>BSBM01000217.1:4762500-5140000 GCA_027924585.1 Larix kaempferi | reverse complement strand
GATAACGACGACGACAATGATGATGATGATGATGACGAATATGATGATGATGATGATGGAGATGGAGATGAAGATGACAATGATGAATACCATGAATATTATGGTGATGATGATGACAATGATGATGATTAAGATGCTGAAGATGATGATGATGATGATGGTGAAGATGATGATGACGAAGATGATGATGATGAAGATGATGATGGTGGTGGTGGTGGTGATGACGATGAAAACGATGATGATGACGATGATGTAGATGGGGATGACAATGATGATGATGATGAGGATAACGACATGATGGTCCTTGGTTGAGAAAACCTTCTTAGTCTTTGATGGCTGGAATATTTCTTCCCTAGAAAACCATTTCCAAGGCCCTAAGACATGTAGATACTAAGTTCAAAACCATATAATGGAACTTTCATCCTCAATCACAGGACAATGATACCTCAAGAGGCCTTGTGTAGTTGGTGGAGGTAACCTTCTTATGCCTAGATGGATATAATATTCCTTTAAGGCTCGAGTATTAGGTATCGTCCCTTTACCACGTCCAATTCCCTAAGTCCCCAAGACTTGGATACATCTAGCACATTGGATACCCCTGTAAAGTCTTGTTTGGTGCTTTTAGACATTGTTCATGGCCTTGGATGTCTAAATAGTTTCTTTATCGCCAAAGGCATGATATTCTTCCATAAAACATCATTCCAAAATCCTTGATTAGGCATGTTGCATACATATTGCTCAAAACCACTTCATCGTATCGGCATCCTTAATCATAGGCCAATGATACCATTAAGAGGTCATGTGTGGTTAGTGGAGGAAATAATAATAATAATCATCATCATCTTCTTCATCATTGTCTTCATCATCACCATCTTCACCATCATCATCATCATCACCATCATCATCGTCATCGACATCACCCTATTCCTCATCATCATCATCATCATCATCATCATCATCATCATCATCATCAACATCTTCATCATCATCATCATCATCATCATCATCATCATCACCATCACCATCTTCATCATCGTCATCATCATTGTTGTCATTGTCATCATCGTCATCATCATCATCATCATTGTTTTCGTCGGGGGAGGCTTCATCATCATCATCATCATCTTCATCATCGTCATCACCATCATATTTATCTTCATCATCATCATCATCATCATCATTGTTTTCGTCAGGGGCGGCTTCATCATCATCATCATCATCTTCATCATCGTCATCACCATCATATTTATCTTCATCATCATCATCATCATCATCTTCATGTTCATCATGATCATCACCTTCATCATCATCATCATCTTCATCATCATCATCATCATCATCATCATCTCCCTCTTCCTCATCAACATCTTCATCATCATCATCATCATGACTATCATCTTCATCGTCTTCATCATCATCAACATTTTCATGATGATGATGATGATGATAATGAAGACAATAAAGATGATGATGATGATGATGCTGAAGATGATGATGAAGATGTTGATGAATATAAATATGATGGTGATGATGATGATGAAGATGATCATGATCATGATGATGATGAAGACAACGATGATGATGATGATGATGCCGACAATGATGATGATGAAGATGGTGATGATGATGATGATGATGATGAAGATGATGAGGATGAGGATGAGGATGAGGATAATGATGAGGATTAGGATGAGGATGATGAGTATGAGGAAGAGGGTGATGACAATGATGATGATGATGATGATGATGATTAAGACGACGACAACGATGATGATGATGAAGATGTTGATGATGATGAAGATGATGATGATGATGATGAAGATGATGTCGATTATGATGATGATGATGATGAAGATGATGTCGATTATGATGATGAGGATAATCGTGATGATGATGAAGAAGAGGATGATGATGATGAAGATGACAATGATGAAGATGATGATGATGAAGATGACGATGAACATGATGATGATGAACACCATGAAGATGGTCATGACGATGATGATGATGATGATGATGATGATGATGATGATGATGATGATGGAAATGATGATGATGAAGATGAGGACGATGATGATGATGAGGATGATGATGAATATGATGATGACGATGATGATGATGATGATGATGATGATGATGGTGAATATGATGATGATGATGAAGATGAAGTGATGATGATGAATACCATGAAGATGAAGTGATGATGATGAATACCATGAAGATGATGGTGATGACAACCACAACGATGATGATGTTGATGATGATGATGATGATGATGTTGATGAAGAAGAAGATGGTGATGATGAATATGTTGATGAAGATGATGATGATGAAGATTATGATGATGAAGATGATGATGATGATGATGGTGGTGGTGGTGGTGATGACGAAGACAACGATGATGATGAAGATGGTGATGATGATGAGGAGGAGGAGGAGGAGGAGGAGGAGTGGGAGGAAGATGAAGATGATGATGATGATGATGATGACCATGAAGATGGTGATGACGATGATGATGATGATGTTGAAGATGATGATGTTGATGATGATGATTGATGGGTCCATTTTTCAAGTATTTTGATAACCTTTTTTCCACAGTCCAGCTCAAGCAATGGTAACGAAATGCACTCAATTACGGGAAAAGTGTTTTACTTTAATGATTTAATGAAATCGATTTTATGATTAATCTTGTATGTTAGAATGCGTATCAATTAAACTGATTATATGGAAACCAAGCATGATTGAGCAGGTTCAGGTTTATTAAAGGAAGGACATGTAAAAGACTAAAGGATCACCAAGCTCGGTGCCATGTTTTCTGATTTATAGGGGACACACTCCCACTTTCAAGATGAATCGACACTTTGACAATCACTTAGTATTAGAGTTAAATCATATAAATATGGACCTCTCGGGTAGCGAGAGGCCCCTGCTGTTATTTTTGTGAAAGAAATGATTGTTAACGTTTTCTGCTCTATTGAGATACTGAAGTAAAGACTTCTATTTTGACATGGATTTTACATATTAATGAAAGATTGATGATTAATTCCAGCAAGCATTTCTAATTTTTTATTCTCTCCTGAGTACAGGTTGGGGAGGGCCCCTCCAACACATAGGTCATGCGATTCCTATTTGTAGGTATTTTTCCAAGTATGCATTTTACATTGATGAACAGTTCTATGATATATGGTAGCATTGAATGAGTCATTGTTTCCTGTAGTAGTTTAGAATGCATTCCGTAGTATAGTAAAATGATTTCAGTAGTCTGATAGGTTCTTTCTTGCAAGGCATATTTTTATCCATGATTACATGTGTAATAGCTTAACTTTCAATGTCATGGTAAGATCTGGAGTTCACTGTAGTTTCTCATCGTGATTAGTTTCTTTTAACTTCTTAGTAGAAGATGGGTAAGCATAGAATGATTGTATTTCAATTCTAGATTGGTAGAATAATATAGGTCAAGATTCAAATGGTGTGCGCAGACAATAGTTACTGACTTCGTTTCCCCAATAGTAAAATAGCTCTATTATGGTATTTTCATTCTCAGCGTTTAGTTATTTCAACAGTTTAATTATTTCAAATAGATTTATTGTCTTTATATCTTTTTTTCTTAGAATAGATCAACATCTAATTACCTCAGCATTTTAATTACTTAGAATAGATTCCCTGCTTTACTTCTCAGAACATATTTACTACTTTCAGCACTTTAATTCTTTTACTCAGATTCATTGCTTTCCAGTATTCAATTTCTTAGAATAATCAGTTTTCACATTAAGTAGACAACCTTCACATTTAGTAGACAATCTTTAGAACATTGACACCGCCCTTTAACTGTGACAAGAGATTATCCTATAAAGAGCACAGACAGTGCATGCATCTCTCAAGTTTGTACGTTCCCCGGGTTGACATTTAAAGTAGGCTCTTGGTATAAGCTTCCCTCATTAGGCATCCATATTAGGAGCTCACCACTTTTTGGCGCCATTGACAGGGAGGTGCTAAATATTTTAGGAGACATCACCTAAAAACCACAAAAAGTAAACAAAAATTACGTAAAACAAAAACATAAATATCTTCACCCAATGAATGCCTCGTCGGAAAGGGGATAGGTTTGGCCGCTTTCTGCCCAAGCATTCCATGAGCAACAAAGATAATAACAGTTTTGACCATTCTCAGTTTGAATTTCTACACTCTGAAAATGAGACTGACTCCACATACGATCCAAACAGAAGCAACTTCACTACCAGTTCCAGCTCAAATACCTCAATGGCAAGTGAAGAGGAAGAACCTAGGGAGATTTTCACTTTTGCCATTAGCATACCTCTCGGAGATGCCAAAATGAATAACATCAATCCTAATAATCTGCCAAACTTTCATGGGTTGACTTCAGAGGATCCTGACACATTCCTGTTTGAATTTGAGGTAGCTTGCAGATCATTTGATTACACTACTGATGCACAAAAGCTTAGTCTTTTTCCTTCCACACTAAAAGACCTATCACTTTGGTGGTTCATGAGCCTTGAAGGAAATAGTATCTTTAGCTAGGATCAAATGAAATAGTCATTCTTAGAAAAAGATAGGGACTACTACAAGGCCAAAGATACCAGGGATGAAATCTTTAGGATGCAACAAGGAGATAGAGAGTCATTAGAAGATTATTCCCAAATATTTCAACTTAGCTACAAATGAGCCAGCCATTGCACATTACATCCTGAATCACTAAAGCTTGTCCTTCATAGGGGTGTAAAAGAGGAGAATTTTGAAGTCTTAAATCTCCTTGGAGATGGAAACATATTCCAAAAATCTTGTGACCAGATTCTGCAAATCTTCAAAAACTACTCAAGACCTAGGAAAACTAAGAATGGGATGAGGGATACACATACAACCACCAATGGATCATCATCCTCACTTACAAAATATGATTTAGGAAACCTACTGGATGACATGAAAAATAACATACTGCAATACCTAACCATGCAACTTGATGCTCTTCAAATAAAAAAGAAACATGATGAAATTAACCAAGCCTTGGTAATATTTTGTCCTCTTTGTAGGAAGAAGCATGAGAAGGGTCAGTGCACCTTAAACACAATAGAAGTATGTGGTCTCTGCACCGATGACCATTCCAATTATAAATGTCCCCTCTTACCCTCATGTAAGGCAGCCATTCAAGACCCAGTAGCTGAAGGGACTGTAGAATAGCTCTGTTTTATAAATCAAACGAGGAATAAATTTGCTAGGCCATATCAATAGAGCAATCAAACTTACTATAATAAACGACAGCCAAATTGGAACTCTTCACCGACTCCATGGCAAGCACAACCAAATCAAAACCAATGGAAACAAAACCAGCAAGCATATCAACCATCCTATCAACAACCATACTATCCACCATCTTATCCTCAATACCCCCCACCGTTTCCATCCACCACAAACTATGCAAACCAATACCCACATCGATCAAATTGGAGGGCGCCATTACAACAGCCACTCATTATGCCACCCCCACAACCTCAACCACCCCCCAGACCTCCACCTATTCCAACCCAACATTTTCCAAATCCTAATAATAACATGCCCCCACAACAGCAACAGGCTTACAACACTGATATCACACAATTCCCAACTTATATTGTAGACACCATAGAAATAAATGAAATAAACGCATGATCTAGAAAAACGTTGCATAATACACCCCCACACAACATCCAACAACCTATACCTGAATCTCAGGACCACACATCAGAACCCTATGTTCAGCATCCTGATGAACCAGAACCTCCTACGGAAGAAATTATACCACTAACACGAACTAAAAACCCTCCATTTCTAGAAAAACTTGTCCGAAATACAAAAGAAGAGGAAGATAATATAATCTTAAACGAATTCAAACACTTAAACATCCAAATCCCAATCTTACAAGCCATAAGGGATGTGCCCATCTGCAACAAATTCATTAGAGAGAATTGCCTAAAGAAGTAGGGAAGAAGGAAGCGTGACCCACCAACTATTGATGTAGTGGGACAATTGGCCAATTTGATGCTAGGTGTCATAATAAATCCTAAATATCTTGATCCTAGTAGTCCTGTAGTAAGTGTCACCATAAATAACAAGCAAATAAATAAAAGCTTAATCGATCTAGGAGCTGCGATCAATGTCATGACTAAATAAACCATGTTATACCTAGGACTCTAGTCAATGGTAAGACCAACTACGACATTAATCCAACTAGCAAACATGTCCACTGTGAAGCCTAAAGGAATGCTAGAAGACATCATGATAAATATTGAGTCCTGGGAATACCCAGCTGATTTTATAATAATCGAAATCAAAAGCAAACTTAGTGGCTATCCAATTATCCTTGGTAGACCTTGGTTAGCAACTGCGGACGCTTACATAGGTTACCGATCAGGAAATATGATAATCACCAGTGGACATACCAGGAAGAAGATAACAATCCACCCACCAATAATGAAATACTCAGAGTTAGAATATCAAAATTGGACTGATGATTACAAGAACACACCAAATCAAAATCTCCGACCTATCCTAACATTTGATGCTGCAATATCTTTAAAGGAAATAGATGAAGATGGCCATATAGATAGATTTGTACAAAATATATCTCCTAACAATCATGTTATTCAAGAATTTCTTTCTACAGAAACATGTGAAAGTTCAAAACAAAATATGGATGACTTATGGATAGAAATGCTGCCAGAACAGATTGAGAAGGTAAAAGTCGTGGAAATTAACCCCGGCAAGACAGTCAACATAAATTCCAATTTAAAACCAGAGCAAGAAGATAAATTGATGAAGATACTAACACAACAAAGTAAAGCATTTGCCTGGATATATATAGATATGAAAGGAATAAATCCTGATATCTGCAAACACTACATTTACATCAAAGAAGGTTCTACTCCAATTAAGCAACCACAAAGAAGGTTGAACCCTGCACTAAAAGACATAGTCAAAATGGAATTACAAAAGTTATTAGATGCAGGGTTCATCTATCCAATATCTGATAGTGAGTGGGTGTCACCACTAGTCATAGTGCCCAAAAAAGGAGGCAAATGGATAATTTGTGTGGACTAAAGGGATTTGAAAAAAGCAACAAAGAAGGATCATTTTCCACTTCCATTTATAGACCAAGTGCTGGATACATTATCTGGAAACAAGTACTTTTCATTCCTAGACGGTTTTAGTGGTTACAAGCAAATTTTAATACACCCAACTGATCAAGATAAGATGAACTTCACATGCCCATGGGGAACTTATGCCTATAGGGTCTTACATTTTGGTCTATGTAACGCTCCAACAACATTTCAAAGAGCCATACTGAGTATTTTCTCCGATTTTCTGAATAACAAAGTGGAAGTACTCATGGATTATTTCACACCTTATTGACAGAGCTTTGACTAGGCATTGGAAAACCTTGAATTAATATTGAAAAAATGTATTGACATGAGCTTCTGCCTAAGCAATGACAAATGCAGGATGTTAATGGAAGAAGGAATTGTTCTAGGACATCATATATCACAGAGAGGTATAGAGGTGGATCAAGCCAAAGTATCAGTAATCAAGACACTGCCCCCACCTATCAAACAAAGAGATGTGAGAAGCTTCCTTGGACATACAGGGTACTACAAGAGGTTTATTGAGAATTATAGCAGAATTGTTGCCCCCATGTTTGCACTTCTCACAAAAGACAATGAGTTCTTATGGACAAGCAACTGCATATCAGCCTTTGAAAGTCTTAAACAGAAAACCATCACAACACCAATACTTCAAGGACCAAACTGGGAAATTCCATTTCACATTCACACCAATGCATCAGATAAAGCAATCGGATTTGTGCTTGGGCAAGAACAAGACAAGAAACCCTATGCCATATACTATATAAGCAAAAATTTGGCTGGGGCAGAACTCAACTACACAGTCATAGAGAAGGAATTTCTGGCAGTCATACATGCAATCAACAAATTAAGGCATTACATTACAGGATACCAAAGTTTTATCCATATTGACCACTCAGTGATCAGATATCTTATGAACAAGCCTAATACAAGTGCAAGAATTATTCAATGGATGCTACTTCTACAGGAATTTGACATCACTATAATAGATAAACCAGGAAACCATAATGTTGTAGCAGAATTTTTGTCAAGGGTAACACATGGGATAGAAAACGAATTGGTCCAAGATAACTTCCCTGTTGAGCACCTTTTTTCCATATCAATAAAAAGTCCATGGTTTGCTGACATAGCAAAATATTTGGTTTCCGGAAAGTTTCCAGAACATTAGAGTTATAAAGAAAGGACAAAAGTAACAAGACAAAGTGCCACATATACATGGATAGAGGGCATGCTTTTTAAATAGGGACCAGATCAAGTACTTAGAAGGCGCATTAGGGAAGATGAGGTACATGACATAATGCATGCCACCGACAATGAACCCTGTGGAGGACACTACACTGCAAAAAGGACAACCTACAAGATCTTGCAAATAGGGTATTATTGGCCAACACTCCACAGAGATGCTTATGAGTATGTGTCCCATTGTGACGATTGCCAGAGAATGGGAAAGCCAACACAAAAACAAGAAACGCCACTGCACCCACAAATATCTTTAGAAGCATTCAATAAGTGGGGATTCGATTTTGTTGTCCCATTCAACCCACAGTCCAATCAGAAGAGCTACATCCTTGTATGCACTGATTAACTTACAAAATGGACCGAGGTAGTAGCACTAGCTGATGTAAATGAAACCAGTGTGGCCAAATTCTTTACTGAGCAGATCTTTCACAGATTTGGGGTGCCAAGAGAAGTAGTTTTGGATCAAGGACCACAATTCACATCTAATCTAATTGAAGACTTGATGAAAAGAAACAATGTAAAGCACAGGTAGTCATCATCCTACCACCCTTAAGGAAATGGTCAAGCTGAGATAACCAATAGGGAATTAGAAAGAATCTTGACAAAAACTATCCAAATTCACAAAAGAGATTGGGCTGATAGACTTAGTGAAGCAGTCTGGGCTTATAATACTACATGGAAAAAAACAACAAGATTCACACCTTATGAGCTGGTATATGGGAAAAAGGTCATGCTACCAATCGAATTTGAAGTAAAAACATTAAGAATTGCAGCCGATCTAAATATGAACCTATCAGACATTCAAAAAGAACGCATGCTACAGCTAAATCAACTGGATGAACACCGCCAACAAGCACTTACACATACTGAAATCATCCAACAACAAAGAAAGAAATGGCATGACCAACATTTGAAGGATAAGAAATTCAAAGAGGGTGATTGGGCACTACTCTACGACTCCAGATTTCACACATTCAAAGGGAAGCTAACCACTAGATGGCTTGGACCTTACAGTATACAGAAAATTTATGACAATGGGGTTGTGAGAATTATTACAATTGATGATGATGAGTTCCCCATGATCATGAATGGGCACTACCTAAAACTCTACAAACAACCAAATTCCAAAGAGGAATTTACACAAGTACTCTAGCAGCAACAATTGATGTTGATAGAGCATGCTCCAAAATAGTAAGCTTCAGCACATTTCATGAAAAAAAAAAGAGAAAAACAAAACAAAACAAAAAAAGAGAGCAAAGGAATAACATAAAGTATAGGGAATCAACCTATTCAAGCGAACCTGCACAATAATTCAAGCAAGGCTGCCAGCAATTCAGGAGAGCCTGCAAAATATATCAAGTGAGGCTACCAATAATTCAGGCGAGGCTGCCATCAAATCATCGAAGAAACAGTTTATATCAACCGAGGCTGCCATCAATTCATGCGAGCCTGAAAAATAAATCAAACGAGGCTGCCATATATTCAAGTGAGGCTAGAAGCAATTCACACGAGCCAGCCACGTCTACATGCAAAATAAGTCTTCATCTACTACGAAATTCATCAAAGACACACCATGCCAACCTTTTTCAAACATATTCAAGAGAGCCTGAAAAGTTATTCAAGGGAGCCAATCAGATCCAACCATGCAATCATCCAAATAAAAAGCACAATTGTGTGAGTTGAATCAACAACTGGCACAATTTTCAAAATCCCATACTCAGCAAATTCAAAATGCGCATAATGGAAAAACTACCCTACGCATGTAACTACTAACATGCAGAAATCAACTATAGACACCGCCAATATTACTACAGAATCCAACGCGCATGAAAAACGGACCAGCTCATCAATGCAGGTATGCATACATACCAAGGTAATCTCTAAATGATTTTACTTGATTTTTACGGTAAAACATTTTCCCACAATAGAGTTGTTTCTAGTCAGCTGAGGACATATTCAATTTCAAATCGGCGGCATGGTGGAATGACCTCCATAACTCATGATTTCTAACAAAGTCCCGTCACCCTCCGCAAATCATGATCACAACCTTCACCACATGAAGTACAGAGGTCGATCATAAGAAGGCAGATATCAATCATGAAAGATAGGGGATTAGAAGTGGTAAGTACAGGTATGATGAAAAGAATAGGTGCGGAAAGGTAGTGAATTCGGGTGCAGCATATTCCACGATTTTGCATATAAGTAACCACCCGGAACTCACGAGAAGCAACCACCATTGCATTCCTTGAGCCCGTAGGCAAAGCTCGACCAAGTTAAAAGTTTAAAACTACATCCCAAAGCCCTGGTTTGTCTGTTTATAGAGAAGATTCGAAAAATGACGAAGGGTTTTAAAAAGAGTGAACCGGAAGATCATAGTGCCATTTATCAAAGCCCGAGAGTCCTGCAAATCATTCGCAACTCAGGCTGGATGCCATTTATCCTTGGATTGAAAGGATACCACATAGGGGTAGCCCAGGAGCTCGCAAGAAACTTCAATCATATAAAATATGAACAGTAGATCACTCGGGTGAAGGGGTTACGTGTAAAAGTGGATGAGGACATGATAGCCAAACACACTGGTCTTCCAATGGGACTGCAATGGAGCAGCAACGACCGGGAGGCAAACCACATAGCAAAAGCAACATTCTTTGAGAGTAGAGAAGTTTATGATGAGGACAAAAATGGAGTCAAGAGACCCTCCATGCCAACACCATGGGATGAAATGGATGCAATTGTCGTAAGGTATATTACATGCACTGGAAGATTAAGCTATATTCCCATTTTCCATTTTCATATTTTAGAGCTTCTTAGGCATAGAAGTCACATTTCATCAAACAACAATATTAGCATTCCATTTTCCCTTCTCTAATCCCTAGCAGAGATGAGAAAGAAGGTGGCTAAGGGAAAAGACGATGCTTTGGCCCATCATGGGCTGATCAAACTAATAGTTGGTGAGGAGCTAAAAGCTCAGATTCGAGAGCTCTCCTGGGAGGATTTCATTGTGGTATCTGCTGAGGACGTTCAGAGAATGAGGATTACGCCCTTGCCACCTGAATCAAAAAGTAAGACCACCTCTGTATTAGGGGAAAAAAGAAAAATCGACTTGGACAGTGTGGCCGACAACTTGGTCAAAATAAAACACTCCAAAGAGGACTCCCCCAAATCAGACCCAGATATTCCTACCAGTAGTTAGGGGTCGAAGAGGCACAACAAGAGATTCACACAGGTATCTAAAATCTGAGTCTCCAAGGAGAAAGAAAGGGAACCCATCCCCCTGATTACCAATGTGTCTGATGATGACATTGATCCTTTTATAGATCAAAAGGATCCCACTACGGATGAAGAAGAAAAAGAAGAAGAAAAAGAAGAAGAGGATGAAGAAGAGAAAGGGAATGAAGAGGAAAAACAGGATACGGAAGAAGAGATGAATAAAGGAGAAGGGTAGAGCTTACAGGAGCAAGGTAACTTTCAGGAAATCCCTCCAGAACGTAATGAGGACCCCGAGGTCGTTTCCCAGCTCACTGAAGCACGAGCAGAATTCGAAAGGCTCAGAAATCAGCTGGCAACATTAAGAATTCAGCAAGGAAGCCAAGCCACACCTACCCCATTCTCAGTCGAGAAGCCACAAATCCTAAAGATGCACCATGCAGAAGAGCTCCAAATTTAGAGCTGGAAGAAAATTTGGCCGAAGCACAGAGCAAATTGGCAAGGAAGGAACAGGAAATTATCAAAATTAAGGATGTTCTTGCCACTACTATCAACATATATTAGAGAATGTGTGACCTTAGACCACCATCGGCGGTCTATGCAGTTTATTTACAAGAAAAATGGGGCAAATTCCAGCTTCAGAGATTGAAGAAAGATCTCCCTATAGAGGTAAGCACTCCTATGGAATTTATTGATGCATCATTGAACTCCACAGAGCTGGAGAAAGACCAATTGAGTGAGTTCTTCTTGCACAATTTCATAGTTTCTGGCTCGCCCAACTAGTCACCAAACCCATATGTGGGTGATTTCCAGTTAAGGGCATTGTGTTCGTGGATGAACCACGAAATTGAGCGAGCCCAGGACTATCATCTCTATGTGGCATCCAAATGGAAAACTCCATTAATGATCAGACCTGAGCCCACTCACCTTGAGGGAATAACTTATAATCACAGGATCCTCACTCTAGACGAGGAGCTAATACCCATTCTCCTCGCAAAACAACAGGAGGTAGTGAGTAACTTCAACATTACACTCCGTAGCACGCAAAAGAAAGTTGATGAGTCCATCAGGGAAAGGTGGAGCAGGGTGGCAAATGATCTAAAATGAAGAGAACTCCACTCTCCCGTCCAACTTAAGGATGATCTCCTCAAAAACATACTCTATAAATAATTCCTGGCAAGAAACCAACTAAGGTGGATTGAGATGAGATTGAATCCTCCATTCTTTCTTTCCCCAGTCCTCAAAGAATAGTTTAATGAAGAGGAGGAGAGGAAGGCATGGGCGAGGGAGGATCAGAATTTTGGGTATCTCAGACAGGCAGGGGCACCTAAGGTGGCAGCATGGACTATCAGGGAGGTCATCGACGAAAGGAACAGGTCACCCAAGGATGGGTGAATCCTTCAAGTAGAGGATAGAATGATGGGTCCATTTTTCAGGTATTTTGATAACATTTTTCCACAGTCCAACTCAAGCAATGGTAACGAAACACACTCAATTGTGGGAAAAGTGTTTTACTTTAATGATTTAATGAAATCATTTTTATGATTAATCTCATATGTTAGAATGCGTATCAATTAAAATGATTATATGGAAACCAAGCATGATTGAGCAGGTTCAAATTTATTAAAGGAAGGACGTGTAGAAGACTAAAGGATCACCAAGCTCGATGCCATGTTTCTTGATTTATAGGGGACACACTCCCACTTTCACGATGAATCGACACTTTGAAAATCAGTTAGGATTATAGTTAAATCATATAAATATGGACCTCTTGGGTAGCGAGAGGCCCCTGCTGTTATTTTTGTGAAAGACATTATTGTTAACGTTTTTTGCACTATTGAGATACTGAAGTACAGACTTCTATTTTGACATGGATTTTACACATTAATGAAAGATTGATGATTAATTCCAGCAAGCATTTCTAAGCTTTTATTCTCTCCTGAGTACAGGTTGTGGAGGGCCCCTCCAACACGTAGGTCATGTGATTCCTATTTGCAGGTATTTTTCTAAGTATGCGTTTTACATTGATGAACAATTCTATGATATATGGTAGCATTGAATGAGTCATTGTTTTCTGTAGTAGTTTAGAATGCATTCTGTAGTACAGTAAAACGATTTCAGTAGTAAAACATTTTCCCACAATGGAGTCGTTTCTAGTTAGCCGAGGACATCTTCAATTTCAAATCGGCGGCATGGTGGAATGAACTTCATAACTCATGATTTCTACCAAAGTCCCGTCACCCTCCGCAAATCATGATCACAACCTTCACCACATGAAGTAAAGAGGTCGATCATAAGAAGGCAGAGATCAATCATGAAAGATAAGGGATTAGAAGTGGTAAGTACAAGTATGATGAAAAGAATAGGTGCAGAAAGGCAGTGAATTCGGGTGCAGCATATTCCATGATTTTGCATAGAAGTAACCACCCAGAACTCCCGAGAAGCAACCACCATTGCATTCCTTGAGCCCGTAGGCAAAGCCCGACCATGTTAAAAGTATAAAACTGCATCCCAAAGCCCTGGTCTGTCTGGTTATAGAGAAGATTCGAAAAATGACGAAGGGTTTTAAAAAGAGTGAATCGAAAGATCATAGTGCATTTATTAAAGCCTGAGAGTCCTGCAAATCATTCGCAACTCAGGCTGGATGCCATTTATCCTTGGACTGAAAGGATACCACATAGGGGTAGCCCAGGAGTTCGCAAGAAACTTCAAGCATATAAAAGATGAACAGTACATCACCCGGGTGAAGGGGTTACGTGTAAAAGTGGATGAGGACATGATAGCCAAACACACTGGTCTTCCAATGGGACTGCATTGGAACAGCAATGACCGGGAGGAAAACCACATAGCAAAAGCAACATTCTTTGAGCGTGGAGAAGTTTATGATGAGGAAAAAAATGGAGTCAAGAGACCCTCCATGCCAGCACCATGGGATGAAATGGACGCAATTGTCCTAAGGTATATTACATGCACTGGAAGATTAAGCTATATTCCCATTTTCCATTTTTGTATTTTATAGCTTCTTAGGCATAGAAGTCACATTTCATCAAACAACAATATCAGCATGAAATTTTTCCTTCTCTAATCCCTAGCAGAGATGAGCAAGAAGGTGGCTAAGGGAAAAGACGATGCTTTGGCCCATCATGGGCTAATCAAACTAATAGTTGGTGAGGAGCTAAAAGCTTAGATTTGAGAGCTCTCCTGGGAGGAGTTCATTGTGGTATCTACTGAAGACGTTCAAAGAATGAGGATTACGCCCTTGCCACCTGAATCAAAAAGTAAGAGCACCTCTGTATCAGGGGAAAAAAGAAAAATCGACTTGGACAGTGTGGCCAACACCTAAGTCAAAATAAAACACTCCAAAGAGGACTCCCCCAAATCAAACCCAGATATTCCTACCAGTAGTCAGGGGTCGAAGAGGCACAATAAGAGATTCACACAGGTATCTAAAATCTGAGTCTCCAAGGAGAAAGAAAGGGAACCCAGCCCCCTGATTACCAATGTGTCTGATGATGACATTGATCCTTTTATAGATCAAAAGGATCCCACTACAGATGAAGAAGAGGATGAAGAAGAAAAAGAAGAAGAGGATGAAGAAGAGAAAGGGAATGAAGAGGAAAAACAGGATACGGAAGAAGAGATGGATAAAGGAGAAGGGTAGAGCTTACAGGAGGAAGGTAACTGTTAGGAAATCCCTCCAGAATGTAATGAAGACCCCGAGGTCATTTCCCAGCTCACTGAAGCACGAGCAGAATTCGAAAGGCTCAGAAATGAGCTAGAAACATTAAGAATTCAGCCAGGAAGCCAAGCCACACCTCCCCCATTCTCAGTCGAGAAGCCACAAATCCTAAAGATGCACCATGCAGAAGAGCTTCGGCTAGCTGAACAGAAGAATTTAGAGCTGCAAGAAAATTTTGCCGAAGCACAGAGCAAATTTGCAAGGAAGGACCAGGAAATTATCAAAATTAAGGATGTTCTTGCCTCTACTATCAGCATATATTGGAGAATGCGTGACCTTAGACCACCATCGGCGGTCTATGCAATTTATTTAAAAGAAAAATGGGGCAAATTCCAGCTTTAGAGATTGAAGAAAGATCTCCCTATAGAGGTAAGCACTCCTATGGAATTTATTGATGCATCATTGAACTCCACAGAGTTGGAGAAAGACCGATTGAGTGAGTTCTTCTTCCACAATTTCATAGTTTCTAGCTCACCCAACTGGTCACCAAACCCATATGTGGGTGATTTCCAGTTAAGGGCATTGTGTTCATGGATGAACCACAAAATTGAGCGACCCCAGGACTATCATCTCTATGTGGCATGTTGGAGCCTAGGCCGCAGCTATAGCAAAGCTGCGAATTTTGAGGAAAAAGCACTAAGTGTCGAAGGGAAGAAGTGCTAATTTTGAGTAAGCACCAATTTTGGGAAGAAGTAAACGGTGCACCGTACATTGCCAGATGGATGAGCTCAGCACAGATTACAGATCGAAAATCATGGAGCTCGCGCGCGCACGTTAAAGGAGAATGAATGTGGCCGAGTAGAGAGATCAACTACCACAATAAATGAAGCGACGGAATAGAGGGCTTAGCTACCCTCATTAAGGATAAGTACAGAAGTTATGGTTGCTCTGATCAAGGAAGAGCAACGGACCAAAGTATTGAAGGAGAAGGACAAGGAACAGTGAATGATGAAGCGGCGCCCATACCTGCAATCTGTGTCGAAAGTCATGAAACCTGCAGGAAACGGCGACATGACTGCAAGCGGCGCCTACAGTACACCTAGCCATGTCCGTGGTTAGGGTTTTTGGGGAATACTGCTGGGAAAGGCCCACATTTTTGTAAAGGTGCGACCGTCATGGCCACATATATATATGTGTAATTGTAAAGGAAGAGGGTTAGACATAAGCTAGCTGTTCGAGATAAGCTAGCTAGCTAGTTAGTCTTCTATTGTGTTGTTAGAAGACAAGGGTTAGAACTGGATAGCTGTGAAGCTAATCCCTGAGTTGCAGACAGTCTGAGTCGACGTCTGAACCATTGTAATCTCTGTAGAAGAAGAGACTAGATCTAGAGAAGGGCTCCCAGCTGTGTGCGTGGAGTTTCCTGGAAAGATCTAAGGCTACAGTTGTGTGCGCAGCAGGACTATAATTTCTATCTTTGAGATTAATATAAGATACACTTCCCGTGGACGTGGTTTCCCCATGGAGGTGACTACATAATTCTCATTGTTATGATGTTGTTTTGTGTGAATGCATGTTTTAGTTTACTATCTGCGTTTACATGAATGTTTCATTGTCTTTATGAATGAGTATATAAAGCAAGTTCTGGAAACTCCCTTAGAAGTTATATTTGCGCACTATCGAAGGAGTCGATAGTGGCACCATCGCCGCAGTTCTTAGGAATGCGTTACTGCGTTGGGCGCGCAAGTAGGAATGATACATAGAGTATCGACGCAGAGGGTAATTTCCTCGTGCGTAGGAGCAGAGATACCACATAGCCGGGCTGGTAAGTACGAACTTCAGCACTGTTGCACTGAGAGGTCGGCGGAAGAGTAAGACGTTCCGCTTTAAGGAATCCTCTCGGGAGAAAGAGAGGGAGAAGATCACAGTCTCCACGTCGCCTAGGTTAAGGAAGCCTGATTCCTTAGCCCCCCCATAGCCACTTCGGGTGAGACCTCGATCTGTTGCACAGCTCGTTTCCGAGAGGGCCAGTGCGCTAAGGGGTTTTGTTGTTGTGCCTCATTAAAACACGAGTCTGTCCAAAAAGAAGCCAACAAATGGTTCTGTTTCCTTGAGACTTATTATTCTGGCGACGTGCGAGATTGATGCGAAACCTAGAGAAAGAGCGAGCCAACAAATGGTTGCGTTGCCTTGAGACTTATTATTCTAGCGACGTGCGAGATTGATGCGAAACCTAGAGAAAGAGCGAGCCAACAAATGGTTCCGTTGCCTTGAGACTTGTTATTCCAGCGACGTGTGAAATACTCCTGAAGCCAACAAATGGTTCTGTTGCCTTATGACTTGTGGAGCCAACAAATGCTTCCATTGCCGAATTTGACCCTATTACTTTGAAGGCAATGTGCTACTGGAATCCTACAACTAAAGAAATTCAAGACTGGTTTGATTTAAAGGCTAGAGAGTTCGCTGAACGAGAAAATAGAAGCTCTAGGCTTCAGACAGAAGATTGGTTGCAGAAGTATATCTATACTGACCTTCACGAAATTTTCTTTGTCACATTTGCACTTGAGTTGCATGCGTGGGTAGCCAAGTTAGTAGATACTAGAGCAACCGTGCATGTTGATCGACCTGTCGCTTGGATGCCTGAGCTAGTCAGTATTTTGAAGCAGGTAGATAATTCTGTGTCCCGCGCAGTAGACTTTTGGTTGAACAGTCTGCTGGAAGGCTTCATCACCGAATTTGCAGTAGATACAAGAAAGAGTTTCAGTGAAGTTGAGAAGAGTTTCTTCCAAGCACACAGAGGTAAGTTCTTAAATTCTCTGAACTTATGGATTAAAATGCTTCTGTATGAAAAAGCAAAACAATGCATAGCTTCCGATGAATAGCATAGACAAGTAATGTCCACAGATTCTGATAGTGATCCTGAACTTATTGGTTGCACTCGTAGTGGAAAACGGTATAAAGTAGGCCTTGACCAGCATTCTTTTGAGTCTATCCCAGAAGATAGTCAAGTTCCTAGAGCGAGCCATATAGAGAGATAAGGGAGTGCTCATATCCCTTTTCACCCTTTTACATCGCAAAATCCAGACAGGGCTCAGTATAACCCCGCAGTAACACCTTCTAGTAGCCCGCATGGTGCTTCTAGTACCTCAGCACCACCTTTGTTTAACCATCCCGGAGGCACTGCTACAGCACCTCCACCTCAACCTAGTGCAAAAAGGATGGGTGATGACATGAAGCTACCAACTTTTAGAGGAACAGGGCTAGAAGACCCTGAGCAGCACTGGTTCCTATGTGAAGCCATTTGGACAATTAAGCAAATTAATGATGATGCTGTTAAACTGGTTCAGTTAGCAACCACACTAAGAGAAAGAGCCTTAACTTGGTTCATGAAATACTCAGCAGCACAAAATAGGACGCTTGCTGATGTAAGAAATGCTATGATTAGAGAATTCAAGAAACCTAAATCAGAATCACAGTGTATAGCAGAGCTCAAACACATAAAACAGTTACCTACAGAGTCAATATGGGACTTTGACCAGAAGTTCAAAGCCTTGATAGATCAAGTAAGCTTTGAGTTTGCACCGCAGCAGCATAAGGAATGGTTCATTGCTGCGCTGCTTCCACACATTAGACTTCCTCTTATGCAACAAAATCTCACTACTCAAGAACAAGCTCTAGGGATGGCTATGAAACTAGAAGCTTCACCAATTGTTGGAACAAGCAACGATGTTGCGCAGTTGCAGAACCAATTAACAAACCTAACCTTGCAAGTGCATGATATTAAGAAAGAAAAGGATGTTAAAGAAGAAATTTGGTGTACAAAATGTAAAGCGCAAGGTCATTCAAAGGACCATTGTCCCGTTTTCATAGAATATATTGCAACTGGAGCACCTAACCCTTTACCACAGGCTCAGGGGCCTTGGTGTGAAATCTGTAGAGCTAGAGGTCACAGACCACAAGAATGTCACTTGTTACAGAAATACGTACAAACTCCAAAGAATCTATATTGCAATTTCTGTAAATCAGTAGGCCATGATGAGAACAATTGCAGAGCATATGATCTTATGATGGAAAGGAAAAATGATGTTTATAGAGTACAGTTAGAGGCACAAGGACCCACAGCAGGTCCACAGTATGACCAAGCTCGCGAAGGTCGAGGAGGAAATTATAGGGTCCACGGACGCGCAGCAAATTTTGGTCGTGGAAGAGGACAGATCACTTGTTACAACTGCGGAGCGCAAGGCCATTATGCAAGGGATTGCCAAAATCCTACCACCATCTGCAGATACTGTAAATATTATGATCATGTGATTGAAGAATGCCCTCAGTTGATGGCTAAGATGCAAGCAAAGACGCCACAGGTAAATCAGAATATTCAGTTGATTGGAGCAGAAAAAAGAGAACCAGATCCTACAGTTAATATAGTGACGCGCAGTGGAGAAACCACTGGTGCGCTAGAGTTGGGAACTGGAAAGAAAGCGACGCAATGGGTGCGTTGCGCTAATATTAAACCAGCCCTGCTTGACCTACAGAAGCAAAAAGAAGCATTCAAGCAAGCTCAAGAGTATTTCTCAGATCTGCGAGCTTCAACTTCTGTCTCAATTCCGCATAATGATATCAGATCGCAAGTGCTAAGACAAGACAACCTGGAGCAACAACAGGCCACTACATCTGGAAGACCTGATGATGAATAGGATGCACTAGGAAATGTCCATGCTTTCCTGAGAAACTGCTTAAAGTTGTTGCGCAGTGAAAAAGCAACTATGGAACTTCAACACCTATTGGATAAGTGTCAACAATCTGCTTCGATAAATACACCGCAACGTGCTGTTCACCAGATTGGGAGTCATACTAGAACTAGAAAAGAGATGAGGCTCACAGCGTAGATTGGAGCATTTGAAATGGACGAAGTCATTTTATATTTGGGCTCAGAATTTAATGTTCTCACCATGCAGACATGGGAATAGATGGGTATCCCTCAGCTTACAAGATCTCCTATCCAACTAAGACTCGCGAATCAAGAATGAGTCTCTCCATTGGGCATATTACCCAATGTACCTATTGATATTGAGAGAGTAAGAAGTTCTGCAGACTTTGAAGTAATCAAAATTCTGGATGATAGTAGACCTTACCAAGCACTTTTAGGCACAGACTGGGCATTTGATAATTTGGCTGTCATTAATTTGAAGAAAAGACAGATGACCTTTGAGGATGACCAAATTAGGGTCATTGCACCACTTGATCCCATTCAAGGACCAAGGTATATTGAACCCATTCGAGCAGAAGAAGAAGTGCGCCACATGGAAATTTTGTATCAGATGATTGCTAGTCATAGTGACTACGTCAATCCTACAACAAACGACCATATCAGTTGGCGATGCGATAGCTCGTGCACATCATATTTAGACGCAGGATTGGAAAACTGGCAAAATCGTTTACATGAGGTTTCTGCAAGGTGTTGCGCCATGATGACTAAATCCATTCGATAGATTGGCACAGAATTGAATGAAACTCCAATTTTTTATGGTTTAACTGAAGTAAGTGAATTCATACATACATATGAACAACAGATTCCGGATGAGCAGCGCATACAAGCTTTGCATGTAGCACTGCGCGCTACACCCGCAAGATGGTGGGGTGCGCATAAAGAGAATATTCACACATGGCAAGACTGTCGCAGATTGATACTGCGCAGATTTCAGGAAACTACAGCAGAAGTGTTGCGCAAATATGATGAACAGAGTGACCCCAGGTCACATGTTGAAGCATGTATTCAGCAATGGCCAGATATTCCAGAAGATGAGTGGGTTCACCTATTCATCCACACGTTGGATACAGTTCCAAGGAACTGGTACAGTGAAACATAATTGCACAGAGGCACTGTCACTTGGCCTCTTATGATAGAAAGTTTTCAACTTATCTTCAGCTTTGAGTCAGAACATCCGAGCATCGACCACGCTTTAAAGTGTATTAAAAAGAAGGTATTTGAACAATGTCCATTACCAGAATATTCCCAACCAGATTGGGATGTCCAGATAGATCATGCCCTGGAATGCTATAATTTCACTGCTGGAGAAGAGGAGGATGATCCTCGCAACATCAATATTCCAGAATCAGAAGGGACGCGCAATGTTGAAGGTCCTCAGCTTGATTTCCATGCCATTACAGAACACATCAAGATCAATAAGATTAACATTGGTACAGAAGCCAAACCCAAGTTTGCTTCTATAGGAGATTATTGGGATGATGAAACTGTTGGCCATATTTTAGATTTATTACGTGACTACCATGATATATTTCCCACCAAGTTCACAGAAATGAAAGGCATATTAGGGGACTTAGGATTTATGTGCATACCTCTGAAAGCGGACACCAAGCCAGTAAAACAGCGCCCATACAGTTTGAACCCGTGATATAAATAAAAGGTTAGAGAAGAAATTGATAAAATGCTCGTAGCAGGTATTATTGAGCCAGTAGAGGAAAGTGATTGGATTAGTCCTATGGTGGTACAAGAGAAGAAGACAAAAGGTGAAATAAGAATCTGTGTGGACTTGCGCAAGCTGAATGATGCATCAGCGCATGATCCATTTCCTACCCCCTTTACAGACGAAGTGCTTTATAATGTTGGAGGACAAGAGGCTTACTCCTTCACTGATGGCTTTCCAGGATACCATCAAATCAGAATCCATCCCGAAGACCGCCATAAGACCACTTTTGTGACTGAATGGGGTTCATTCCAGTATACGGTAATGCCCTTTGGTCTTAAAAACGCTCCTGCTATCTTCTCTCGGGTCATTGTTGTTGTATTTAAAGAATTAATTCATAAGTTTCTAGAAGTCTATTTTGATGACTGGACTATGTTTGGTTTACTAAAGAACCATATAGGGAATCTGCGCATGATGTTAGAAAAATGTAGACAGTATCAGATTTCCCTTAACTTGAAAAAATGTATCTTTTGTGCTCCTTTTGGTATTCTCTTGGGTCATATTGTATGCAGACAAGGACTCCTGATGGATCCTGCAAAGGTTGCCATCATTGCTAATTTACCTGCGCCCAACTCAGTCAAACAATTGTGCACTACATTGGGACATACAGGGTACTACAAGAAATTTATCAAAGGTTATGCAAAGATCACTGCACCTATGGAAAGATTGCTGAAAAAGGATTCGAAGTTCCAATAAACAGAAGAATGCGAACAGAGCTTCGATACACTTAACGAAAAGATGATCACTGCGCATATCCTAGTTTTTCGAGATTGGAGAAAACCCTTTCATGTTCATGTAGATGCTTCTTCCATAGCATTGGGGGTTGTGATTACACAATCGGGAGAAGGAGGTATTGATCACCCGATTGCTTACTCTAGCAGAAAGCTGTCCATAGCCGAGAAGAACTACACCACTACAGAAAGAGAAGGACTAGCTATGGTGTATGCCTTACAGAAGTTCAGACACTATCTATTGGGTGCACATTTTAAAATGTATACTGACCATTCTGCTTTGAAATACTTGGTCAATAAGCCAGTGTTAGGGGGAAGAATTTGCAGATGGCTACTGCTCTTCCAAGAGTATGATTTTGAGGTTATTGTAAAGCCAGGTAGATTGAATGCAGGACCTGACCACTTATCTAGGATAGAGAAAGGGGAGGAACCTACAAATCTGGAGGACAATCTGCCTGATGCGCAGCTGTTTTCTATTCAAGCAGCCGATGAGTATTATTCCGACATTCTTGAGTTTCTCACTACTGGGCAAGCGCCAGTTGAGTTTACAATTCAGCAGAAGAAGCAACTTGTTTTCAAAGCCGCAGACTTCACATTGATAGCAGGCCAGCTCTATAAGTTCGGCCCCGATGAAGTCTTGCGCAGATGTATCCTACCGCATGAGAAGAACTCCATCATCGCAGAAGCGCACTCAGGAACCGCAGGAGGCCATTTCACAGGAAATCCGACTGCGCAAAAGATCTTAGCCCTAGGTCTTCGGTGGCCAACATTGCACAAGGATACTAAGGAATTCTGCAAATGTTGCGATGTGTGCCAGCCAATAGGAAAACCTTCAAGGAGAGATGAAATGCCACTAAAACCCTAGATAACACTACATGCTTTTGATAAATGGGCCATTGATTTTGTAGGACCTATCAACCCACCAGGAAAGAGAACGGACGCAAGATACATCATTACAGCTACTGAATACCTCACCAGATGGGCTGAGGCGAAGCTAGTTAAGAATTGCGACGCTGCCACTGCCGCGTAGTTCATTTTTGATAACATTATCACTAGGTTTGGATGTCCACTAATTCTAATGAGTGATCAAGGTACACATTTCCTGAATGAAACTATAGAGGTCCTTACCGAAGAATTCCACATTAGTCACCATAAGAGTACACCCTACCACCCTCAAGCTAATGGTACGGTGGAGGCATTCAATAAGATTCTCGAGAATGCCCTGACGAAGATCTGTAATCAACAAAGAGATGATTGGGACCTTAGAGTCACAGTTGTATTATGGGCTTACAGAACCACATGCAAGAAATTAACAGGTCACACACCTTTCAGTTTGGTGTATGGACAAGAAGCAGTTATGCCCATGGAATACATTATTCCCAGCTTCAGAATTGCGCAAGTTACAGAAATGGCAGATACTGATACTATGAGTGAAAGAATCTCCCAATTGCTTGCCTTAGAAGAAGACAGACTTTTAGCCGGATTCCATCAACAAGTACAGAAGGCAAGATAGAAAGCTTGGCATGACAGGCATATTAAGAATAAACACTTTGAAGAAGGAGACTTGGTACTCCTCTATGCTAGTAAATTCATCAAGTTTCCATGCAAGTTTTGTGTACATTGGTTAGTCCCTTTTCGGGTCATAAAGATAACAGAAGGAGGAGCAGTTCAGCTTGCAAAGCTTAATGGAGAATTGCTGCCCACAATGATCAATGGGAGTCGGCTCAAGATTTATCGCGACGGCCACTCCGCCCTGTCCACTTAATACATTGCTAAAGAGACGCAGATGTCCAGTATAGTTGAAAGAGGCATCGTATTATCAGTCTACACGGAAGTCGCGAGACACTTTCAGTCTCTGGATTCCCACGCAGTTCCTTGAAACATCCGTGCATGTCAATAAAGTTTGTTTTGAGCAAACCTATTTTTGCACTCTTGCGAAGTTTTTTCCCGGGTCGTCGAACTGTCGCTCTTGCGGAGTTCCCTATGTCAAGTTGCCGCTTGAGGAGTTCTCGTTGTGGACCCCTCTATATGCACAGTTACCTATACTGAAATGACCCACCGAAAAATTTGAATTACAATAGTCCTATAGCCGCTTTGAATATTAATGGAGGATAAGTTCGCCATTTAATTGTATCCGCTCTGACAGAGTCGGCTTGATCTCCCTAAGATCCGCATTTATGTCATGTACCGAAAGCTTTAGCTTCTCCCGGAAGTCTGTCAGAGCCCGTCCATCACAATTAATGCACCGCAGAGGCGCGGGGGTAGGGGTCTTGTCAACTCATGCATAGGCGCCTACAGCTAGTAGCCCCACTTGCCTGCATTTACTATCGCCTTTAACTATAAATACCCCGCACTTGTATATTTTTGGGTTACTTTTCTCGAGTTGCATAGTCTTGTTTGAGAATCTAAGTTATTGTTTTCAGAGCCGAGTTGTGCAGACTGCTTCCTTTTTTTTCAGCGTTCGTATCCTACGTTGTTCTGCCATTTGTCTATTCAAGTCCTTGTTGTCTATACTGGTTCACGACGGAGAACCTCTCCACTGAAGAAATTGTTCGTCAATTTAAGCGCAGAGGCTTAGATTTCGGCATGACTACCCCGGTGACGACCTTGGCCTACACGTACCCTGGTTGGACTGATCCCAGACAATCTCTGGGCACGAGGGTGTCTCAGCAGCAGCAGTCGGACGAGCCCGTTCCAGAGATGTTGGCCACTATGGTGAATTACATTCCACCGCATCCAGATGATGCACCAGAGGTGCATATCCCGAAGAATGCAAAGTATCCGATCTCGTTGCCTCCAATGCCATAAGGCGTGTGACAAGAAGGGTCCCTGCTTGGACACCTTCCACTGGTCAAGTTTTCTGATTTTAAATTGGGAGACTACAGAATATATCCTCAGTTCGTGCCTGATCGCTATCTGACGGTAGTCCATAATCCCACCAGAAAGGTTAATGAATTCGTCCCGAAGGAATTCACAGCAAATTTAGAGAATCCTGGAATGTTGAACTTGTTGAAGCTACCGCATTTCGGGCATAGCAATGAAGTCAATGCAGTTGTTAAGGCACTGTTATCCTGGATTCATGGTGGTTACCTTTGGTTGGGGAGGCCAATCGATTTAAATGTCGACTTGATTCATCGTATTACCGTCCTATCTAAGGTTGGTAAGGACCCCAATATTCATTTTGTTGGAAAGGACAAAGACAGAAAGTTAGCTGCACAGTTGGTGCAGAAATACAAATTGACAAGAGGAGGTCAGGCTTATGACCTCACTATAGTTGAGGATGAAGCACTTAGATTTATAGGCAGTTTGCTTGTAGGCAGACTTCTCACAAAGTGCGGACCTAAAGAAGTTACTGGAGCTGTCGTGGAGCTCGTTATCGCAGCTGCGGAGGGAGAGCAGTACAACTTGTCTCTCTTCCTCCTCAATTCTTTCTTGGAAGACTGCCGGAACGTCCAAGACACCCCGGGTCAGTTGTTCCATTTTTCTTGGCTTTTAATTTTATGCGCCTTGGTCGGGTGGAAGGAGCCCCCCAACACTCAGTTCCGTCCGCGCCGCGCAGGAGAGGTTGCAGGAATGCGCTATGTAAACCTCTGGGATTCTAGTAATCCTGCGAAGCGCAAGATGAACCGTGCTGTATTTTGTGAATACTACCATCTCCTCAAAGATACCATTCAGGAAATGCTGAGGTTGAGTGAGGAGACAGCAAAAATATATGAAGGGAAGTTGGTTTTTTCTGCCAACTTGCATGAAATTTACCTCCGCCCTTGCGGAATTCGGGATGAATGGGCCGTAGGCCTTTACAGGATGACTACTGAAGATGTTGAAGAAACTGTCAAGTCTTGGTCGGATGAATGGAGGGAGGCCGTCCAAATCGCATCCACGATACCACTCCCAGCTGCGCAAGAGAAGGATAAGGGCAAGGAAGCGCCTGAGCAAAGAAGTGATGAAGGTTCAACAGAACCAGCAGCCAAGAAGCAGAAGGTGTGGCATCCCTCTGAGACCATTTCCTCGGGGATCGACCAGTACTTGAAGGAGCAATTTCGCGAGCTGCGGACCGCGCACGCTCACATCAGAAGTGCTCTGGACCTGCAGTTCGTGGAGTTAACAGGTCTCGCAGGAAGAGTTGCGCAGACCGATGCACCAGCATCTACTTCGTAGGCGCCGCATACATCTACAAGTACCGAGCGAGTTGAAGTACTTGCAGAGAGGCATACTGTCGTGCACATCCCGCCTACAAGCATGACACTTCCGGATCCTTTGGCCGCACTGCAGGTATGCGCAGTTGGGCCCGTTGAAATAAATTTGTCTTTGATTCCCATAGAGACCCTGCAGCTAGTGCAAGAGAAATTTTCTGTTGATTTGAGAGCTAGAGAGCTCTCCACATTCCATGCAAACCAAAGACTCCAATCGCAGGAGATAGACCTGAAGGTAGGCTATAAGAACATCTCTGAGAAGTTTGCACTTTATGAGGCACAAGACATTGGGATAAGAAACGTAGTTGATGAAATCGCCCAGGAGTTGCCGGCCTGTGAGATTCAACCAGACCTTCCTCTGGTTGAGAAAGTTCAAATTATTGGTGGAAGGGTGAAATCCCTAGAGCAGGAAATAGTTGCTATGGCAGAAGACCATAGAATGCAGATCACCGAGTTGGAAGCTCGTGTTGCAGCGCATTCTACAGATGATGGGCAGGAACAATTTGAAGCGTTGCACAGAGCTTCCACACAAATGAAGAGAAGAGCAGATGAAGCCGAGAACCTGATGACCCAAGCTATGGAGGCTTGGACTGAGCTTGAGAAGCTCCCTTTCAAATTCGGTCTTTTGGAATAGGTACAAGCCGCAGAACAGTCCCTAACTATTCTGACTGAAGAAGCTAAGGCCTTAGAAGGCTTAGCAAAAATGAGGAAAATGAGTGAAGTGCGCAGAATACAACAGCAACTCCACAAGCTCAAAAATGAAGATGCTAAACTCACCAACAACATTCAGCCATTTATGGATGAGTATGCTGAACTTGCTTCCCAAGCTGAGGCAAACATCAAAGAAATTGCAGAATCTCAATAGATGGTTGATGGCATAACTGAAGACGAAGCCACTGTAGAAATGGTGCAGACAACTGTGGAGTGCGTCGATGAAATGGACTCCGCTATTGCACAGTGGAAGAAAAGATTTGCTGAGACCCAGGCAAAGGCAGATGCGCAAGTAAAGCGACCACACACTAGTGCGAGTGGCTCGAGGACGAGCCACAAGTAAGTGTTAGGGGCCTGTTGGAGACTAGGCTGCAGCTATAGCAAAGCTACAGATTTTGAGGAAAAAGCACTAAGTGTCAAAGGGAAGAAGTGCTAATTTGGAGTAAGCACCAATTTTGGGCAGAAGTAAATGGTGCGCAGTACGGTGCCAGATGGATGAGCTCAGCACAGATTATGGACCAAAAATCACGGAGCTCGCGCGCACACATCAAAGGAGAATGAATGTGGCCGAGTAGAGAGCTCAGCTACCACAATAAATGAAGCGACGGAATGGAGGGCTCAACTACCCTCATTAAGGCTAAGTACAGAAGTTATGGTTGCTCTGATCAAGGAAGAGCAACGGACCAAAGTATTGAAGGCGAAGGACAAGGAACAATGAATGATGAAGCGGCGCCCATACCCGCAATCTATGCCGAAAGTCATGGAACCTGCAGGAAATGGCGACATGACTATAAGCCACACCTACAGTACACCTAGCCATGTCCATGGTTAGGGTTTTTGGGGAATACTGCTGGGAAAGGCCCACATTTTTGTAAAGGTGCAACCGTCATGGCCACATATATATATGTGTAATTGTAAAGGAAGAGGGTTAGATGTAAGTTAGCTGTTTGAGATAAGCTAGCTAGCTAGTTAGTCTTCTATTGTGTTGTTAGAAGACAAGGGTTAGAACTGGATAGCTATGAAGCTAATCCCATAGTTGCAGATAGTCTGAGTCGATGTCTGAACCATTGTAATCTCTGTAGAAGAAGAGACTAGATCTAGAGAAGGGCTCCCAGCTGCGTGCATGGAGTTTCCTGGAAAGATCTAAGGCTGCAGCTGTGTGCACAGCAGGACTGTAATTTCTATCTTTGAGATTAATATAAGATACACTTCCTGTGGACGTGGTTTCCCCGTGGAGGTAACTACATAATTCTCATTGTTATGATGCTGTGTTGCGTGAATGCATGTTTTAGTTTACTATCTGCGTTTACATGAATGTTTCATTGTCTTTATGAATGAGTATATAAAGAAAGTCCTGGAAACTCCCTTAGAAGTTATATTCACGCACTATCGAAGGAGTCGATAGGGGCACCATCGCCGCACTGCTTAGGAATGCATTACTGCGCTGGGTGCGCAAGCAGGAACGATACATAGAGTATCGACGCAGAGGGTAATTTCCTCGTGCACAGGAGCGGAGATACCGTGCAGCCAGGATGGTAAGTACGAACTTCGGCGTTGTTGCACTAAGAGGTCGGCAGAAGAGTAAGACGTTCCGCTTTAAGGAATCCTCTCAGGAGAAAGAGAGGGAGAAGATCTCAGTCTCTATGTTGGTGAGGTTAAGGAAGCCTGATTCCTTAGCCCCCCCATAGCCACTTCGGGTGAGACCTCGAGCTGCTGCGCAGCTCGTTGCCGAGAGGGCCAGTGTGCTAAGGGGTTTTGTTGTTGTGCCTCATTAAAACCCGGGTCTGTCCAAAAAGAAGCCAACATGGCATCCAAATGGAAAACTCCATTAATAATCAGACCTGATCCCACTCACCCTAAGGGAATAACTTATAATCATAGGATCCTCACTCAGGACGAGGAGCTGATACCCATTCTACTCGCAAAACAACAGGAGGCGGTGAGTCACTTCAAAATTACACTCCGTAGCACGCAAAAGGAAGTTGATGAGTCCATCAGGGAAAGGTCGAGTAGGGTGGCAAATGATCTAAAACGAAGAGAACTCCACTCTCCCCTCCATCTTGAGTATGATCTCCTCAAAACCATACTCTACAAAGAATCCCTGGAAAGAAACCAACTAAGGTGGATTAAGAATAGATTGAATCCTCCATTCTTTCTTTCCCCAGTCCTCAAAGAACAGATTAATGAAGAGGAGGAGAGGAAGGCATGGGCCAGGGAGGATCAGAATTTTGGGTATCTCAGACAGGCAGGGGCACCTAAGGTGGCAGCATGGACTATTAGGGAGGTCATCGATGAAAGGAACACGTCACCCAAGGATGGGTGAATCCTTCATGTAGGGGAGAGAATGATGGGTCCATTTTTCAGGTATTTTGATAACATTTTTTCCACAGTCCAGCTCAAGCAATGGTAACGAAACGCACTCAATTGTGGGAAAAGTGTTTTACTTTAATGATTTAATGAAATCATTTTTATCATTAATCTTGTATGTTAGAATGTGTATCAATTAAACTGATTATATGGAAACCAAGCATGATTGAGTAGGTTCAGGTTTATTAAAGGAAGGACGTGTAGAAGACTGAAGGATCACCAAGCTCGGTGCCATGTTTCCTGATTTATAGGGGACACACTCCTACTTTCAAGATGAATCGACACTTTGACAATCAGTTAGGAGTATAGTTAAATCATATAAATATGGACCTCTCAGGTAGCGAGAGGCCCCTGCTGTTATTTTTGTGAAAGACATTATTGTTAATGTTTTCTGCACTATTGAGATACTGAAGTACAGACTTCTATTTTGACATGGATTTTACATATTAATGAAAGCTTGATGACTAATTCCAGCAAGCGTTTCTAAGTTTTTATTCTCTCCTGAGTACAGGTTGGGGAGGGCCCCTCCAACACGTAGGTCATGCGATTCCTATTTGCAGGTATTTTTCCAAGTATGCGTTTTACATTGATGAACAATTCTATGATATATGGTAGCATTGAATGAGTCATTGTTTTCTGTAGTAGTTTAGAATGCATTCCGTAGTACAGTAAAACTATTTCAGTAGTCCGGAAGGTTCTTTCTTGCAATGCATATTTTTATCCACGATTACATGTGTAATAGCTTAGATTTCAATGTCATGGTTATATCTGGAGTTCACTGTAGTTTCTCATCGTGATTAGTTTCTTTTAACTTCTTAATATAAGATGGGTAAGCATAGAATGATCACATTTCAATTCTAGATTGGTAGAATAAGATAGATCAAGATTCAAATGATGTGCGCAGACAATAGTTACAGACTTCGTTTCCCCAATTTACATATTAATGAAAGATTGATGATTAATTCTAGCAAGCGTTTCTAAGTTTTTATTCTCTCCTAAGTACAGGTTGGGGAGGGCCCCTCCAACACGTAGGTCATGCGATTCCTATTTGCAGGTATTTTTCCAAGTATGCGTTTTACATTGATGAACAGTTCTATGATATATGGTAGCATTGAATGAGTCATTGTTTTCTGTAGTAGTTTAGAATGCATTCCGTAGTACAGTAAAACAATTTCTGTAGTCCGGTAGGTTCTTTCTTACAAGGTATATTTTTATCCACGATTACATGTGTAATAGCTTAGCTTTCAATGTCATGGTTAGATCTGGAGTTCACTGCAGTTTATCATCGTGATTAGTTTCTTTTAACTTCTTAGTAGAAGATGGGTAAGCATAGAATGATCATATTTCAATTCTAGATTGGTAGAATAAGATAGCTCAAGATTCAAATGATGTACGTAGACAATAGTTACAGACTTCATTTCCCCAATAGTAAAATAGATCTGTTATGGTATTTTCATTCTCAGCATTTAGTTATTTCAGCAGTTTAATTATTTCAAATAGATTTATTGTCTTTATATATTTATTTCTTAGAACAGATCAACATCTAATTACTTTAGCATTTTAATTACTTATAATAGATTCCCTGCTTTACTTCTCAGAACATATTTGCTACTTTCAGCACTTTAATTCTTTTAATCAGATTCATTGCTTTCCAGTATTCAATTTCTTAGCAAAATCAATTTTCACATTAAGTAGACAACCTTCACATTTACTAGACAATCTTTAGAACATCGATACTGCCCTTTAACTGTGACAAGAGATTATCCTATAAAGAGCACAGACAGTGCATGCATCTCTCAAGTTTTTATGTTCCCCGGGTTGACATTTAATGTAGGCTCTTGGTATAAGCTGCCCTCATTAGGCATCCATATTAGGAGCTCACCACTTTTTGGTGCCACTGCCAGGGAGGTGCTAAATCTTTTAGGAGACATCACCTAAAAACCACAAAAAGGAAACGAAAATTACATGAAACAAAAACATAAATATCTTCTACCAATGAATGCCTCGTCTGCAAAGGGATAGGTTTGGCTGGTTTCAGCCCAAGCATTCCATGAGCAACAACGTTAATAACAGTTTTGACCATTCTCAGTTTGAATTTCTACACTCTGAAAATGAGACTGACTCCACATACGATCCAAGCAGAAGCAACTTCACTACCAGTTCCATCTCAAATACCTCAATGGAAAATGAAGAGGAAGAACCTAGGGAGCTTTTCACTTTTCCCATTAGCATGCCTCTCGGAGATGCCAAAATGAAGAACATCAATCCTAATAATTTGCCAAACTTTCATGGGTTGACTTCAGAGGATCCTGACACATTCCTGTTTGAATTTGAGGTAGTTTGCAGATCATTTGATTACACTACTGATGCACAAAAGCTTAGGCTTTTTCCTTCCACACTAAAAGACCTATCACTTTAATGGCTCATGAGCCTTGAAGGAAATAGTATCTTTAGCTAGGATCAAATGAAACAGTCATTCTTAGAAAAATATAGGGACTACTACAAGGCCAAAGATACTAGGGATGAAATCTTTAGGATGCAACAAGGAGATATAGAGTCATTAGAAGATTATGCCCAAATATTTCAACTCAGCTACAAACGAGCCAGCCATTGCACATTGCATCCTGAATCGCTAAAGCTTGTCCTTCTTAGGGGTGTAAAAGAGGAGAATTTTGAAGTCTTAAATCTCCTTGGGGATGGAGACATATTACAAAAATCTTGTGACCAGATTCTGCAAATATTCAAAAACTACTCAAGACGTAGGAAAACTAAGAATGGGATGATGGATACACATACAACCACCAGTGGATCATCATCCTCACTTACAAAATATGATTTAGGAAACCTACTAGATGACATGAAAACTAACATACTGCAATCGCTAGCCATGCAACTTGATGCTCTTCAAATAAAAAAGAAACAGGATGAAATTAACCAAGCCTTGGCAATATTTTGTCCTCTTTGTAGGAAGAAGCATGAGAAGGGGTAGTGCACCTTAAACACAATAGAAGTATGTGGTCTCTGCACCGATGACCATTCCACTGATAAATTCCCCATCTTACCCTCATGTAAGGCAACCATTCAAGACCCAACAGCTGAAGGAAATGTAGAATAGGTCTGTTTTATAAATCAAAGGAGGAATAATTTTGCTAGGCCATATCAGCAGAGCAATCAAAATTACTATAATCAACGACAGCCAAATTGGAACTCTTCACCGACTCCATGGAAAGCACAGCCAAATCAAAACCAATGGAAACAAAACCAGCAAGCATATCAACCATCCTATCAACAGCCATATTAGCCATCGTCTTATCCTCAATACCCCCCACCGTTTCCATCCACCACAAACTATGAAAACCAGTACCCACATCCATCAAATTGGAGGGCACCATTACAACAGCCACTCATTATGCCACCCCCACAACCTCAACCACCCCCCAAACCTCCACCTATTCTAGCCCAACCAATTCCAAATCCTAAAAATAACATGCCCCCACAACAGCAGCAAGCTTACAACACTGATATCACACAATTCCCAACTTATGTTGTAGACACCATAGAAATAAATGAAATAAACATACGATCTAGAAAAATGTTGCAGAATACACCCCCACACAACATCCTACAACCTGTACTTGAAGCTCAGGACCACACATCAAAACCCTATGTTCAGCATCCTGATGAACCAGAACCTCCTGCGGAAGAAATTATACCACTAACATGAACTAAAAACCCTCCATTTCCAGAAAAACTTGTCCGGAATACAAAAGAAGAGGAAGAGAATATGATCTTAAACGAATTCAAACACTTAAACATCCAAATCCCAATCTTACAAGCCATAAGGGATGTGCCCATCTACAACAAATTCATTAGAGAGAATTGCCTAAAGAAGCCAGGAAGAAGGAAGTGTGACCCACAAACTATTGATGTAGTGGGACAATTGGCCGATTTGATGCTAGGTGTCATAATAAATCCTAAATATCTTGATCCTAGTAGTCCTGTAGTAAGTGTCACCATAAATAACAAGCAAATAAATAAAATCTTAATCGATCTAAGAGCTGCGATCAATGTCATGACTAAAGAAACCATGTTATACCTAGGACTCCAATCAATGGTAACACCAACTACAACATTAATCCAACTAGCAAACACGTCCACTGTGAAGCCCGAAGGAATGCTAGAAGACATCATGATAAATATTGAGTCCTGGGAATACCCAGCTGATTTTATAATAATCGAAATAAAAAGCAAACTTAGTGGCTATCCAATTATCCTGGCTAGACCTTGGTTAGCAACTGCGGACACTTACATAGGTTGCCGGTCAGGAAATATGACAATCACCAGTGGACATACCCGGAAGAAGATAACAATCTACCCACCAACATTGAAATCCTCAGAGTTAGAATATCAAAATTGGACTGATGATTACCAGAACACACCAAATCAAAACCTCCAACCTATCCTAACAATTGATGCTGCAATATATTTAAAGGAAATAGATGAAGATGGCCATATAGATAGATTTATACAAAATATATCTCCTAACAATCATGTTATTCAAGAATTTGTTTCTACATAAACAGGTGAAAGTTCAAAACAGAACATGGATGAATTATGGATAGAAGTGCTGCCAGAACAGATTGAGAAGGTAAAAGTCATGGAAATTAACCCCGGCAAGACAGTCAACATAAATTCCAATTTAAAACCAAAGTAAGAAGAGAAATTGATGAAGATACTAACAGAGCAAAGTAAAGCATTTTCCTGGACATATACAGATATGAAAGGAATACATCTGCATATCTGCAAACACTACATTTACATCAAAGAAGGTTCTACTCCCATTAAGCAACCACAAAGAAGGTTGAACCCTGCACTAAAAGACATAGTCAAAATCGAATTACAAAAGTTATTAGGCGCAGGGTTCATCTATCCAATATCTGATAGTGAGTGGGTCTCAACACTAGTCATAGTGCCCAAAAAATGAGGCAAATGGAGAATTTGTGTGGACTAAAGGGATTTTAATAAAGCAACAAAGAAGGATCATTTTCCACTTCCATTTATAGACCAGGTGTTGGATACATTATCTGGAAACAAGTACTTTTCATTCCTAAACGGTTTCAGTGGTTACAACCAAATTTTAATACACCCAATTGCTCAAGATAAGACGACCTTCACATGCCCATGGGGAACTTATGCCTATAGGGTCTTACCCTTTGGTCTATGTAACGCCCCAGCAACATTTCAAAGAGCCATACTGAGTATTTTATCCGATTTTCTGAATAAAAAAATGGAAGTATTCATGGATGATTTCACACCTTATGGATAGAGCTTTGACCAGGCATTGGAAAACCTTGAATTAATATTGAAAAAATGTATTGAGATGAGCTTGTGCCTAAGCAATGACAAATGTAGGATGTTAATGGAAGAAGGAATTGTTCTAGGACATCATATATCACAGAGAGGTATAGAGGTGGGTCAAGCCAAAGTATCAGTAATCAAGACACTGCCCCCACATGTCAAACAAAGAGATGTGAGAATATTCCTTGGACATACAGGGTACTACAAGAGGTTTATTGAGAATTATAGCAGAATTGCTGCCCCCATGTTTGCACTTCTCACAAAAGACAATGAGTTCATATGGACAAGCAACTGCATATCAGCCTTTGAAAGTCTTAAACAGAAAACCATCACAGCACCAATACTTCAAGGACCAAATTGGGAAATTCCATTTCACATTCACACCAATGCATTAGATAAAGCTATCGGATCTGTGCTTGGGCAAGAACAAGACAAGAAACTCTATGCCATATACTATATAACCAAAAATTTGGCTGAGGCAGAACTCAACTACACAGTCATAGAGAAGGAATTTCTGGCAGTCATACATGCAATCAAAAAATTCAGGCATTACATTATAGGATACCAAAGTTTTATCCATATTGACCACTTAGCGATTAGATATCTTATGAACAAGCCTAATACAAGTGCAAGAATTATTCGAAGGATGCTACTTCTACACGAATTCGACATCACTATAATAGATAAACGCGGCAAGCATAGTGTTGTAGCAGACTTTTTGTCAAGAGTAGCACATGGGATAGAAAACGAATTGGTCCAAGATAACTTCCCTGTTGAGCACCTTTTTGCCATATCAATAAAAATTCCATGGTTTGCTGACATAGAAAACTATTTGGTTTTCGGGAAGTTTCCAGAACATTACAGTTATAAAGAAAGGACAAAAGTAACACGACAAAGTGCCACATATACATGGATAGAGGGCATGCTTTTTAAATAGGGACCAGATCAAGTACTTAGAAGGTGCATTAGGGAAGATGAGGTACATGACATAATGCATGCCACCCACAATGAACCCTGTGGAGGACACTACACTGCAAAAAGGACAACCTACAAGGTCTTGCAAATAGGGTATTATTGGCCAACACTCCACAAAGATGCTTATGAGTATGTGTCCCATTGTGACGATTTCCAGAGAATGGGAAAGCCAACACAAAAACAAGAAATTCCACTACACCCACAAATATATTTAGAAGCATTCAATAAGCGGGGATTCAATTTTGTTGGCCCATTCGACCCACAGTCCAATCAGAAGAGCTACATCCTTGCATGCATTGATTAAATTACAAAATGGACCGAGGTAGTAGCACTAGCTGCTGTAAATGAAACCAGTGTGGCCAAATTCTTTACTGAGCAGATCTTTCACAGATTTGGGGTGCCAAGAGAAGTAGTTTTGGATCAAGGACCACAATTCAAATCTAATTTAATTGAAGACTTGATGAAATGAAACAATGTAAAGCACAGACAGTCATCCTCCTACCACCCTCAAGGAAATGGTCAAGCTGAGGTAACCAACAGGGAATTAGAAAGAATCTTGACAAAAACTGTCCAAATTCACAAAAGAGATTGGGCTGACAGACTTAGTGAAGCAATCTGGGCTTACAATACTACATGGAAAACAACAACAGGATTCACACCTTATGAGCTGGTCTATGGGAAAAGGGTCATGCTACCAATTGAATTTGAAGTAAAAGCATTAAGAATTCCAGCCGATCTAAATATGAACCTATCAGACATTCAAAAAGAACGCATTCTACAGCTAAATCAACTGGATGAACACCGCCAACAAGCACTTACACATACTGAAATCATCCAACAACAAAGAAAGAAATTGCATGACCAACATTTGAAGGATAAGAAATTCAAAGAGGGTGATTGGGCACTACTCTACGACTCTAGATTTCACACATTCAAAGGGAAGCTAACCACTAGATGGCTTGGACCTTACAGTATAAAGAAAATTTATGACAATGGGGTTGTGAGAATTATTACAATTGATGATGATGAGTTCCCCATGATCATGAATGGGCACTACTTAAAACTCTACAAACAACCAAAGTCCAAAGAGGAATTTACACAAGTACTCTACCAGCAACAATTGATGCTGATAGAGCATGCTCCAAAATAGTAAGCTTCAGCACATTTCATGAAAAAAAAAGAGAAAAAAAAGAGAAAAACAAAACAAAACAAAAAAAGAGAACAAAGGAATAACAGAAAGTATAGGGCATCAATCTATTCAAGCGAGCCTACACAATAATTCAAGCAAGGCTGCCAACAATTCAGGAGAGCCTGCAAAATATATTAAGCGAGGCTGCCAATAATTCAGGCAAGGCTACCATCAATTCATCCAGGAAACAATTTATATTATGCGAGGCTGTCATCAATTCAGGTGAGCCTGAAAAATAAATCAAATGAGGCTGCCATATATTCAAGTGAGGCTAAAAGCAATTCATGCGATCCAGCCACATCTACATGCAAAATAAGTCTTCATCTACTACAGAATTCATCAAAGACACACCATGCCAACCTTTTTCAAACATATTCAAGAGAGCCTGAAAAGTTATTCAAGGGAGCCAATCAGATCCAACCATGCAATCATCCAAATATAAAGCACAATCACTTGAGTTGAATCAACAACTGGCACAATTTTCAAAAGCACATACTCAGCAAATTCAAAATGCGCATAATGGAAAAAGTACCCTACACATGTAACTACTGACATGTAGAAATCAACTACAGACATCGCCAAGATTACTATAGAATCCACCGCACATGAAAAATGGACCAGCTCATCAATGCAGGTATGCATACATACCAAGGTAATCTCTAAACGATTTTATTTTATTTTTACGGTAAAACACTTTCCCACAATAGAGTCCTTTCTAGTCAGCTGAGGACAGCTTCAATTTCAAATCGGCGGCATGGTGGAATGAGCTTCATAACTCATGATTTCTACCAAAGTCCCATCACCCTCCGCAAATCATGATGACAACCTTCACCACATGAGGTACAGAGATCAATCATAAGAAGGCAGAGATCAATCATGAAAGATAGGGGATTAAAAGTGGTAAGTATAGGTATGATAAAAAGAATAGGTGTAGAAAGGCAGTGAATTCGGGTGCAGCATATTCCATGATTTTGTAGTATTCCATTTATCCTTGGACTGAAAGGATACCACATAGGGGTAGCCCAGGAGTTCGCAAGAAACTTCAAGCATATAAAAGATGAATAGTACATCACCCTGGTGAAGGGGTTACGTGTAAAAGTGGATGAGGACATGATAACCAAACACATTTGTCTTCCAATGGGACTGCATTGGAGCAGCAACGACCGAGAGGCAAACCACATAGCAAAAGCAACATTCTTTGAGCGTGGAGAAGTTTATGATGAGGACAAAAATGGATTCAAGAGACCCTCCATGCCAACACCATGGGATGAAATGGATGCAATTGTCCTAACGTATATTACATGCACTGGAATATTAAGCTATATTCCCATTTTGCATTTTCGTATTTTAGAGCTTCTTAGGCATTGAAGTCACATTTCATCAAACAACAATATTAGCATTCCATTTTTCCTTCTCTAATCCCTAGCAGAGATGAGCAAGAAGGTGGCTAAGGGAAAAGATGATGCTTTGGCCCATCATGGGATGATCAAACTAATAGTTGGTGAGGAGCTAAAAGCTCAGATTCGAGAGCTCTCCTAGGAGGAGTTCATTATGGTATCTGCTGAGGACGTTCAGAGAATGAGAATTACGCCCTTGCCACATGAATCAAAAAGTAAGACCACCTCTGTATAAGGGGAAAAAAGAAAAATCGACTTGGATAGTGTGGCCGACACCTTAGTCAAAATAAAACACTCCAAAGAGGACTCCCCCAAATCAGAACCAAATATTCCTACCAATAGTTAGCGGTCGAACGGGAACAACAAGAGATTCACACAAGTATCTAAAATCCGAGTCTCCAAGGAGAAAGAAAGGGAACCCAGCCCCCTGAATACCAATGTGTTTGATGATGACATTGATCCTTTTATAGATCAAAAGGATCCCACTACGGATGAAGAAGAGGGCGAAGAAGAAAAAGAAGAAGAGGATGAAGAAGAGAAAGGGAATGAAGAGGAAAAATGGGATACGGAAGAAGAGATGGATAAAGGAGAAGGGTAGAGCTTACAGGAGCAAGGTAACTTTCAGGAAATCCCTCCAGAATGTAATGAAGACCTCGAGGTCGTTTCCCAGCTCACTGAAGCACGAGAAAAATTGGAAAGGCTTAGAAATGAGCTGGAAACATTAAGAATTCAGCCAAGAATCCAAGCCACACCTCCCCCATTCTCAGTCGAGAAGCCACAAATCCTAAAGATGCACCATGCAGAAGAGCTCCGGCTAGCCGAATAGAAGAATTTAGAGCTGCAAGAAAATTTGGCCGATGCACAGAGCAAATTGGCAAGGAAGGATCAGGAGATTATCAAAATTAAGGATGTTCTTGCCACTACTATCAGCATATATGAGAGAATGCGTGACCTTAGACCACCATCGGCGGTCTATGCAGTTTATTTACAAGAAAAATGGGGCAAATTCCAGCTTTAGACATTGAAGAAAGATCTCCCTATAGAGGTAAGCACTCCTATGGAATTTATTGATGCATCATTGAACTCCACAGAGCTGGAGAAAGACCGATTGAGTGAGTTCTTCTTGCACAATTTCATAGTTTCTGGCTTGCCCAACTGGTCACCAAACCCATATGTGGGTGATTTCCAGTTAAAGGCATTGTGTTCGTGGATGAACCATGAAATTGAGCAAGCCCGGGACTATCATCTCTATGTGGCATCCAAATGAAAAACTTCTATAATGATTAGACCTGAGCCCACTCACCCTGAGGGAATAGTTTATAATCACAGGATCCTCACTCAGGACGAGGATCTGATACCCATTCTCCTCGCAAAACAACAGGAGGCAGTGAGTCACTTCAACATTACACTCCATAGCACGCAAAAGGAAGTTGATGAGTCCATTAGGGAAAGGTGGAGCAAGGTGGCAAATGATCTAAAACGAAGAGAACTCCACTCTCCCCTCCCGCTTAAGGATGATCTCCTCAAAACCATACTCTATAAAGAATCCCTGGCAAGAAACCAACTAAGGTGGATTGAGATGAGATTGAATCCTCCATTCTTTCTTTCCCCAATCCTCAAAGAACAGATTAATGAAGAGGAGGAGAGGAAGGCATGGGCCAGGGAGGATCAGAATTTCGGGTATCTCAGACAGGCAGGGGAACCTAAGGTGGCAGCATGGACTATCAGGGAGGTCATCGACGAAAGGAACAGGTCACCCAATTATGGGTGAATCCTTCAAGTAGGGGAGAGAATGATGGGTCCATTTTTCAGGTATTTTGATAACATTTTTTCCACAGTCCAGCTCAAGCAATGGTAACAAAACGCACTCAATTATGGGAAAAGTGTTTTACTTTAATGACTTAATGAAATCGTTTTTATGATTAATCTTGTATGTTAGAATGCATATCAATTAAACTGATTATATGGATACCAAGCGTGATTGAGTAGGTTTAGGTTTATTAAAGGAAGGATGTGTATACGACTAAAGGATCACCAAGCTCGGTGCCATGTTTCTTGATTTATAGGGGACACACTCCCACTTTCAAGATGAATCGACACTTTGACAATCAGTTAGGATTATAGTTAAATCATATAAATATGGACCTCTTGGGTAGTGAGAGGCCCCTGCTGTTATTTTTGTGAAAGACATTATTGTTAACGTTTTCTGCACTATTGAGATACTGAAGTACAGACTTCTATTTTGACATGGATTTTACATATTAATGAAATATTGATGATTAATTCCAGCAAGCATTTCTAAGTTTTTATTCTCTCCTGAGTATAGGTTGGGGAGGGCCCCTCCAACACGTAGGTCATGTGATTCCTATTTGCAGGTATTTTTCCAAGTATGTGTTTTACATTGATGAACAGTTCTATGATATATGGTAGCATTGAATGAGTCATTGTTTTCTGTAGTAGTTTAGAATGCATTCCGTAGTATAGTAAAACGATTTCAGTAGTCCAGTAGGTTCTTTCTTGCAACGCATATTTTTATCCACGATTACATGTGTAATAGCTTAGCTTTCAATGTCATGGTTAGATCTGGAGTTCACTGCAGTTTCTCATTGTGATTAGTTTCTGTTAACTTCTTAGTAGAAGATGGGTAAGCATAGAATGATCGTATTTCAATTCTAGATTGGTAGAATAAGATAGATCAAGATTCAAATGGTGTGCGCAAACAATAGTTACAGACTTCGTTTCCCCAATAGTAAAATAGCTCTGTTATGGTATTTTCATTCTCAGCATTTAGTTTTTTAGCAGTTTAATTATTTCAGATAGATTTACTGTCTTTATATCTTTATTTCTTAGAATAGATCAACATCTAATTACTTCAGCATTTTAATTCCTTAGAATAGATTCCCTGCTTTACTTCTCGGAACATATTTACTGCTTTCATCACTTTAATTATTTTAGTCAGATTCATTGCTTTCCAGTATTCAATTTCTTAGCATAATCAGTTTTCACATTAAGTAGGAAACCTTCACATTTAGTAGACAATCTTTAGAAGACCAATACCGCCCTTTAACTATGACAAGAGATTATCCTATAAAGAGCATAGACAGTGCATGCATCTCTCAAGTTTGTACGTTCCCCGGGTTGACATTTAAAGTAGGCTCTTGGTATAAGCTGCCCTCATTAGGCATCCATATTAGGAGCTCACCAATGATGATGAAGATTATGATGAAGAGGTTGTTGTTGTTGATGATGATGAAGACTATGAATATGATGGTGATGATGATGACAACGATGATGATGATGAAAAACATGAATATTTCCTATCTAATGCACTTGTTGATCACTTGGTGCATGGATTGAGGGAGTTTTTGAGTGCAAATTGTGAAAATGGTGCTCTCTTTCTCTGCGCACGCGATGGGTGAGTGAGGCTTGGTTGGTTGGGTGAAAATAGAACAACTCTTCCCTATTTTTTAATTCGCTTAACAGAAGCACATGTGTGCTTTTGAGCATGTGCGCACTTTAGTGCATGCGTGTTATTGAGCGCGCACGTGCCTCGGTTTGGTACCGAACCTAACAAGGCATGCGCGCATCCTTGGGCATGTGCACGAATCTATTTTATCCCTATTAGTGCGGCCCCATTGCAACTCTTTTGGGAAGCATCTTTGTTCACCCACCCTGATGTTCCTAAGGACAAGGATGTGATAAGCGTGAAATGGATTTATAAGACCAAGCAAGATGCTGATGGAAATGTGCAGAAGCACAAGGAAATATTGGTAGTAAGAGGATTCACACAACTTCCTGGCAGAGACTTCAATGAAACCTTCACACCTGTAGCATGAATGGACACTATCATAACATTTTTGGCCATCGCAGCTCATAAGACATGGCTTGTTTATGAAATGGATGTTAAGTTTTCATTTTTAAATGGTTATTTGGAGGAAGAAGTATATGTGGAGTATCCACAAGGCTACGAAGCTCCAGGACAAGGACACAGAGTATACAAGCTAAAGAAGGCGCTCTATAGTTTGAAGCAAGCTCCTAGAGCTTGGTACAGTCGCATTGACTCATATCTCATTCAAAATGGATTTCACAAAAGTGAATGTGAGCCAACATTGTACACAAAAATTAACCAGCAAGGTAATAAGCTAATTGTTTACTTGTATGTAGAAGATTTAATATTTACTGGTGATTTTGGCATAGAGGAATTTAGATCGGTCATGGAAAGTGAATTTGAAATGACTAATTTGGGGTTTTTGAAGTATTTTCTGGGCATTGAAGTCCAACAATCTGAAAAGGGAATATTTATATCTCAGTCGAAGTATGCAAGTGATGTCTTGAATAGATTTAAGATGTTAAACTGTAAGACAACTCCAACACCAGCGATAACAGGTTTGAAATTGAGCAAGGATGATGATGAATCCAATGTAGATCCTTCTCTGTTTAAAAGTATTGTTGGTAGCCTTATGTATCTTATAGCGACAAGTCCAGATATCATGTATGGAGTCCGCTTAATCTCAAGATTCATGGAGTCACTAAAAGAATCACATTGGTAAGCAGGTAAAAGAATTATAAGGTATGTAAGTGGAACAAAAGACTTTGGTATTTTGTATTCAACCTCAGAAAATTTCAAACTCATTGGATACATTGATAGTGACAATGGAGGCAGCATAGATGATAGAAAAAGCACATCTAGGAATACATTTCATGTAGGAACATGTGTCGTATCAGGGGATTCAAAGAAACAACCCATAATAACTCTCTCTTCAGTAGAAGCAGAGTATGTCATAGCTACAAGCACTGCATGTCAAGCCATTTGGATGTGGAGGATTTTAATTGATCTGTCACAGAACCAACAAGAACCCACAGTCATTTAATGAGACAACAATTCAGCTATCGCACTGTCAAAGAATCATGTATATCACAAGAGAACCAAGCACATCGACACAAGCTATCAGTTTATCAGAGAGTTGATAAATAAAAAGGAAATATGTTTAGAATTTTGCAGGTCTGAAGATTAGGTAGCAGACCTCTTTACCAAACCATTGGAAAAGGACCCATTTCAATATTGGCGAATTTGTTTGGGAGTGACAAGTTCTGCGCAGTGAACGATGTCATGAAAAGAGCATGTTTTCAGCTCTAAAATATTTTGTAATATTTTATTTTTATTTAAAGATCCCCATCTGCTCATAATTAAGGGGGAGTGTTGGAAAATATGTTATTAATGAGTTGATCGCATATCTACTGCGCCGACTCTGTCAGTCACCCCGTCAGTCAGTTTGTGCTTGCAGACACTGCATGTCAGTGTGTTAGGAAGTTCACAGCCAATCCTGTGCACATCATGTTTGTATTTATGTAACTGCATTAGTAGTTTGGTTGTCAATAAATCTTAGGTACGAATTAATTTCAATGTTTAATGCAATCCTGTAGCTTCCAAGTGAAGCGATCTTAAGTCGGTTGTTTTGAATCTCTATAAGTAGAAGCCCATAGTTAAAACTCAGTGAGAGATGTGAAGAGGAGAAGAATAGAAGTGAAGATCCATGAAGTTTGTATCAAGATACCAAGCTCTATGAAAGTAAAAGATCCCATTTAAAACCCATTTCCATGTATTGAGAAGTTGCGTAGTTTACTATGGTAAATATATAAGTCTATGTTTTGTGTTTCATTCTCAAGAATGTTGTATATTGCAAGTCACACATCATCTCCAATTTACTCATGTGAATTTTGTATACATTTACCCATAGTAAAATAAATCAATATTTCCAGATAGTTCACCGCAATGAAAGTTCTATTCTAACAAGGAGTAACTTCGTGTAAGATGTTTTAAGTTGTTATGCATTAGAAAATATATTTCATGATAAAGTTTGTTTAAGTGATCTGCGAAGTGTTTGATAAGTCCGCGAAGTAATGTATTGTGAATTTAATTGTGCATTCATGTGAAGTTCAACTACGTAGTAAAAAGTCGAAATCACGCAGTTAATAGCCGCGAAGTAAAAAGTAGTCTCTGTGTAGTTAAAACTGTGAAGTTAATTCTTAGTGAAGCAAGTGTTCCACGAAGTAAAGTTTGGGGTCTCTATTGTATGGTCGGCGAAGTCTGAAGAGAAGAAAAAGAGGATATTCATCTACTATGCAGTTAAATCTTATTTACTGTGTGGTGTGCTTTTCCTTTGAATAAAGAGAGATAGAAGGAAGAAAAATTGCTTCTGCTATGTTTCTTTGCATTTTATCTGTGTTCTTGTGAATTTGTAAACTCCCCTCATCCCCTTAAATCTTCATCATACCAACTATGTAGTCGTTCTTTCAGATGTGATTCTTCTTCGATAAATCCATCAGTTGGTATTGGTAGAATCATTTACGGCTTGTATGAGTGCTTATTTTATACACAACCAAAAAACATTGGAATGGAAATGCAAAGTTCTCCCTCTCCGCCTCAACGAACTATGAATCTGCTTCGAGTAAGATAAACACTTGGAATCTACTTGGAGTAATATAAACACATTGGCATTAATTCTTGTTTGTATACACAAATCAGAAGATGTCATGTCAATGGTCATATGCCTAATTTTATTTCTTGAGATTTCAATTTTGCACACATTAACAGCTCTATGCACATGTATTGGATTCCACAGCAAAAATGATCACACGATATTGTTTGTTGTTTCGGTTTTTGGGGAACCATACACACAACATTAAACTGCAAAAGAAATGTTCATATATGTATAACCAAGATACTTATGAGGGGGTGATATATACACTAGTGCAGTAGGAAACTAGAGGCAAGGAAATGGGCTCACAAATGACAAAACAAAACTAAGACTTGGATTCAAATGCACATGGAAATAACACATGAGTAACATAGAGGTTGATACACATGTATAGACCATACAACAACATGAAGGTGTAAAAAATTTCTATTGTGTCTTTGTAAATGCAGAGAGATATTTAAAATGTAATAAGATTCAATATGCTAAGATAGAAAATATCAGTATTACATTCCATTTGACAACAATAGCATAAACATGACCACTGAAAGAACAACAAGCACACCATAAACACAAGAGACACATATTTATCCTGGGAAAACCTCATGGTGTAGAAAACCCAGCAAAGCTTCCTCAATATAGATGACCAACAAATACGAAGATGTAATCCCTAAACATGAGCTCCTTCTCCTCCATAGCAGATCTCTCTCTCACCTATGTGCTAATCACAAGTGAGTGTGTGTGTTAAATGAGGAACACACCTCCTCTATTTATACACAACTTCACTTGTCTTTGAATCTTAGATAGGCCGTCCCCAACTTAACCACTTAACATAATGCTGATAGGGCCGACCCCTCTAGGGTGGTCTAATAACCCTTTAACCCACATGACTCATATAGGGTCGACCCCACTAGGGAAGTCTAATAACCCAAGTTACCACATTCTCCATGGAGGAATAAAACATCTATGGATATACAATAGAGTCTCCATGGAGGAATGAAACATCTCCGAAATAATAAATTACAAACATAATATTCTTAGAAGTTACAGTATCTCAACAATCCCCCTTAACGAGAATGATATTATAACAACATCTACAGGAGCAAGGAGTCATCAACTACATGATACATGATACATCTATAAATATTTGGAAGATTTCTTCATACATCATCAGTAACTCAAACAGTTACTGGAACATCTTCAATATATTCAATACTAGAACATCAACATCTTCAGTACTGAGTCTTCATATTCTGCAGCACTTGAACAGCTAAAGTAACATCATCATCTGGATCTCTCAATCAACATCATCAACATCTGGATCTTCTCGATCAACAGCATCAACATCTGGATCCTCTTGATCAGTAGCATCAACATATGGATCCTCTCGATCAACAACATCAACATCTGGATCTCTTGATCAACAACATCATCATAGCAGCATACTCTGCAATACACATGATCCAATTATAGGATGATCAATCTCGCTCACTTTAGGACATAAGTCCAAGGATGATACAATCCTATCATGTGCATTTTGAACCAAACGTTCAGGGACAATCCAGTCCTATCATGTACATTTTGAACCAAATGTTCAAGGACGATGCAGTCCTATCACATACGTTTTGAACCAAACGTTCAGGGACGATGCAGTCCTATCACGTACATTTTGAACCAAACATTCAGGGACAATGCAATCCTATCATGTACATTTTGAACCAAACATTCAGGGACAATGCAATCCTATCACGTACATTTTTAACCAAGCGTTCAGGGACAATGCAGTCCTATCACGTACATTTTGAACCAAATGTTCAAGGATGATTCAGTCCTATCACGTACATTTTGAACCAAACATTCATGGACGGTGTAGTCCTATCACGTACATTTTGAACGAAACGTTCAGGGATGATGTAGTCCTATCATGTACATTTTGAACCAAGCGTTCAAGGATGATGTATACCTATCACGTGCATTCTGAACCAAATGTTTAGGGACGATGCAGTCCTATCACGTACATTTTGAACCAAGCGTTCAGGGATGATGCAGTCCTATCACGTACATTTTGAACCAAGCATTCAGGGACGATGCAATCCCGATCTGCTTACAGGATGATCACTCCTTCTCACTTCAAGACACCTCTCATGTCTAGGGACGATGCAATCCCAATCTACTTACAGGATGATCAATCCTTCTCACTTTAAGACACCTCTCATGTATAGGGATGATGCAATCCTAATCTACTTACAGGATGATCAATCCTCATCACTTTAAGACACCTTTCATGTCTAGGGATGATGAAATCCCAATCTACTTATAGGATGATCAATCCTTATCACTTTAAGACACCTCTCATGTCTAGGGACGATGTAATCCCAACCACAGTGCCGGTCGTTTTTCATACTGGATGTGACCTAGATTAAATCTAGGATTTTACCACCTGTGAATGATCACCTGCAGCTACACTAATCAGTCCAGGAGTGAACATTACATCATTACAGGACCTGCGAATGATCACCTATTGCTACACTGAGCAATCCAGGAGTGCACATTACGTCATTCCAGTCAACAACAGAGCTAGTACTATTTCAGCTGGGGTGCGACCTAGATCAGATCTAGGATTTACAACCACAAAGCCAGTAATATTTCAACTGGGGTGTGACCTAGATAAAATCTAGGATTTACAACCTGTGAATGATCACCTGCTAATCCAGGAGCGAACATTACATCATTACAAGTTTTGTGAATGATCACCTACTGCTATGTTGAGTAGTCCAGGAGTGCACATTACATCATTCATCCACATCTTTTCAAAGACAAGAGTCTATGGATGAATTCAGGGACCAAAGTCCAGGGATGATGCAATCCCTCTCGTCCACTAGGGACCACTTCTCGGAGACATATGTCTATGGATCAATTCAGGGACCAAAGTCTAGGGATGATACAATCCCTCCTCATCCACTTATACAAATTCTAAGGACCATGCATTGACCTCATCATCGTAATCAACAACCTCATCATCGACCTCATCATCGGAACAGGTAACCTTGTCATCGACACTAGTATCATCATCATCAATACAAGTATCCACATCATTGAAACAGTATCCTCATCATTGATATAGTATCCACATCATTGATACAAGTATCCACATCATCGATACAATATCATCATCATCGACCTTACTGTCTATATATGCAATCTCATCATTGATACAGGTATCCACATCGATACCAGTATCCAAATATCATCCTTGACCATATCACTCCCCCTTTCGAGGAGGGTCCTTCTGAACTACACCAAGCTTGTCTCACAAATACTCAAACTTTACTTCAAACAAAGGTTTGGTCAACACATCAGCAACTTGTCCGTCAGTGCTCACATACTCGAGCTTTATAGCTCCTTTCTGTACCATATCCCATATATAGAAATATCAGATCTCTATGTGCTTTGACTTATCATGAAACAATGGATTCTCTATCATCTTGATACACTCTAGTTGTCACACATGATCACAATGGGGTCCATCTCTAATTCAACAAACCTGATAACAACTTCTGAATCCATGCTGCTTCACAACTAGCAGAGCAAGCAGCTATATATTCCACTTCAGCTATGCTGAGAGCCACACTAGACTGCTTCCTGCTAAATCATGAGATCATGGCAAATCCCAGACAATAACATCCACCTAATGTGCTCTTCCTGTCTGATACACTTCCTTCCCAATCAACATCTGTGCAACCATACAATCTGAAGTCATGATCTCCAAGATAACATAGACCAAATTCTATCGTACCCTTTACGTACCTCGGCACATGCTTTGTAGATATCAAGTGAACATGCCTAGGTTCCACTAGATACTGACTCAAGGTGTTCACAACAAAGCATATATCTGGCTTGGTATTCGTCAGATACATCAATGACCCAATAATCAGTTTGTACAAAGTCACATCCACTAACTCTGATGAGTCATCAGCTAATAGATTCAAGTTGGAATCCATGGGAGTAGTCATGGCTTTACATTCCAACATATCAAATATTCTCAAGATTTCCACAACATACTTTCCCTGATTGAGAAAGATTCCTTCTGGGCCTTGTTGTACTTCCAGACCTAAGAAGTAATGCATCAATTTGAGATCTTTCATCTCAAATTCTATAGCTAGCTTCTTCTTGCTTTCCATGATTTGTTTCGCATTCCCTGTTAGAAAGAGATCATCCACATATAACAATCGTGTAACAGTTTCATCATCCATAACCTTAAGGTAAAGTTTAGGATCAGCTTTACTTTTGGTAAAGCCCAAGCTTGTCCAGAAGCTATCAACTCTCCCGATGTGGCTGAACATCATTCACACTCTGCATTGAGCGTTCTTCTGCATATCTATCCATGCCATCTCTTGTCAGATGGTTCTACGGATATGAGCCTCAATATCATTCAAACTCTGTGGTGAATTCCTTCTTGCATCCATCTAAGAGAAGAATGTCATCTGTATATAGACACCATCTTCAACCTTGTAGAAAAGATTGAAATCCGCATCACCCATGGTGATCATTAAAATCATCAAATGACTATCGATCCTGGGTACTCGTTAGAGATTTATTCAATTGAATCCTGGGAGTTTTCTCGATTCACACTTCTTCTTCAACTACACCATTAAGAGAATGGTATTATCTAGCCACTTGGAGCAAACATCTCGTCATGATCCTCTTCCTCTTTCTAAGAGAATCTTCTAGCCATCATCCTTCTATAGTATGTTTGATTTGTAAGTCTTCTTGTTGAACATCCATCACTTGTTCAGTGTTCATCATTCTAGATAAGCAACAATGGAATGTTTGTCCAACTTACCCATCATATGCATATTAGTAGTATACTGTTCAATGCATGATATATTCTAGGAATACAAATATGCATACAACTATTACGAGCAATATCATTAACTATTCATAGATTCAAATAACAACTCAAATACTTATCTTTTATGTTTGTGTGGTTGCCTCCCGCTTGATATCTCTATGTCTTTGAACTTCTATTCATTCTGTACCACTATGCATGCTTAAGTGTGCACTAGTGTCATCCTCATGATCTCATTCATTAGTATAGTCTCAATACTATCAAAACATTACGATTCTAAATAATCTTAAGTATGTATGGTCATGATCATTTCATACATAGGTATACTTACCCTTATCCTAACACAAAGTAGGATTCTAAAAACATACCTGGATTATCATGCTTGGTTATGTCTTAACATACCCAAACAATATCTTCTTTGTTCTCACCAATGATTTAGAGACCTTGTGCTAGAACCTGCATATCTGATAAGTTAAGCATAGTAGAACAAAGTCATACATACCTCGTAAGTAGATATTTTATGTGGTCAAATACTATGGATGAGTCTTTATCTTTATGTCATCATGGTCATAGAACTTTATTTGTCTTTCTTGATGTACCTGTACCTTGTTAGCAGACAACATCATCCTCATACAACACCACAAGTGCATTAGCACAATCATAAGTGTCGTAAAACTAATCAATGAATGTATTCTATCACTTCACATGCATTCATTATCAAACAATCGTAATTGTACTAACCTCAATAGCATGAAGACAAACATATTATGAACTTAATCAAGAATCAGATTTCAAAACATACCTGTGTCTTCTCAAGTCATACATGTCAAGTAGTCTTCTCTATAAGGGTAAAACCCTAACCATACAAGGTATATCACTTGTAAACATATTGTGTATGTTCATGGTGCTAGGATGATAGGATATCAATGCCATTTAAACATTCTTCATCGCTTCCCTATGAGTCTCCAACTTTGATAGGGTTTCTTCTTACTTGAAAACCCTAACCTTCAATCTCCTTCCTCCCACAACATTTTGGAGGATCAATATCTATCATGAATGGATTCCAAATACATTATTAAAGCTTGCAATGTTCCATCAGGTGTCTCCAACATTGTATCAGGTGCTTCCAGACCTGATAACTGAAAACCCTAAGTGAGAGCTTCTTCCTCATCATCTTAGATTTCCTCTGTTTAGTCATTTCAGATGGGTCACATTGTTTCTGGTACAACTCTGAAATTGCGGATCTGCAAGGTCTGAAACTTTGGGATATCATAGCCTAACTTGTCATCTTTACAACCCCATAGGTCTGAATTCAACAGGATTTTCTTAGAGAGATTTAGGCCAAATGTTGCAATGTGACCTGGGTATGGGATGAAACAGTATAGCGAACTTATACAGAGTGCCACGTGTCACTGTTTCATCTTCGACCTCTGAAACGTGGACCTGTGAAACCAAAGTCCATGCCCTACCTATAACATTTGACGAAATTTCATTTGGATCTTTCTAGCCCGAGATATGACCTTTTTTCCTAGGTCACATGTTTATGACTAGGATTTGAAGAGTTAGAAACCCTAACTTGTACGGATCATAAATCACAAAGTACAATGAATCCGAGGTTTTCCTTTGGACACACGGTACAAGGGGATGTTATCTATGGCCTGTAGAAGTTGTAGATCTTGAACCTTTGCCAAAATGGATTTATAGAGAAAGTTCCATGATGACTGGTTTTTTCTATACAAAACCCTAACTTGCAAATTGTTGCAAGTGAGACAAGTGTCGTAAGTGCCATGCATTTCCTTCCTTCAGGCTATCTCTGATACCATGTTAAGATTCAATATGATAAGATAGAAAATATCAGTATTACATTCCATTTCACAACAATAGCATATATAGGATCACTGAAAGAACAACAAGCATAGCATAAACACAAGAGACATAGATTTATCCTGGGAAACCCTCATGGAGTAGAAAAACCAGCAAGGATTCCTCAATATAGATGACCAGAAAATACAAATATGTAATCCCCAAACATGAGCTCCTTCTCCTCCATAACATATCTCTCTCTCACCTATGAGCTAATCACAAGTGAGTATGTATGTAAATGAGGAACACACCTCCTCTATTTATACACAACATCACTTATCTTTTAATCTTAGCTAGGTCAACCCCAACTTAACCACTTAACATAATGCTGACTGGGCCGACCCCTCTAGGGTGGTCTAATAACCCTTTAACCCACATGACTCATATAGGGTCGACTCCACTAGGGAAGTCTAATAACCCAAGTTACCACATTCTCCACGAAGGAATAAAACATCTCTGGATATACAATAGAGTCTCCATGAAGGAATGAAACATCTCCAAGATAATAAAGTACAAATATAATATTCTTAGAAGTTACAATATCTCAACAAAATGTAGACCCAAGAACCTACCAGGATTTAAAAAAATTGAGATTCCACTCTAACTCTATTCACCACTTAGAGGTACACAAACTGAGCATAACTTGCAGGTGCGCAGGTCTGAGGACATTGCACAGAGTTGGAAAGAGGGTGCATAAAATGAAATGGAGGATAGTGTTAAATTTTGAGCATTAATTCACAATTCTCTAGGATCTTCACTGAGAGAATAACATATACAGTATATCAATGCATAACAATCACAATAAGCATGACAAGCATCACAAGAATCAAAAGCATGAGAGACAAGAGACACAACGTTTCCATGGGGAAAACCCTAAGGTGAAAAACCCCACAACTTCCTCAGAGATAGAGAGAGCAATGGCTCAACCAAAGTACAACCAAAATGCACTGAGATAGTCTCCTAGTAGCATATGATCCTCCTCCTCACTAGTGCGCCACTTTTTGAGAGAGAGAGATGTACTTTTTTCGAATGATCTAAATAGAGATCACCTGATCTCTATTTATACTAATCTGTTTGCCCAGTGACCTTATGGGGCCGACTTGTCTAGCTAGGTACATCCACATTATAATATATATATTTCAGGGCCGACTCCACACATGGTGGTCTAATAACCCATTGGCAAGTACACACACTTGCGACACTTGTCAATCCACATGACAACACTTCCTTATAGAGGAATAACACATCTCTAATAAGGGTACAATAAATATATATAAAATACATAGATGAAATACATTCCGAAGTTACATATACATCAACACTCCCTCTTAACTAGGAAGGTATTTCTCGACACAGATCTGCTAGACAAGTCTTCTTCTCGGGATCATCATCATCAATGCATCGACATTATCAGCATCACTGCTGATGCTATCTCAACCAATCTCTGACTCTACTCGTCATAGGAATTTCTACAGAGCTAGTCCTTTTTCATATTGGATGTAGGCCCACCACCTGCAGGTCTTCGTCATCACTAGCCATACTGTGGAATCCTCGGGACTTATTACGTGCATCACAAAACCTCGAAAGAGCATCCCAGGTTGTTACAAGCACACGGCTCTACCTATAGGATCTCCCAGGGCCATATTATATGTGACCTCACCACAAAACCTCACAAGAGCATCCCAAGCTGTTACGAGCACACAGCTCTACCTATAGGATCTCCCAGGGCCATATTATATGTGGTCACCACAAAACCTCGCAAGAGCATCCTAGGCTGTTACAAGCACACAACTCTACCTATAGGATCTCCCAGGGACAAATTAAATGTGGTCATGGAAAAACCTCGCAGGAGCATTCCAGGACTTATTACGGGCACACAGCCCAACCTATCGGATCTCCCAGGGACATATTATATTCCATAGGACAAAACCTCGAAAGAGTATCTGCCAGATATCCCAGGGCCAGATTATATGCCACATGCAAAACCTCGAAAGACTATCTGCAGATCTCCTAGGGCCAAATTATATGTCCTCCCAGAGCAAAACCTTGAAAGAGAATTTGCCAGATATCCCAGGGCCAAATTATATGCCATAGGCAAAACCTCGAAAGACTATCTGCAAATCTCCCTGGGCCAAATTATATGATCATCTAAACAACCTGATCCACGGCCATAGAGTATCAACCTGATACTCACCATACATCATCCTAATGTACACATGATCATCCTGATCATCATCACTGCAACATCCTGCTACATGTCATCTGGAGCAACATCCTAAAGCTCATCATCCATGATCATCCTGATCATACAATGCATCCACCTGATGCACACCAAGTATCTACCTGATACATATCATCATACATGATCCAACTGATCATACAGTGTATCCACCTGATACAAATACAAATACATGATCCACCTGATCGTACTTGATACATATCAACATACATGATCTACCTGATCATACAATGTATCCACTTGATACATATACAGATACATGGTCCAAGCATCCAACATGATGCATATACAAAATACATACACATGATCTAACCGATCATATCAGCATCCAACATGATGCGCGCATACATATAAATGATCCAACTGATCATATCCGGCATCCAACATGATGCATACATACATATAAATGATCCAACTAATCATATCCAACATCCAACATGATGCATACATATACATATAAATGATCCAACTGACCATACAAAGCAGAACCCAGAACATCATCCTGATGCTCATCATCCAACGCTTACATCCACAACCATGTGAAGGATTCTCCTTCCAACATGCTTGGAATGGCTTTAGCAAATGTGTCCATCACTTATTCCTCAAAGTGTCATCAATCTGAAGAACGCCAAGCCTCTCCTTGAAGTACTCGAACTTCACCCTGTCTAGTGGCTTCGTCAGCACATTTTCAATCTGCTCGTCTGTCGCAACATACAAGAGCTTCACAGTGCCTCTCTGCACCATATCCTTGATATAGTGATATTTGATCTCTATGTGTTTCGACCTATCATGAAACACTACGTTCTCGGACACCTTCACACAACTCTGGTTATCACAAAAGATACTAGTAGCATCCAATGGGAGATCAAATAACTCAGACAATAGCTTCCGTATCCATACTACCTCACAACTAGCTGAACAGGCTGCAATATACTCTGCCTCAGCTGTACTCAGTGCTACATAGGACTGCTTCCTACTCAACCAAGAGATCACACCTGATCCCATACTGAAGAAGCACCCAGATGTGCTCTTCCTATCTGTAGCACTACCAACCCAATCTGAATCAACATAACCCTATAGGTTAAACTTTTGATTCACTTCATACTTGAGCCCATAATCCACTATACCCTTCATATACCTTAGGACATGCTTTACAGCAACCAGGTGAACATTCCTCGGATCCATCAGGAATTGGCTTAATGTGTTCACAGCAAAGCAAATATCTGGTCTCGTGTTTGTCAGGTACATCAAGGACCCAATCATCTGACGATAAATAGAGACATCAACCGGCTCAGATGAAGCATCACATAGAAGCTTTAGATTTGATTCCATGGGTGTGGCCATGGCCTTGCAATCCATCATCCCAAATATCTTCAGGATATCTACTATGTACTTCCCTTGACCAAGGAAGATCCCACTTGAATTCTGCCACACCTCCATACCTAGGAAATAATGCATCATTCCCAAATCTTTCATATCGAACTCAGCAGCAAGCTTCCTCTTTGTATCACAACAAGTTCTGGGAGCTTTCTACAATCCATACAAGGCTTTCTTCAATCTGCACACATGTGAATCCATGTCAGGTCTTGGGACTACATCCCAAACATCATCTTCATGATCGACGGATCATGGCATTCCATTTCTTCATCCCAAATCCTGGGAACTTCAATATCTTCAATAGATATCTTTGTTGTTAGAACAAATGTTGTAGTCCTTCTTTTGTAGGTGAAGATATACGGTCTTTCCTACAAAACAATTTAAATTGCATTATTAGAAACATCTCATAATTTTCAGAACAAATTATTTACACATAAAGAAATATGTCATGCAGTCATGCAGTTATCTTAGCCAATGCTTCAATACAACATTTATCCATGTTCCACAACTTTCTAGATGCCTTCCAGTCTCTACGAAAACATTGTTAAGAGTTTGCACTACTCCCAACAAGTTAGCAAAGAGGTTTCATTCTAGATAAGTAGCATTGGAATGTTGTACAGTGCCACAGGCCACTTACCCATCACATGCATATTAGTAGTATATTGTTCATTAATGCAATCATTCTAATATGCACAACACATCTCCTAAGTCTAGGAACATAAGCATAATATTATTTAAACAAAAATAGGCAAGAAATGATAATTGAAATACTTATCTTTGTTTGTTTGTTGGGTGGACTCCCTCTGAGTCTTTGCTTCTTGGCAGGAGCTACTGAAGTAGCTTCTTCTACACCTTTCTATTGTGGAATGTAGGAAGATGGTCAAGTCCCTCTAAAAATATGCATCCTTGCAGGAGTTGTTGGAGTGTGCTCCCTCTTGATCTTTGCTTCCTGGATTACCTGTCCTTGAACTTATATTCATCCTTGCTGACATCAATCTTCTTGAACCCTGGAAAGTATATTCTATAAGCCTTTGAGCTTTCTCTGTAACCCATAAAGATACCCTTCTTTCCTGAAGGATCTAGTTTGGTCCTCTTTTCCTTTGGGACATGAGTGTATACTGGACAACCAAATATTCTGAGATGGCTGACTTCAGGTTTCTTACTAGAAAAGACCTCTTTTGGTGTTTTGTTGTCCAATATCTTGTGGGGTGTTCTGTTCTGCACATATACAGTTGTTCAAGCTACTTCTACCCATAGATGCATAGGTAGATCCTGGTCATGCAGCATTGCCCTTGCGGCTTCCATGATTGTTTTGTTCTTCCTTTATGCAACTCCATTCTGTTGAGGATTATAAGGAGTAGTCAACTCCCTCTTAATCCCTGAATCACTACAAAGTTTCTTGAAGTCTCTTGAGGTGAATTCTCCACCATTGTCGGATCTGAATGTTTTGATCTTCTTGTCAATTTGATTCTCCATCAAGGTTTTGAATTCCTTGAACTTATCAAACACCTCATCTTTGTTCTTCAAGAAGTATACCCAAGTCTTCCTGGAGAAGTCATCAATAAATGAGACATGGTAAACATACCCACTTAGAGAACTGGATGACATAGGACCACATACATCTAAGCGGATGATTTCCAGGATATCTTTTTCCTTGCTTTCACTGCTTAGGAAAGCCTTCTTAATATTCTTACATTTTGCACATCCTTTGCAAACACCTTCATGTTTGGTCTTGATTTCAGGGAGACCCTCTATAGCCTTGCTTGCAATTGAAAGTTCCCTATAGTGCATATGAGCAAGTCTTCTATGCCAAAGTTCACTTCGTTCCATGGATTCATGCACCATGGCGTGTTCAAGTTGTTCTTTTAATTTATACAAACCTACCTCTTGCTCTCCAATCACTACTGCATCATCTATGGTCTTCCCCTTTGGCCACATTAGGACTTCGCCATCCACAAATGCAACCCTTATACCTTTTGCATCCAATGCAGAGATGGAGAGTAAGTTCTTATTGAGCCCATGTACATAGAGGACTTCTTTCATCTTCAAATATTTTCTAGAATCTAGGTTGTAGGAGGCTTCACCACTTCCTTTGATTGGGTATTGGTAATCATCCCCAAGTTTCACCTTATGGGGTGATTCATGTTCAGATAGATTCACAAAATATTCCTTAAATCCAATCATGTGTTTGGAAGCCCCACTATCAATCAACCAATCATTACAACCATGGGAGATAGTACCTGTGAGAGTAGAGATTAGAACATACTCTTCTTCACTGGATGAGTCATCATCACTACTTTTTGCCCTAGCCTTCTTCTTTGGAGGTTCATCCTCCTCGGCAGCATGAGCATGGAACTTTCTTTTGTTGCCCTTCTTCTTCTTGCTGAGGTTGTTGTTATTATCCCTATTGTTCTTGGGACAATCTGAAGCAAAGTGACCCTTCTCATTGCATGTGAAGCATCTTAGATCCTTCTTATTCTTTTGATAGGATCTTTTGTAGCGAGAGTGCTCCTTCTTGGGCTTGCTTCTTTTGGTGTGAGTTGCGAGAGTTTGATCTTCACCTCCCATCTTTTCCTCACGAGCTACAAGCCTAGCTTCTTCTTGAGAGCATTCCTCCCATAGTTTACTTAAGGAGATCAATTTATTTCTTGCACATATTCCTTGAATAAAGGAGTCCCATGACCTAGGTAGGCCATTCATAGTGGTCATAACAACTTTACCATTGTCCACTACTTCATCCACAGCTTCAATTTGCTCCTTGATCTGAGAGACCTTGGAGAAGTAAGATTGAATGGTTTCTCCATTCAACATCTTGACCCCTTTCAATTGATTCCGCAGAGTCATCTTCTGATTTATGTTCTTTCCTTCAAACAACTTGGTCAAAGAGTCAAACATCTCCTTGGGTGTCTTTAGAGAAGACACATGGGGTATGAGATGGTCTTTGATAGAATCAACAATGATTCTCTTTTCCTTGACCAAGTTCTTATGCAATACCTTGGCCTCTTCATCCTTTGGGATGTCTTCTTTTATATATGAGTCCAACTCATTCTCTTCCAGGATTAACCCAATCCTATACTTCCAAGCTCGGAAGTTATCAGCCCCTTCAATCTTATCCTCAAGCTTGGTGTGGTGAGACATCTTAAAGAGTACTTCAAATGGAAATAGAAAATATTTAGGTCTTACCACTTGAAATGCTGAAAACTGGATCTGATCCCGGATTAGGGTTTGCCAAAAAAACCCTAAAAATTCAAAATGTGAATTTCAATTTTTTGAAAGGATAAAAAGATGCACTTTGATGAGACGATCAGCCTGGTGCATTCAGAATTTGAGATCAGCAAAGGTTTACCCTTCAAATTTTCCTTTTTGTCCTCCCCGGTTCACTTGGGAGAGAACTGAATTAGGGTTTGAGTTTCCCAGAGATCTACCCAGCCAAAAATCTCTATCCAAAGCTCTAAACTTCTATTTTTGGAAGGAGCTTCCAGCTATGTCTTCAGATTTCAGAAATTCCTATTTTTGTGGAAACCCTAATTTTTAGGGCCAAATCTAAAAATGCTCTAAATTGAATTCTGATTGGACGGATAGATGCGCCGTGATGAGTAGAGTCAATCCACTATACTTCTTTTCCAAAATATGTGGAGAGAAACCCAATAAACAAGAAACTCAAGTTTTCATCACTACAAAATGTCTTCTTCTCAGGTTAGCTCTTATACCATGTTAAATTTTGATCATTAATTCACAATACTATAGGATCTTCACTGAGAAAATAACATATACAATATATCGATGCATAACAATCACAATAAGCATGACAAGCATCACAAGAATCAAAAGCATGAGAGACAAGAGACACAAAGTTTCCGTGGGGAAAACCCTAAGGTGAAAAACCCCACAACTTCCTCAGAGATAGAGAGAGAAATGGCTCAACCAAAGTACAACCAAAATACACTGAGATAGTCTCCTAGTAGAAGATGATCCTCCTCCTCACTAGTGCGCCACTTTCTGAGAGAGAGAGAGAGATGTACTTTTTCCGAATGATCTAAATAGAGATCACCTGATCTCTATTTATACTAATCTGTTTTCCCAGTGACCTTATGGGGCCGACTTGTCTAGCTAGTTACATCCACATTATAATATATATATATTTTAGGGCCGACCCCACACATGGTCATCTAATAACCCATTGGCAAGTACACACACTTGCGACACTTGTCAATCCACATGACGACACTTCCTTATAGAGGAATAACACATCTCTAATAAGGGTACAATAAATATATATAAAATACATAGATGAAATACATTCCAAAGTTACATATACATCAACAATAGTTATGGTAATGTTATAACAATTGGTCATATGAAGTGGAATATTTCAAATTGGAACACTCAATAAAAATAACATGAATGCCTTTTTTTATTAAGAATATACACATATAAATACAATCTAGTATAACCTTTGATTTCATATTCAAAATGATATTTTGGACTTTTGAAAACTCTGTATTATCACCAATGTGATTTCTACTAACCCTAATAACCCTAACCCAATAAACATATACATAACTTCGTACACATCTAAAGGGGACCTAAACGCAGTCTAAAATCAAACAACGAGTACGGACAGACATTACTATCTCTGTGATGTCATATAATCCCATTCAAAAGACCACGTCTACCAATATCCTTGCTACAGATCTAGAGAAGCTAATTTTCAATGAGGTATTGATAAAAAGTGTCCTTCCTATACAATCTCCTAGTTGCCTCAAGAAATTTTTGTTCCTGCGTATCCTTGGCATTTAGTCTAGACCAGGATTTTTTTTATTGGGCATATCCTATGATCAAAAGATGCATGCCACCATTCCATAGATTTAGTTAGTGATATTAACTACATTTAGTCTTTCTAGTGATTTTCATACCAATATTTAACATTAGTCAGTTACATACCAATATTTTACATTAGTTAGTTTTCTTTCATGTGTACTTTGATCAATAAATGTGGAAAACCACTATCTCTTAGTTGGCATTAGGTAGATCTTGGTTTTACTTTTGATCGATATTACATACTCTATAGGTTGATATAGTGTTGTTTTTTATGTTATCAATTAATATTTGCACTCTTTGGGTCAAAATCATTTCAATATTAAACTACAATGGGTCATGCATTAGGTATGGTGGTAATTGTATCGATATATTTATTAAATGATAAATTCTTCTACTATGTTACTATAGAGATTGCTTAGAACAATTATAATTGATTTTGGTGATATTTATCATATGATATCAATCTATATTGTTTTAATATCAATAATTTAATTCACATATCCTACTCATATGGAATTCATATTTAAATGATTTTTAAATTTTGGATAGAAAGCCTCATTGTTCCTGTTGAGATAAAAATAATCCATCTAATTATAGAACCATTATGATTATCCCTATTTTGGCTAAATTATTTGGAATTATTTTAGAAAAGAGGATCAATGCATTGCTAGAAAGACACGGGAAAAGAGCAAAAGGCCGGGCGAGATTTCCAGGCTATCATTCAACTATGGACCACCTTGTTACACTTAGGACCATTCCTAGGGAGTGCCACAACAATAAAACAAAACTTCTTTGTGTGTTTATTGACTTTAGAAAAACATTTGATACAAATCCCAAAAGTAACATTTGGAATAGATTAGAAAAGTTAAAAGTCCCTTTCGAGTTGAGCGTTGATGCAATAAGATTGTAAGAGAATGTCATATCTAGGTTTAGGAATTCCGAGGGTTGTTCAGAAGAAATTATTTGTAATATAAGACTCAAGAAAGGTTGTTCCCTATCCATTATCCTTTTTGGTATTTACATTGACATGCTAGAGGGTGTTTTTGAAGAGGTGAATTGTGTTGGAACGACTTTGGATGGTATAGTCATCATCCTTCTTCTCTATGCTGATGATATTGTTCTTATGGCAAGGAGACCCTATGATATTGTGAAGCATCTAAAACTTCTCACAAATTTGTTCTCTAGTATGGGCATTACTATTAACATTAACAAAACAAAGGTTATGATAATCAAATATCAAAAGATCACTTATGGATTAATTTCATGTATGAAAACAAAAACTTGGAGGAAGTGACTCAATATAAATATCTTGAAATCGATCTTCATCATAAGATTAACTAGAACTATATCATTGGGAAAAGAATTAATGGAGGATGGAAATCTTATTGTGGTCTTGAAAATAGTTTTAAATCCAGAGACCTCTGGCTTTGGGATAGGAAGAAACTCCTATTTGAGACTCTCGTCACCCATATTATCTTATATGGTTGTGAAGTTTGGGGTTGCAACATCTCTAGAGAATCTTGGAGAATGATATCTAGTAAATCCAAAAGCACTTTATAACATATAATCTAAAAATTAAAGGCAATACACCCTATCCTATCATGCTTATAGAAGCGAGTCTCTCCCCAATTGAAAGCATGGCTATGACTAGGTACACCAACATAGATCCATCTTAACTATGGCTCTATCAAGGGCACCTATACGGATCAAATATCTTGAGGAAGTTTAGGACTCTAAAAAGGGGTTTGCACCTCAAGGGATTTGATCCCTGGTCTTGTCACTTGATAGAGAATTAAGATGGATCTATGTGGGTTTATTAATATGAAATTATTACAAAACTAATATTTAACTCATTGTTATATTATCAACTTAAAAATACATTTAATCATATAATCATTCAAGCACCAGGTATTCCAATTTGGATATCTTACAAATAGGCCAAAGTTGCATTAATTAATTAATTATGGAGTAAAATAGATATTCACCCAAAACTAATATCTAACCACCAACTATTCCAATTTGGAATCATGTTGTAAATGCTAACACCTAAATACTACAAATATGCAAAAAATTAATTAATTAATTAATTATGAAGTAAAATAGTTATTTACCCAAATTTAATGGTCGAAGTGCCAACTACTACATGTTTTAAAGTATAACACATCAATCCTACAAATAAGGAAAAATTGCAATCATCCATTGGTTATGAAGTAAAATAGTTATTTACCCAAATTTAATCATCGAAGTGCCAACTATTTCATGTTGTAAATTAAAACATATAAATCCTACAAATACACAAAAGTTGCATTAATTAATTAATTATGAAGTAAAATGCTTTCAATTTACCCAATTATTAGTTAATTTGCAGTTATCACAAAACTAATATCTTACTTATTGTTTTATTATCAACTTGACAATACATAATCCAATATATTCATCCACGTTCCAACTATTCCAATTTGGGGTCCTAAACAATAACACAAACCCTACAAATATGCAAAAATTGCCTACACTCATTGATTATGAAGTAAAATAGTTATTCTTGTAACTATTTATGAAAAAAATTATTTAAAATACGAGGATGCATGAATGGAAATTGAAATTGAAATTGAATGTATATTTATATAAATGTATTTTACAATCTATCCAATTTAAATTTGGAGCCAACCGACGTGACACATCTCATCCAAATTGGGCTGTAGAAAAGGCCTCTCGGCCCAATAATATACAAGAACATAGTAAACAACATGAGAGACATGAGGATTCCTAGGTTTGTTTCATACTCTAGTCAAAACCACCTGTGACTAAATCGAGGTTGGAATAAAGGTACAAAGGGTTAGCTAAACCATTGAGGAGTCAAGGAAGATGTCACTTTTCATATTAGTGATAATATTAAAGTATTATTCATCCAAATTTAAGGAAAATATGTGTTACAATAAAGGGTTAGAGGATAAGAGAAAATTAAGATATTCTAATGAGTTACAATCAACCGTAATCTAGATTATCAAAAGTATCTCTCTATTTTAACTAGAGTATAGAAGAAAATCGACATTCCTAAACTCTCATGACCTCCATAATGAAACAGGGCACTAGTCAATTCCTAAAACGTTGTGGGATGAAAGAATCTACCATTTTTCTGGCACAAAGAGGTTTGAATAAAAAAATCACTTTCTTATAGAATGTAGTGCAGACACCCACATTAAAGTGAAATTCAAAAACATTTGCTATAATATTGACATTTTAAGGTCTTTTAACTCTTCATAAATATAGTGATTTAGGAATACTTCTCTTAAAGATTTTTAAGCGTAGAAATAAAATTCTAAAGAAAACTAAGTGACTCTTTTCTTTTTTGAAGTTCCAAAGTTGATCTCATTAAACTTAATAACTATCATCGTCATCATAAAGAAAAGAATGATTTATTTGGTCTCATCTTGTCATGTAACCTTTGATGTATATATTCTTAAGTGATATTTGTATTGAGTTCCCTCCATTTGTACATCTAAGGCTTTGCCTCCTCTTTCCTCACTTTTGCTTTTTAATAATCGTTTGTTACCTTTGTATGGTGTTTGATCTTGAGAAAATGAAAAATTATTAAATCAAAATCCCTATGCTTTGGAGATAGAAAACCCACCAAGGTAAATGGTCTTTAAAATGGACCATTTTCATTTCAACCTCACATTGAAGTCCTAATAAAATTAGAGTGATAAAGATGGGGTGCCCGCACGAAGTTGGTACGCAAAAAGGGTGCAATAGGAGCGCATGAGCGGAAAAAAAATAGTGGCATGCACGCATGTCCAAACATGTGCACATGTCACTCCTTTAGAAACACTGGACATCCACATTGTTGAGTCGACATGGAAAAAAGGTGTGTGCACGCGTTATTAATGCATACGCACAAAAGTGCGCACATGTGTTAATGACATGTGCGTGCCCCTATTTTTTTTATAAAAAAAAACAAAGCATGGGTTTGTCATCTTCAACAAACCCACGAGCGCACAAAGGCCAAACAAGCACCCCGCAAGCACATTGTGGAGCACCCAAAGGCCTCCTCAACGCCACCAATTCGAACCTCCACCACCTTACTGACGTTGCCTCCAGGTAGGTCCTCAACGAACCATGTATTTCTTGTTATTTTTATTTTTTTTGTTTTCCATTTCAATTTTAATTTAAAAAAAAATTACAATCCATTAAAAAACCAAAAAAAATCATTGTAGATTAACCACAGCTAACAAGATGACAAACAAACCTGAACCATCAGATGAAACCAATGAAACCGGGCCATCAGAAGACAACATTGGAACGGACAATGAACCAAATGAAAACCCCGAAGATCAATTACACCAAGATTTAAATGAATTAAGGGTATTAAACTATGAATTGAAGAGCACCAAGGAACCCTCTCGGGTTTCCTTGGATTCATCATTGCAAAACATCATTGAATCCATCAACATTTCCCATAGTGAGATCACAAATCTGAGCCAATATAGGGCTTGAATGAGGGAACACTACTCCACTGGGATGTCCAAAGAACATATTAAATACCTCAACATCACCAAATCCAAGTTGTACAACAAATTCATAGTTCCCTCGACAGGATAGCCTCCATATGTGAGGAAGATATGGGTTTGCATGGACTGGTGTATTCACCAGCCATGGAGAGATAACTAGAGAAAGAGATGGTTTATGGTGTTTGATAGGCCCCCATGCAATAATTTGGAGGTCCAACAATATTTCCTTCGGAAATTGTGGGTTGAGTTTGAGCTAGGATACCATGTGAACTATTTTAACATCACTGAGTTTCAGGGTGTCGGTCTTGGCTCTTCCTAGGATCGACCTCAGGCCCACTGCAACCCACTTAGAGGACCTCCTACACCCAGGAGAGAGCCAAACCCCCTCCTCAACCACCCAGGTTTGGTAGCGGCCTAGATGAGATTGATGACTTAGTTAGACATGCCACACGTCATTTGCTTAGACATACCACATTTGTGGCTATGTCTTCGCAGATCCGGGAGGACATCGATGAGACACACATAGTTGCACGGTCTATGGGTGGTGTCCAGGACATGCCAAGTACAGGTGGAACCGAGGCGGGGCCATCTAGTTCTACTGGAACAATGGCACATTGTTGTTCTCACTGTGGTCATTCTTGCCATGATCCTACGTAGCAGCATGCCACAGAGAGCTACATGGAGCAGGTTAGCTATTGTTTTATTTAATGTTCAAGTATTTGTTGTATTTTAATTGATATCGTATTGTTTAATATATTTAACTTTGAATTACACATTGTTGACTTTATTTGTTTTAATGTATAGTTATTCAGGGCCGAGTCTCCATCCTCTAGGTGGAAGGACATCGATTCCTTTGACCTAGACCGAGCCATGGAAACAATAGAGGAGATTGCGGCACCATACACAGAGGTAACTTCTTTACTTTGAATAATTAGATCTAGTTATGATTAATTTGTGTTCAGTAATTACAAATTAATTAGCATTGAGTGATTACAATGTTATCATCGGATTTTACAGTTGTGTTTATCATATTGTCTAAATTATTTGAGGGATATAAATTCATATAATCCAACCAAAAAAAAATGAAACCTTATAAAACATGAAAACCTAAGAAAACTAGAAACATGTGCTTTGAAATGCCCACAAGGAGCCTTCCAAATGCTCACAAATCTTCCTTGTCCACCTCATCATCTTGTCTTTGTCCTCTAATAATATGTTTTCTAATTCACCTTCCTCCATGTCACCAAGTTATCAATCCTTCTTGTCATCAATCATGTCCTCCTTGTCATGTTCCATGTCATCAAACACCATGCTTGACAAGTCATCAAGCTTGCTTGCTTATCACTTGTCTTTGTCTTGTCCTTAGCTTGCCATGTCCTTCTTCCATGCTTGTCATGAAAACTTGTGATGCTTGCCATGTTTGTCATACTTGTCACCTTTTCCATTTCTCAAGCCATGTCACCATCTCCATTGTGCTTTCCATAATCTATATGCTCCATGTTCTTAACTCTTCCATGTCTTTGTCATTAATGTATTGTCATCAATGTCATTATCAAGTCCTTGTCATCAATCCTTTGCCATGTCTCCACTTTGTCAAGTCTTCTACACTTGTCGTGCTTGCTTGCCACTTTTCAAGTCATCAAAGCTTGTCATGTTTACCATTTGTCTAGTCAAGTATTTTCCATGTCGTCACTTTGACCTTTGTCGTTAACGTGTTGTCATCAATGTCAACTTTGGCCATCAAACACTTCAAGCATAAATTGTCAACCTTCTTTTCCACATTATCTTCAAAGAATGACCAAAGAATGGGTCATTTGTTCCTATCATGGGCTCAATCCATTGTGGGTCAAAAGACATGATCCCCACAACCATGTTCTTTACCAAGTCTTGAACAAATGGACTACACCAATACAATAAAAACTTTATAAAATATCCAAAGCCCATCAAACCATTATCATCTAACTTGAATCTAAATTAATTGTAGTCATGTTTTTTAAGTACTATAATTTTCATTCTCATTGGAATTGCTTTTAATATTGTTAATATTGTTTTTATAAATTCAATCTAAAAATTGTAGTGTTCGCACAGGTGTCTGCAAGCTCCAGCGACCAACCATCGCCCCCGAGGATCAACAAATCTCCATGTGTGCAGGTATCGTGTGTATTAAAGCATAAATTTAATTTCAAATATGATGACTTGTTTGTGTATATTTATATTTTTCTATATTAAACTATGAGTTTATAAATGTGTATGCAGGTGCGAGCATATCGGCCTGGCAGTGTCGTTTTTCCTCCCTCCCTAGCCTTTCAGCCAGCGTATATGCCAATTGTATCCCCTGAAATACATGCCCCATTCCATGCATACCTCCCCACCCCCTTCCATCCAGCACCCCCATCCTATCCAGCACCAAAGTTACATCCACCTCCCCCTTCCGTTTCATATCCTGCGTCCCATCACCCCATCCCAACCTTTCCACCACCTCCGTATCAGTTTCCCATGTTCCCACCTTCCCCCATCCCACCACAACACACCACCCATCCACATTCATCCATCCCTCCACCACAACACAGAACTCGACCCCCCCCCCCACATTCTCGCACCACACTCGCTTCCCATTCCACGATGCCCCCATCCATACTACATCCAGTTGGGGTTTATCGCCCTAGACATGCCTCTCCACTTCGCCCACCCAATTCCATGCCTCCTTCTTCCATTGTGCCCCCAAGTGGTGTATCCATCGTTGATGTGGCTTCATCCTCCCCCATACCATCCACCCTAGCATCAGAGCAAGTTATTCAGCCGACTTCTCCATCTGCCAGCCCTGAAGACCAACTGGTTATGTTCACAGTGAGATTGACTAGTTTATGAAAATATCATTCAATTTTAACAAAAATTATTATATGCATCTAATTTCATCATTTATCTGATTGTTCTAAATGTTGCAGGGTGGCATTGCTAAGAGACTAGGAGCACAGAGGAGGAAGATGTTAAGTTTAAACCAAATAAACTAGCAAGATCACTGAAAGAAAACACAATCACAAGATAGACACAAAATATATCCTGGGAAACCCTCATGGTGTAGAAAACCCAGAAAAGCTTTCCTCAATAAGATGATCAACCAAAATACAAGATGTGCTCCTTCCTTCTTTGTCTCCCTAGCAGATCTCCCAGACAAGTGCGCACTCTTCCACAAGTGAGTGAATGATCTAATGAGGAGTTCACCTCCTCTATTTATACTGACCCCCAACTGACTAAAAGAGATAATGGGGCCGACCTCTCCTAGAGAAGTCTAATAACCCCTAAAATATAACTACAGGGCCGACCCCCACATGGTGGGTCTAATAACCCTAGTTAATACAAACCCCTGGAGGAATAAACATCTCCAGATACATGATAGGGTTACCTCAGAGGAATGAAACATCTCTGGAATAAATAATGTATAAATATAATATTCTTAGAAGTTACAATATTCAACACTCCCCCTTAACGAGAAGGATATTATAAGAACATCTGCAGGAGCAAGGAGTCATTCATTACATCATCTATATATCATCGGAAGCTTTCTTCAGTTCATCATCATCAGTAACTTAACTAGTTACTGGAACATCGATATCACTCGATCATCAACATCGATATCATCACTATCATCAGTATCGTCATCACACGATCAGCATCGTCATCATACGATCAATAGCATCGTCATCACACGATCAGTAGCATCGTCACCACACGATCAGCATCATCATCATACGATCAGCATCGTCATCACACGATCAATCGCATCGTCATCACACGATCAGTAGCATCGTCACCAAACAATCAACATCATCATCGTATGATCAGCATCGTCATCACACGATCAGTCGCATCGTCATCACATGATCAGTCGCATCGTCATCACACGATCAGCAGCATCGTCATCACACGATCAGCAGCATCATCATCACACCATCAGCATCATCATCATCACACGATCATATTACAGGATGATCAATCCTTATCTCTTTTAAGACAAGTCTCATGTCTAGGGACACTTCAATCCCGACCACAGTGCCAGTCCTCTTTCATACTGGATGTGTCACATCTACAGAGCCAGCCCTGTTTCATGCTGGATGTATCACATCTACAGAGCCAGGCCTGTTTCATGCTGGATGTATCACAACTACAGAGCCAGCCCTGTTTCATGCTGGATGTATCACAACTACAGAGCCAACCCTGTTTCATGCTGGATGTATCACAACTACAGAGCCAGCCCTGTTTCATGCTGGATGTATCACAACTACAGAGCCAACCCTGTTTCATGCTGGATGTATCACAACTACAGAGCCAGCCCTGTTTCATGCTGGATGTAACTTAGAGAAATTCTAGGATTTGTCACGTATATTTTGAACCGAGGTCCAGGGATGATCTAGTCCTATCGTGTACCTTTTGAACCGAAGTCCAAGGACGATCCAGTCCTATCGTTTAGTTATCAGAGACCTCATGTCTATGGCTCTTCTTTAGGACTGAAGTCCTGGAATGATCCAATCCCCTCACATGTTCACTAAGAACTTCATTTTCGAAGACATATGTTTATGGCTCTTCTTTCGGACTGAAGTCCAGGAATGATCCAATCCCTTCACATGTTCACCAAGAACTTCATTTTCGAAGACATACGTCTACGGCTCTTCTTTCGGACTGAAGTCCAGGAATGATCCAATCCCTTCACATGTTCATCAAGAACTTCATTTTCGAAGACATACGCCTACGTCTCTTCTTTCGTACTGAAGTCCAGGAATGATCCAATCCCTTCACATGTTCACCAAGAACTTCATTTTCGAAGACATACGCCTACGGATCTTCTTTCGGACTGAAGTCCAGGAATGATCCAATCCCTTCACATGTTCACCAAGAACTTCATTTTCGAAGACATACGTCTAGGACTCTTCTTTCAGACTGAAGTCCAGGAATGATCCAATCCCTTCACATGTTGTATACCAAAAACATGTATCCTCATCACCAAAACATGTATCATCAAAACATGTATAATCATCATCAAAACATGTATCATCATCATCAAAACATGTATCATCAAAACATGTATCATCATCATCAAAACATGTATCATCATCATCAAAACATGTATCATCAAAACATGTATCATCATCATCAAAATATAAGAGTCCTAAATCTAAATAATTCTAAATAATTAAATGCAGTAAAAAGTAACCTCATCATTGATGAGATAGACTAGTCATTAGATACTATGCTACTCCCCCTTTCGAGGAAGGTCCCTTTTGAACTACACCAAGCTTGTCTCGAAAATGTTCAAACTTTACTCGAGATAGCGGTTTGGTCAAGATATCAGCAATTTGATCCTCAGTGCTTATATACTCGAGCTTGATGGCTCCTTTCTGCACCATATCTCATATATAAAAGTATCGGATCTCTATGTGTTTTGACTTATCATGAAATACAGGATTTTCAGTCATCTTGATGCAGCTTTGATTATCACACATAATCAAAGTGGGGTCCATTTCTAAGTCAAACACTCCAGATAAAAGTTTCTGAAGCCATACTGCTTCACAGCTAGCAGAGCAGGCAGCTATATATTCTGCTTCAGCAGTACTGAGAGCCACACTAGATTGTTTCTTGCTGAACGAGGAAATCATGGCAGATCCAAGACCATAACATCCACCAGAAGTACTTTTTCTGTCTGAGACACTACCTGCCCAATCAGAATCTGAGTAACCATGTAACCTGAGTTCATGATTTCCGACATAAAATAGGCCAAAATCTAATGTACCTTTTAGGTACCTCATTACATGCTTTGCAGCTATTAAGTGAACCTTTCTAGGTTCTACTAGATACTGACTTAGGGTATTTACAGCAAAGCATATATCAGGCCTAGTATTAGTTAAGTACATCAATGATCCAATGATTTGTCTATATAGAGTTATGTCCACTAATTCTGATGAATCATTAACTAATAACTTTAAGTTGGAGTCCATGGGAGTGGCCATGGCTTTACACTCCAACATATCAAATCTTTTGAGAATCTCCACAGTATACTTACCTTGATTTAGGAAGATTCCTTTTGGTTCTTTCCATACTTCTAAGCCTAAGAAGTAATGCATTAATCCGAGATCTTTCATCTTGAATTCTGAAGAAAGCTTCTTCTTGCTTTCAATAATTTGTTTCTCATCTCCAGTTAGGAATAGATCATCTACATATAACATCAATATGACTGGTTCATCATCCATCACTTTGAGATAAAGATTTGGGTCAGCTTTACTTTTGGTAAAGCCCATGCTAGTTAAGAAATTGTCAATCCTTCCGTACCAAGCCCTGGGAGCTTGTTTCAACCCATATAATGCCTTTTTCAATTTGCATACATGAGTTCTTCCATCATTAACCTCAAACCCTTGAGGTTGTTCTATGTATACTTCTTCTTCAATTACACCATTCAGAAAAGCTGTCTTAACATCCATTTGGTGTAATTTCCACTTCATCATGGATGCAAGTGCCATGATAGTTCTCATTGAAGTATACCTAGCAACTGGTGCAAATGTTTCTTCATAATCAATTCCCTCCCTCTGAGAGAATCCTCTGGCTACAAATCTTGCTTTGTATTTTTCAATGCTTCCATCCGTGGCATGTTTTATTTTGAAAATCCATTTGGAAGAAACCACACTTTTATCTTTCGGTTTGGGAACTATATCCCAAACATCATTTTTCATTATTGACTGATATTCTTCAGTCATTGCTTCTACCCATTCTTTCTTTTGAGCTGCCTCTTCATAGCTAGTAGGTAGTTGATCCACAAGATCACACATCAAGGCCATATAGTTGGACACTAGCTTTGGTTTCTTTATTTCTCTAGTGGAGCCTTCAGGAGCACCATATCTTTCAGCTCCTTGAATAATATCTCTAGCCCATGCTGGTATTCTTTTCCTAGATAAATCTGCAACTGGGGGTTCTTGAGGTTCCAGCATGTCATGATCCTCTGGTGTATCCTCTTCAGGGATATGAACAGTCTCTGAGATTCTGGGAGATGAATCTTCTTCATAAACTTCTTCAAGTTGACACTTTCGGGATTTCTTGAGAGCTGCTTCCTCATCAAAGGTTACATCTCTACTTATTTCTATATGATGGAAACTTGGTATGTAGATTCTGAAGGCTTTGGAAGTTTCACAATATCCAACAAACATTCCCTTCTTACCTGAGGGATCCAACTTGGTTCTCTTTTCTTTTGGAATGTGGATGTACATAGGACACCCAAATATTTTAAGATGACTTACCTCAGGCTTCTTACCTGTAAACACTTCTTCTGGAGTTTTGAATTCAAGAGCACTGTGAGATAATCTATTTTGCACATATACTGCTGTCTTGGCTGCTTCAGCCCATAAATACATGGGGAGATCTTGGTCATGTATCATGGTCTTCATAGCTTCCATGATTGTTCTATTTTTCCTTTCAGCTACCCCATTTTGTTGGGGATTGTATGGAGTAGTTAGTTCCCTTTTAATTCCAGCGTCTTTGCAAAATTTCTCAAATTCCTTTGAGGTGAATTCTACACCATTATCTGTTTTGAGAATTTTGATTCTCTTTTCTGATAGATTTTCTATTAGAGCCTTGAACTCTTTGAATTTTCCAAAGACTTCATTCTTACCTTTCAGGAAGTATATCCAAGTTTTCCTTGAATAGTCATCAATGAATGAAAGATAGTATTCAAACCCACTTAGGGAAGTGGTGGGCATTGGTCCACATACATCTGAGTGTATAAGCTCTAAAATGTTCTTAGTCTTTGTTTCACTCTTTGGAAAGGGGTTCTTGATGTTTTTCCCTTTCTTACACCCTTTACATGAGCCATCATGATCAGCTTTCAAATCTGGTAATCCTATGACTACCTTGCTTACATAGGGTAAGGCTTTAAAATTTATGTGAGCTAATCTTCTATGCCATAGCTCACTGGGGCTAGATATCTCATGTGCAAGGGCAGCTTCTGGATGACCCTTGAGCTTATAGAGACCTCCTTCTTCTTCACCAATAACAACTGCATCTTTAATTGTCTTTCCTTTGGACCACATGAGTACTTGTCCATCTATGAAGGCTACTCTAAAACCTTTCTTATCTAGTGCTGAAATAGATAGAAGGTTCTTCTTTAAACCTGGTACATATAAGATGTCTTTCATCTTCAAGGGTGTTCCAGACTCTAGCTTATAGCTAGCTTCACCAATTCCTTTGATGGGATATTGGTAGTCATCTCCTAGAGATACCTTCTATGAAGAAGACTTTTCTTCAAGATTTGAGAAGGTCTTCCTTTGACCTGTCATGTGCTTGGAAGCACCACTATCAATGAGCCATGTATCTTCTCCAGGAGATACAGATCCAGAGAGTGCAGAGAATAGAACATATTCTTCTGGATCTTCTTTCTTCACCTTATATCTTTTCCTTTTAGGCTTTACCTCTACCTCTTCTTCTTCATCATCTTCTTCCTCTTCTTCTTCTTCACTATCATTTTCTGCCATATGTGCATGGTGTCTTTTGTGGACAAACTTCTTCTTTTGTGAAGGACAAAATCTGGAGATGTGTCCGAGCTTATCACAGTTGTAGCATTTGACTGTGGAAAGATCTCTTACTGGAAATGGTCATTTTCTCTTTCTAGAGAAGTGTTGAGATCCTCTGTGGTCAACCTTCTTGAGATTCCATGTTCTTCTTCTTCTGGTATGGGTGGCCAAAGCTTGGTCATCCTCTTTGAGAAGAGCTTCTCTGTTGGCTACCCTAGCTTCTTCTTGAACACAATCCTCCCATACTATATCAAACTTCATGCTTTCTTTCCTGGCACACATGGTTTGTATGAAAGATTCCCAAGGTCTAGTGAGACCATTGAGAGCAGTCATCACTAGTTCATCCTCATCAAGAGTATCACCAATTGCATCTAGTTGTTCCTTGATTTGTGAAACCCTTGAGAAGTAGTCTTGAATGGATTCTCCTTTGTGCATCTTGGTACTCTTCAATTGAGTCCTTAGATTCATCTTCCTATTGATGTTCTTTCCTTCATACATTCTTCCTAGGGCATCATACATTTCCTTTGGAGTCTTCTTGGAGGCCACTTGGGGAATCAAGTGGTCTTTAATAGAATCAGCTATGATTCTCTTTGCCCTAATCAAATCCTTCCTGTGCTTTTCTTTGGCTTCATCTCCTTCTGGTTCTGCAACTTCTTCCTTGATATAATGAGCAAGATCATTCTCTTCAAGAATGAGACCAATTCTGTATTTCCATGCCCGGAAATTCTCTATACCTTCTATCTTGTCTTCAAGCTTAGTGTTTGGAGCCATCTTCTCTTGGGGGAGTCCAAGAGACAGAGCAGACTTACCTGGAAAAGTTACTTTTCACTTTTCCAGAATCTGGAACAGAATTTTATCGCACTTTTGGTAGAATTAGGGTTTGACTTTCCCGGAGTTATACTCAAACAAAAAGTTCGATCTAGGGCTCAAAAGAATGGTCTTGAGAAGGACTATCCAGCCATGTAATCAGAAATAAAAAATGCAAACTTTTTTCTGAAACCAAATTCTGACTTGTCGCACTTTTGGTAGAATTAGGGTTTGGATTGCCCGAAGTTCTACCCAACCAAAAAGTTCGATCTAGGGCTCAAAAGAAAGGTATTGAGGAGGGCTATCCAGCCATGCAACCAAAATTCAATAATACCAACTTTGGGCTGAAACCCTAACTTTACCGGAGAGAGAGAGAGAGAGGTATTCTTACCTTGTGAAAGATGTCCTATTCAGTCTAGCTCTGATACCATGTTAAGTTTAAACCAAATAGACTAGCAAGATCACTGAAAGAAAACACAATCACAAGATAGACACAAAATATATCCTGGGAACCCTCATGGGGTAGAAAACCCAGAAAAGCTTTCCTCAATAAGATGATCAACCAAAATACAAGATGTGCTCCTTCCTTCTTTGTCTCCCTAGCAGATCTCCCAGACAAGTGCGCACTCTTCCACAAGTGAGTGAATGATCTAATGAGGAGTTCACCTCCTCTATTTATACTGACCCCCAACTGACTAAAAGACATAATGGGGCCGACCTCTCCTAGAGAAGTCTAATAGCCCCTAAAATATAACTACAGGGCTGACCCCCACATGGTGGGTCTAATAACCCTAGTTAATACAAACCCCTGGAGGAATAAACATCTCCAGATACATGATAGGGTTACCTCGAAGGAATGAAACATCTCCGGAATAAATAATGTATAAATATAATATTCTTAGAAGTTACAATATTCAACAGAAGACCCCCTCACGACTTATAGTCTCACATGTGGTGAGTTATCTAAGATTTGAAAACTATTTTTATTTTTAAATTATGTTTTATACTTGTATAATTGCTAGGAAAAGTTGACATATTATTGTTGTCATTACAGGGCTCGGGGGAAAGTGGTCCAAGTCGCCCAAAGGACCCAGCTTCCTCTAGCACAAAGAAGAGGAAGATCAATTTTGGAGATGCACCTAGGAGCTTTGAGGGTGGGCAGGAGGATTGAGAGACCCTCCTATGTACACTAGCCACAATGTGGCATTTTGGGCACAAGTTGCCATATTTTGTATAGGGCACCATGGGCCATATTTTGTATAGGGAACGAGTTGCCATATTTTGTACAGGGAATGAGTTGCCATTATATAGACATTGGGAATGATGTTCCATTTTTCCAAAAAGTGTACATGACTGGATCATTTTCTCATATTAATAGATGGATTTTCACTTGTCTATATGACTTTGTATTTGATTACATTTTTGCATACATGATTTTGTCTTCAATAACAATGTTATGGAAAAGCTTTCACATACATATAGATGCTATTTCTAGACACGAAGTGACCTCAATATGAGTCCCTTGTATTTGAATGGGTCTTGCATCTTTTCCTTTCAGCAACAAAATTCATAACCAAGCAAACTAAGGAGTAATATTTACATTACAAAGTGTTATGACTTTAGGGCTACAAAAAAAAGAAGGAGATGATGACTTCTTCATATTTGTTTATCTGAAGTAATGCAATTTCTTAGTGTCTTCATCTACATATTCAACATGTGTGTTCAATCTTTGTCTTGGATCTTCCATACTTAACCTTGTAATGGTTATAATAGTCAATCATAACAAGCATTGCATCACATATTATATCAAATTAACCTACATATATGAAAGGTTCATATGTGTGCTTGGAGAAAAAGGTTAACTGTATCACTTGAATTAGTTCAAACATGAGGGGTGTGCATAGGTGCAATTGGATTGAGAAATAAAAGAGAATTGTTAATGTAGTTACATATGGATCGTTCTTTGTGTGTTAGTATGTTCCTTTTATGAAAGCATGGTTAATGTGTTGAACTACTACTTGCACAAGTTGGCATAGATCCTCAGTGTTGATAATGTCTTCAATGTTTTGGTAATATTGATAATCACTCTTTGTAATTTAAGTATCTTGGATTTTTTGATGTTAAGACACATATTGAACATAGTCTACTCAATGGTTCAAGACATCATTTTATCCCATGATCCATGGAAGATTCATTGGAGTCATATGAAACTCATTGTCATCACCTCAATCACGGTCAAGACGCCAAGATCCATCCTTAGTAGACAAAACCTCATGTTGGCACCCATATCACACTCAAAGTTAAAAAATTCTTTGAAAGGACATGTTTGGTGTTTGAGGGAATCTTGATGGATAATATCCTTAAAACATTTATATTCGATTCAAGGCCTCATATGTCCTCACCTTATCATTTTCAATACCTAAAGACCCATCCTTAGTGCAAAAAACCTCCAAATGGAATCCATATCCAAAACAAAGGGCATGTATCCCATCTAGAGAGCTTGTGTAGTGATTCAAGGACTTGTTCATGGCTCATGAGCATGCAAATATTCATTTAGGTCCTAATAACCTTTATGTCTTTTAATCACCATGCTCAAGGTCTAGAGACCCATCCCTTGTGTTGAAAATCCTCTATTGGCATTGTTGTAAGAGCTTTATTCAACTAGTCAACTAGAATAAAGAGTTGACTGGAGGTATACATGTAAGATTCAACTAAGTAGTCATGTTGGTTGAATGACTGATAAATATAGTTACAATAGATATAGTTACCTCCCCTCTATGTAAAGAGCATAAAAATGCATCATCATATCATTGTAAAAATAAATATTTGTTAGGGATTAATAAAAGGCTAAGTATTGATTTCTCTAAAGTTACATTCTCCCCTTTCTCACTTTCCATTTATGTGTATGAATATGTAGACATATCTTGGATAATGACACATAATAACACATATTGATAATACTAATTACGACACATATTGTATAATGGATGCAATACATGCATATATGTTGTGTGAGAAGGAGACTATTTAGTGGTGGGAAATTAAATTGGAAAATTACATGAGAAAATATGCAAGAAGGAATCAACTAACTATTGTACACGCTAGGGAATGATTTTTTATAATCACTCATGAGAGGTGTTAACACCCAAAACATACCCCCAGGGTTGTGGGGAGGAAAACTTGAGGTAACCACTAACCACTTTAGATTGTGCTACTGACCCAGCACAAACTGAGAGGGCTCTGTCAATGCCGATATGAGACTGAAAACATAGACAAGCATAAACATACAATCTCTCTTCACAATCAAAATATAAGTTCAAATCATATATAGAAAGTCATATTTCTGATGGGAAAAATCGTGTGAAAGCACTGGAGGGATAATCACAAGATAAATGTTGGGGGATGGAGTCAAGGCGTTACACATAGATTAGATAACACTGTCGTGGTATGAACTATTAGAACAGAGGCAAGGTATCCACCCTCTTTCCATTGTAATGTTATTTTTTGGTGGTAAAGGAAGAAAATAAGAATAGACCATTAATATGAGCATCCAGTAAAAGATGAATTTGATATCTACTTTAGTAGAAATAGTGAGTGAATACCTGAGATAATAACCAGATCTTGTTTCCAAGAATTCTAAGTTATTATACATTGATCTCAGGATGAAATGAAAAACATAATGTAAATGCATGAAAGGAAGTACACACACATGGAGAAGAGAGGAAAAATAGACTACAAGTTAGAGCAACACAGGAATCTCTGCAAAACAGTCTACCACAAGCACTGCACATTATATTAATATGAAAGTCTCAAAACAGAGCTCTATCTCCAAGCCGTAGCTGAATGATTTTCCAACCCTTTTCTCCTCTATTACAATGACATTTATAGGCCCTAAGCCTTGAATTGGTTCTTAGGAGACAATTAAAATTACGTGTCCACCTCGATAGCCTCAAAACTTGGGAATATTACATACATGTCTATCTCAAAGCAACCTAATTAAGACAAGAAACAAAAATACCATGAATAGGACGCCACCTTACTCTTGAGTCTTCAATTGGCCTTGAGGGTCAAAGAAGTCTTCCACTTTCAATGAGCTGTCCTCTTGCGTCTCTTCTGCTAGAGGGGGATGTGTCACTTCCTCAATGGGGATCACAAAATCCTTGAAAATATTTGTGTCCTGCTGGATGTCTCGCTCCTCTTTAGGAGTTTCCTTCTTCCCTCGACATCGAACTCTTTTGGACACTTGTTGTACTTTAGGTTCTTCCTCTTCATCGATGCTTCTAGTGTCCACATGGTCAAATACTATAGGAAATGAAGTAGCATGATCTTCCTCCACTTCATACCACGCATGCTCAGGCATAAAAACCACTTCCGATTCCTGCTCTTTCTCCATGACTGGCCTCTAACTGAAAAATATGTGGGCTGCCAGGTTACACCACCTTTCCCACACGTTGATCCCGAACATGGGACGCAAGGGCCATGCCCATAACTGCAGTGATGATGACAACAACTACGTGTGGCCACATTCTCCATGATGACCTGATTGAACCTCCTAGTCGAGCAACAATGATGCTCAAGGCTCGAGCTAACATGATACATGCTTGGAAAGGATCTACAAATAGAGGATCGAGTATATGATGGCACTAAGGTGGCCTCCATCGTATTTGAAACCATTTTGGTGGAAATAGATATGTACTTTAAGCCATCGATCCACCTCCTCCGTCGTCGGCCAGACTATAACTTGTTCTCCTGCTTAACGCCATGTCAGCACTCATAGCGCCTCCAATTTTTGCAAGATCCAATCGCACGTACTAATTTGACAGTAAGCATCTTTAGCCTTCTATCCCAAGTTTAATACAGGTGGCCGAAAAGGTTTGGTGGTTCCCAAGGAGGAAACCCGGCCCCTACGTAGCTATGACAAATTTCTTTGGAACAGATCCTCGGGCTAGCGAAAAACATAATTTTGATAGATGCGACAAAGGGTTAAAGGTGACTGAAGCCACCATACCTATCTAAACCCTCATTTTTCTCCTAATTTTAGGTATGGACCGTCGAAACCTTGTATCAAGTGAATTCAAACCCTATCCCCTAGAATAATTTTAACCCTAACTTTCCTGGGAATGGGTTATCAACCTGCTTTCTTGCCGCAAAAGGACTTAAATTTGCCATCAATGGAGACTATAAGGACCTACTTATCACTAAGAGGCCCTAAGAATGACTCCTTACATCACTTTCTTCATCTTCCCCATGCCTAGAGTCTTCCGACCATGACAAGTCCGAAGGCACAAATGTCAACCTTCGTGTGCGTCTTTATATATATAACCTTTCTCCTTTAAGCTCCGGTCTTCTTTGCCGGCTATCCAAGCTTTTCATCCGTTGATCTTTTGAGAAAATATCTGGACCGTTAGATATGATCTCCCTTTATTGATTTGCATTCTTTCCCTTTCCTGTCATTGGATCATTTCCCATGTCCCAATCTCCACTGTTCGTCTCTTCGCGTCGTACATCAATGGAGTGGTGCTGTGTTCCCCTAAAGCGGTCTTGCTTATCGCTTATTGTCCTTGCAATGGGCCCTTATGCTGACACCTGGCCACTGGTTTTTCTCGTCGCAACAACCATTCTGTTTATCCATTGTGCACCTTCCCAACGCGACGATCAACGTGAACCGTCGATCTATCATAGGACAATCTGAACCATTTCCTCATCACATTGCACTTACTCTATTCCAAACTACGACCTTTAACCCTAGGATATTCATGGGGTTACCTTGGTTGTCCATGTGGCCAACCACTTACCCTTCCTCCTAGGCGGTATCGCATGCCCCTGAGGAGATTCCACTTACCACTTACCTCACCATGCGATGCATCCTCCGGCCGCCACCTGTCCGGCGGCATTTCCCATCGCAACAACCTTTTACGCCTATTTCTTGGATGCTTCAGTCATGCGATGATCAATGAGGGCCATTGATCTCCCTTTCGCACCCATCCAATGGAAGAAACCTTTGGGGTGGTTACCTTTGAACTATCTGCCTTTGGACTATAGACTTAGGCTCATTTTTGGCTAATTTGGTAGCGCCTTTTTCTATTCCCTTGGAAATTTCTTTAGGCATATTTATATTCGACACACCCAGGTCGATTTTCCCATACCCCATCACCTGGCCATGAAAATAAAGGGCATTTAGGCTTCCTTCAGGGAAAATTTTCGAGACATCCCTCTATTTCACCTCCACACTTATGCTGCAAAAAACTAGGTGCTAACAAGAGGTTCTTAGAGTCAAATACATTGGATATAAATAAATTCCTCGAGATAAATAATACATGACTATAGAAGAAGATTGAAATTTGAGGTCAAAACTCATTAATGAAGGTAGAATGAACTTGGATAGATAGACTGGGAAAATTTTAGATGAATACCTAGATCTCTACACAAAAGTTAAAGAAAAAAAAAACTCCTAACATTGGGAACAAATAACCAAAACAAACAATGCAACTAGAACACAATGACCAAGGGAACTTCAAAATGAAACACCACTCCACAAAAGAAGTTGCTTTAGAACTACCTCATTTGGTATGCGAGAAGCTACTTTAGAGACCTAGAGACCTAGAGACCTACCTACCATTTCTCTCATTTGGTATGAGATAATTTTCTTTAGACCTACCTCACTCATGTCAATGCTTGAGTTTTTGGAGGCCGACCTCCCACCCCACATGTCCTCTTCAACGTTTTTTGTTCTCTTGGTTTTGTGCCCACCCAAACTTTTTTCATTCTTTGGGTACCTTGAGGTATATCCCCAACCCAAAAAAATCTTATATTATGTTGATTATGTTGGTTATTGGCTTTACCCAACCAAATTATATTTAACAATACACATATTCATAGATTTGGTTCCCTATGATCAATGCTCACTATATTTAACAATACACTTATCTTAAATTTAATTCATATCTTGTAAAATATTTCATAATGAAATAGCTATTTGATAGCACCACCTTAGACCAAGCCATACCATTAATATAAAATGTACATTAGAGAAATTACCTAATTCAATTTCCTTCTATAATTCTAACCCTAACCCTCACCCAAACCCTAGCACTAAAGCCTCTGTACCCTTTAGATACTTCCTCCAATATGTCCTAATCTCCCTACAAGTAACACTACCTCTTCATCCTCTCCACAATGGTGCCACTATCATGAAACTCAAAAGCTTGATAAATTTTCTGAGCAAAACCCTTCATCATAATTATCATCTCTAGGTTCATCATCAACATCTCCATCATCATCATCATCTTCATCATCATCATCATCATCATCTTCATCACCATCACCATCATTATAAAGATCTTCATCATCATCACCATCATCAACATCATCAACATCTTCATCATCATTGTCATCTATAGGTTCCTCATCAACATTTCCATCATCATCATATTCTTCATCATCATCATCTTCATGACCATCACCATCACCATCATCATCAACGTCTTCATCATCATCACCATCATCATCATCAACAACATCTTCATAATCATTGTCATCTCTAGGTTCCTCATCAACATATCCATCATCATCATCTTCTTCTTCACCATCTTCATCACCATCACCATCACCATCACCATCACCATAACCATCAACATATTCATCATCATCACCATGATCATCATCATCAACATCTTCATCATCAATGTCATCTCTAGGTTCCTCATCAACATCTCCATCATCATCATCTTCATCATCATTATCATCTTCATCACCATCACCATCACCATCACCATCATCATCAATGTCTTCATCATTATCACCATCATCATAATCATCAACATCTTCATCATCACTATCATCTCTAGGCTCCTCATCAACATCTCCATCATCATCATCTTCATCACCATTACCATCACGATCAACATCTTCATCATCATCACCATCATCATCATCCTCAACATCTTCATCATCATCATCATCTTCTTCATCATCATCATCATCATCATCATCATCATCATCATCATCATCTTCTTCATCATCATCATCTTCATCACCATCACCATCATCATCAAAGTCTTCATCATCATCACCATCATTATCATCATCAACATCTTCATCATAATTGTTATCTCTAGGTTCCTCATAAACATCTCCATCATCATCATCTTCTTCATCATCATCATCATCATCATCTTCATCACCATCACCATCATCATCAACGTCTTCATCGTCATCTCCATCTTCATCATCACCACCATCTTCATCATGATTGTCATCTCTAGGATCCTCGTCAACATCATCAACATCATCATCACCATCATCTTCATCACCATCACCGTCATCATCACCATAAGTGCATGGTCGACAATTTTGCAAATTTGACCCCAATGTGCAAAAATTGCACACTCCCTTACTAAGCAAAACCCTAGTTTCCAAAATGGACCTACAACATGACACATGGGCCATGGGAATGGAGGAGAGGGGCATCCCTAACACTATCTTGGCATCCTGAATCCAACGGATTTGATGGTTTGTCAATCCGAGCCACAATAGTAATTCTATGGCTCATTCTGTCTCACATCCAAAAGGCCTTCAAGGACACCTGTTGGATACCTACCGGGGGCATAGAATTCCAACCGTGCAACAAAACTGGGTTCTGGGGAGTCCTGCAAGTGTGTCTAGGAAGGTTCCAGCTCGGAACGCTAGCCATAAGTGCCCAGTCGACGATTTTGCAAATTTGACTCCAATGTTCAAAAATTGCACACTTCCTTACTAAGAAAAACCCTAGTTTCCAAAATGGATCTACAAGATGACACCTGTTGGCTGCTTCTTGGGGAAGACACGGGTTTTAATGAAGCGCAGCAACAAAACCCCTTGGTGCACTAGCCCTCTTGGAAATGAGCTGCGCAGCAGCTCGAGGTCTCACCCGAAGTGGCTATGGGGGGGATAAGGAATAAGATTTCCTTAACCTAGGCGACGCGGAGACTGCTCTCTTTTCCTCAACGATTCCTCAAAGCAGACTGTCGGACTTTTTCGCAGACCCTTCTGTGTAACTGCGCTGAACTCTCACTTAACAGCCTAGCTGCGCGGCATCTCCATTCCAGCGCACGAGGCGACTATCCCCCTGCGTCGACGCTCTATGTATCTTTCCTTTCCGCGTGCCTAGCGCAGTAATGCGTTCCTCTATCGCTGCGGCGACAGAGTTCTACAAATCCTTCGACACTTAACGATTATAGTTACCAAGGAAGCTTCACGAACTCACTTAACACTCATAAAGATAATGCAAGATTCATGTATACACAGGTAGTGACTAAAACAGGCAATCACTCAACACAGCATCATAACAACAAGAAGTATGAAGTTCACCTCCTCGAGGAAAACCATGTCCACAAGAGTGTTATATTAACCAGAAAATGATAGAGCTACACAATATGCTGCTCACACAGCTGCAACCTTAGATCTTTCCAGGAAACTCCGCGCACACAGCTGGGAGCCCTTCTCTCGATCTAGTCTCTTTCTCTTAGAGATTACAATATAGTTCAGACATCGACTCAGACTCTCTGCAACTCAAGGATTTAGCTTCACAGCTATCGAGTTCTACTCTCGCCTTCTAACAACACAATAGAAGACTTACTGCCTAGCTAGCTTATCTCAAACAACTAACCTGCATCTCAGCATCTAATGGCTAGCTAACTGACTAATCAACTAACCAGCTAACCTTCTCCCTTATCAATTATACATATATATAGGTGGCCATGACGGTCACACCTTTACAAAACTGTGGGCCTTTCCCAACAGTAATCCCCAAAAACCCTAACCACGCACATGGCTAGGTGTACTGTAGGCGTCGCTTGCAGTCACGTCGCCGCTTCCTGCAGGTTCCGTGACTTCCGACGCAAATTGCGGGTATGGGCGCCTTGTCCTTCGCCTTCAATGATTTGGTCCGTTGCTCCTCCTTGATCCAAGCAACCATAACTTTTGTACTTAGCCTTAAATGAGGGTAGCTGAGCCCTCTACTCTGTCGCTTCATTTATTATGGTAGCTGAGCTTTCTATTCAGCCATATTCATTCTTCTATGAAGTGCGCACGCGAGCTCCGCGAGTTCCAATCCGTAATCTACGTTGAGCTCATCTATCTAGCACTGTACTGCGCACCGTTTCCTTCCACCCAAAAATTGGTGTTTATTCAAAATTAGCACTTTCCCTTCAACACTTGTGCTTTTTCCTCAAAATTCGCAGCTTTTACCATAGATGCGGCCTAGGCTCCAATAGGCCCCTAACACTTACTTGTGGCTCGCCCTCGAGCCACTCGCACTAGCGTGTGGTCGCTTTACTTGTGCATCTACTTTTGCTTGGGTCTCCATGAATGTTTTCTTCCACTGCGCAATAGCGGAGTCCATTTCATCGACACACTCCACAGCAGTCTACACCGTTTCTGCAGTGGCTTCTTCTTTAGTTCTGCCATCAATCACCTGTTGAGATTCTGCAATTTCTTTGATCTTTGCCTCGATCTGGGTAGCAAGGTCAGCATACTCATCCATAAATGGCTGAATGCTGTTGGTGAGTTTAGCATCTTCATTTCTGAGTTTGTGCAGTTGCTGTTGGATTCTGTGCACTTCACTCATTTTCCTCATTTTTGCTAAGCCTTCTAAGGCCTTAGCTTCTTCAGTCAGAACAGTTAGGGACTGTTTTGCAGCTTTTACCTGTTCAAAAAGACCAACTTTGAAAGGGAGCGTCTCAAGCTCCGTCTAAGCCTCCATAGCTTGGTTCATCAGTTCCTCGGCTTCTTCTGCTCTATTCTTCAGTTGTGTAGAAGATCTGTGCAGCGCTTCAAATTGTTCCTGGCTATCATCTATAAAATGCGTTGCAACACGAGCTTCTAACTCTGCAATCTACGTTCTATGGTCTTCAGCCATAGCAACTATTTCGTGCTCCAGGATTTTCACCCTTCCTCCAATAATTTGAACTTTCTCAACCAGAGGAAGGTCTGGTTGAATCTCGCAGGCTGGAAACGCCTGGGCAATTTCATCAATTACATTCCTTATCCCAGTGTCTTGTGCCTCATAAAGTGCGAGCTTATCAGATATATTCTTATGGCTTGCCTTCAACTCTATCTCCTGCGATTGCAGTCTTTGGTTTGGATGGAAGGTAGAGAGCTCTCTAGCTCTCAACTCAACAGAAACTTTCTCATGCACTAGTTGTAGAGTCTCTATAGGAATTAAAGACAAATTTATTTCAACATGCCCAACTGCGCTTACCTATAGTGCAGCTAGCGGATCCGGAAGTGTCATGCTTGTAGGCGGAATGTGCACGATAGTATGCCTCTCTACAAGTACTTCAACTCACTCGGTACTTGTAGTTACTTGTGGCGCCTACGAAGTAGATGCTGGCACATGGGTCTGCGCAACTCTTCCTGTGAGACCTTTTAATTCCACAAACTGTAGGTCTAGAGCACTTCTGATGTGAGCGTGCGCGGTCCGCAGCTCGCGAAATCGCTCTTTCAAGTAGTGGTCGATCCCCAAGGGAATGGCCTCAGAGGGATGCAACACCTTTTCTTTCTTGGTCGCCGGTTCTGTCGAACCTTCATCACTTCTTTGCTCGGGGGCTTCCTTGCCCTTATCCTTCTCTTGTGCAGCTGCGGGTGGCATCGCGGATGCGATTTCAACGGCCTCCCTCCATTCATCCGACCAAGACTTGATGGTTTCTTCAACATCTTCAGTGGTCATCCTGTAAAGGCCTACGACCCATTCCTCTTGAATGCCGCAGGGGTAGAGGTAAAGTTGATGCAAGTCGGCAGTAAAGGCCAACTTTCCTTCATATATTTTTGTTGTCTCCTCGCTCAGCCTCGGCATTTCCTGAATGGTATCTCTGAGGAGATGGTAGTATTCGCAAAATACAGTGCGGTTCATCTTGTGCTTCGCGGGCTTAGCAGACTCCCAAAGGTTAACATAGAGGATTCCGGCAGCCTCTCCTGCGCGACGCGGAAGGAACTGAGTGTTCGGGGCCTCCTTCCACCTGACGAGAGCGCATAAAATTAAAAGCCAAGAAAAATGGAACAACTGACCGGGGGTGTCTTGGACGTTCCGACAGTCTTCCAAGAAAGAATTGAGGAGGAAGAGGGACCAATTGTACTATTCTCCCTCCGCAGCTGTGATGGTGAGCTCCACGACAACTCCATTAACTTCCTTCGGTCTGCACTTTGTGAGAAGTTTTCCTGCAAGCAGACTTCCTGTAAATCTAAGTGCTTCGTCTTCTACTATAGTGAGGTCATAAGCCCGACCTCCTCTTGTTAAGTTGTATTTCTGCACCAGCTGTGCAGCCAATTTTCTATCCTTGTCTTTTCCCACAAAATGAATATTGGGATCCTTACCAGCCTTAGATAGGCCGGTGATGTGATGAATCAAATCAACGTTTCAATCGATTGGCCTCCCCAGCCAAAGGTAACCTCCATGAACACAGGATAGCAGTGTCTTAACAACTGTATTGACTTCGTTGCTACGCCCGAAGTGCGGTAGCTTCAACAAGTTCAACAAACCCGGCTTCTCCAAGTTTGCTGCAAATCCCTTTGGGATGAATTCATCAACCTTTCTGGTGGGATTATGAACGACCGTCAGATATCGATCTGGCGCGAACTGAGGATACGTTTTATAGTCTCCCAGGTTGAAATCAGAGAACCTGACCAGTGGAAGGTGTCCGAGCAAGGACCCTTCTTGTTGCACGCCAGCCGGTAGTGGAGGTAACAGAATTGGATACTTTGCATTCTTCGGGATATGTACCTCTGGGGCATCATCTGGACGCGGTGGAATATAATTCACCATGGTGGCCAACGGCTCTGAAACGGGCTCTTCTGGTTGTTGCTAAGATGCTCTCGTGCCTGGAGATTGTCTGGGATCATTATAACCAAGGTGTACGTAAGTCGAGGCCGTCACCGGAGTAGTCATGCCGAAATCTAAGCCTCGGCGCAGGAATTGACGAACAACTTTTTCTGTTGACAGGTTCTCCGTCAAGAACCGGTATAGGAAACAAGAACTTGGATAGGCAAATGGCGGAACAACGTAGGATATGGACGCTGAAAACTAAGGAAACACTCTACACAACTCGGCTCTGAAAACAATAACTTAGATTCTCAAACAAGACTATGCAACTCGAGAAAATTAACCCAAAAATATACAAGTGTGGGGTATTTATAGCCAAAGGTGATAGTAAATGCGGGCAAGTGGGGTTACTAGCTGTAGGCACCTATGCATGAGTTGAAAACCCCGTTATCCCCCTCGCCTCTGCGGTGCATTTATTGTGATGGACGGGCTCTGACAGCCTTCCGGAGGAAGCTAAAGCTTTCGGCGCATGAGTTAAATGCAAATCTTACGGAGATCAAGCCGAATCTGTCAGAGCGGCTATACTTAAATGGCGGGCTTATCCTTCATTTATTCTCAGACGCGGCTACATAACTGCTGTAATTCAAATTTTCCAGTGGGTCATTTCATCTTAGGTAACTGTGCATAGGAGGGTCCACAACAAGAGCTCCTCAAGCGGAAAATTGACACAGGGAACTCTACAAGAGTGACAGTTCAACGGCCCGGGTGAAACTTCGCAAGAGCGCAAATATAGGCTCGCTCAACACAAATTTTATTCGACATGCGCGGATGTTTCAAGGAACTGCGCCGGAAGCCGGAAACTGAAAGTGTCTCGCAACTTCCGTGTAGACTGTGACAATGCGATGTCTCTTTCAACTACACCGGACATCTGCACTTCTTTAGCAATATATTAAGTCGATAGGGCGGAGTGGCCGTCGCGATAAAGCTTGAGCCGACTCCCATTGATCATTGTGGGTAGCAATTCTCCATTAAGCTTCGCAAGCTGAACTGCTCCTCCTTCTGTTATCTTTGTCACTCGAAAAGGGCCTAACCAATGTACACGAAACTTGCCTGAAAACTTGATGAATTTACTATCATAGAGGAGTACCAAGTCTCCTTCTTCAAAGTGTTTATTCTTAATGTGCCTGTCATGCCAAGCTTTCTGTCTTGCCTTCTGTACCTGTTGATGGAATCCAGCTAAAAGTCTGTCTTCTTGTAAGGCAAGCAATTGTGAAAGTCTTTCACTCATGGTATCAGTATCTGCCATCTCTGTAATTTGCGCAATTCTGAGACTGGGAACAATGTATTCCATGGGCATAACTGCTTCTTGTCTGTACACCAAACTGAAAGGTGTGTGACCTGTTAGTTTCTTGCATGTGGTTCTATAAGCCCATAATACAGCTGTGACTCTAAGGTCCCAATCATCTCTTTGTTGATTACAGATCTTCGTCAGGGCATTCTCAAGAATTTTATTGAATGCCTCCATCGTACCATTAGCTTGAGGGTGGTAGGGTGTACTCTTATGGTGACTAATTTGGAATTCTTCAGTAATGGACTATATAGTCTCATTGAGGAAATGTGTACCCTGATCACTCATGAGAATCACTGGACATCGAAATCTAGTGATAATGTTCTCAAAAATGAACTGCGCAGCAGTGGCAGCGTCGCAGTTCTTAACTGGCTTCGCCTCAGCCCATCTGGTGAGGTATTCAGTAGCTGTAATGATGTATCTTGCGCCGGTTCTTTTTCCTGGTGGGTTGATAGGTCCTAAAAAATCAATGGCCCATTTATCAAAAGCACGCAGTGTTATATGGGGTCTTAGCAGCATTTCATCTCTCCTTGAGGGTTTTCCTATTCGCTGGCACACATCGCAACATTTGCAGAATTCCTTAGTATCCTTATGCAATGTTGGCCACCAAAGACCTGCGGCTAAGATCTTCTGCGCAGTCGGCTTTCCTACGAAATGGCCTCCTGCGGTACCTGAGTGCGCTTCTGCGATGATAGAGATTTTTTCATGTGGTAAGATACATCTACGCAAGACTTCGTCGGGGCCCAACTTATAAAGCTGGCCTGCTATCAATGTGAAGTCTGCGGCTTTGAAAACAAGTTGCTTCTTCTGCTGGATTGTAAACTCAATCGGCACTTGCCCGGTAGTGAGAAACTCAAGAATATCGAAACAATATTCATATGCTGCTTGAATAGAAAACAACTACGCGTCAGGCAGATTGTCCTCCAGATTTGTAGGTTCCTCTCCTGACTCTATCCTGGATAAATGGTCAGGTCCTGCATTCAATCTGCCTGGCTTTACAATAACCTCAAAATCATACTCTTGGAAGAGCAGTAGCCATTTGCAAATTCTTCCCCCTAACACTGGCTTATTGACCAAGTATTTCAAAGCAGAATGGTCAGTATACATTTTAAAATGTGCGCCCAATAGGTAGTGCCTGAATTTCTGTAGGGCATACACCATAGCTAGTCCTTCTCTTTCTGTAGTGGTGTAGTTCTTCTCGGCTGTGGATAGATTTCTGCTGGAGTAAGCAATCGGGTGGTCAATACCTCCTTCTCTCGGTTGTGTAAGCACAACCCCCAATGCTATGGAAGAAGCATCGACATGAACATGAAAGGGTTTTCCCCAATCTGGGAAAACTAGAATTGGCGCAGTGATCATCTTTTCTTTAAGTGTATCTAAGCTCTATTGGCATTCTTGTGTCCATTGGAACTTTGAATCCTTTTTCAGCAATCTTTCCATAGGTGTTGTGATCTTTGCATATCCTTTGATAAAAATTTTGTAGTATCCTGTATGTCCCAATGTAGTGCGCAATTGTTTGACTGAGTTGGGCACGGGTAAATTAGCAATGATGGCAACCTTCGCAGGATCCATCAAGAGTCCTTGTCTGCATACAATATGACCCAACAAAATACCAAAAGGAGCACAGAAGATACATTTTTTCAAGTTAAGGGAAATCTGATGCTGTCTACATTTTTCTAACATCATGCGGAGATTCCCTATATGATTCTTTAATAAACCAAATACAGTCCAGTCATCAAAATAGACTTCTAAAAACTTGTGAATGAATTCTTTAAAAACACCAACAACGACTCTAGAGAAGATAGCAGGTGCGTTTTTAAGACCAAAGGGCATTACCGTGTACTGGAATGAGCCCCATTTAGTCGCAAAAGTAGTCTTATGGCGGTCGTCTGGATGGATTCTGATCTGATGGTATCCCGAAAATCCATTAGTGAAGGAGTAAGCCTCTTGTCCTCCAACATTATCAAGCACTTCATCTGTAAAAGGAGTAGGAAATGGATCATGCGCTGATGCATCATTGAGTTTGTGCAAGTCCACACAGATTCTTATTTCGCCTTTTGTCTTCTTCTCTTATACGACCATAGGACTAATCCAATCACTTTCCTCTAATGGTTCAATAATACCTGCTGCGAGCATCTTATCAATTTCTTCTTTAACCTTTTCTTTATATTGCGGATTCAATCTGTATAGGCGCTATTTTACTAGCTTGGCGTCTGCTTTCAGGGGTATGCGCATCTCTCCTAAGTTTCCTAGAATGTCTTTCATTTCTATGAACTTGGTAGGAAATATATCCTGGTAGTCACGTAATAAGTCTGAAATATGCCCAACAGTTTCATCATCCCAATAATATCCTATAGAAGCAAACTTGGGTTCATCTTCTATACCAATGTTAATCTTTTTGAGCTTGATGTGTTCTGTAATGGCAGGGATATCAAGCTGAGGACCTTCAACATTGCGCATCCCTTCTGATTCTGGAATATTGATGTTGCGAGGATCATCGTCCTCTTCTCCAGTAGTGAAATTATAGCATTCCAGGGCATGTTCTATCTAGACAGCCCAATCTGGTTGGGAATATTCTGGTAATGGACATTGTTCAAATACCTTCTTTTTAATACATTTTAAAGCGTGGTCAATGCTTGGATGTTCTGACTCAAAGCTGAAGGTAAGTTGAAAAATTTCTATCATAAGAGGCCAACTGATAGTGCCTCTACGCAATTCTGTTTCAGTGTACCAGTTCCTTGGAACTGTATCCAATGTGTGGATGAATAGGTGAACCCACTCATCTTCTGGAATACCTGACCATTGTTGATTACATGCTTCAACATGTGACTTGGGGTCACTCTGTCCATCATATTTGTGTAACACTTCTGCTGTGGTGTCCTGAAATCTGCGCAGTATCATTCTGCGACAGTCTTGCCATGTGTGAATACTCTCTTTATGCGCACCCCACCATCTTGCAGGTGTAGCGCGCAGTGCTACATCCAGTGCCTGTATGCGCTGCTGTTCTGGAAGCTGTTGTTCATATGCATGTATGAATTCGCTTACATCAGTTAAACCATCAAAAATTGGAGTGTCAGTCAATTCTGTGCCAATCCATCGAATGGATTTAGTCATCATGGCACAACGTCTTGCAGAAACCTCATGTAAACGATTCTGCCAGTTTCCAATCCTGCATCTGAGTCTGATGTGCACGAGCTATCGCATCGCTAGCTGATATGGCCGTCTGCTGTGGGATTGACATAGTCACTCTTACTAGCAGTCATCTGATACAAACTTTCCATGTGGCACACTTCTTCTTCTGCCCGAATGGGTTCTATATACCTTGGTCCTTGAATAGGATCAAGCGGTGCAATGACCCTAATTTGGTCATCCTCAAAGGTCATCTGTCTTTTCTTCAAATTAATGACAGACAGATTATCAAATGCCCAGTCTATGACTAAAAGTGCTGGGTAAGGTCTACTATCATCCATAATTTTGATTACTTCAAAGTCTGTAGAAATTCTTACTCCCTCGATATCAATAGGTACATTGGGTAATCTGCCCAATGGAGAGACTCGTTGCTGATTCGCGAGTCTTAGCTGGATGGGGGATCTTGTAAGCTGAGCGCTTCCCATCTGTTCCCATGTCTGCATGGTGAGAACATTAACTTCTGAGCCCAAATCTAAAATGACTTCATCCATTTCAAATGCCCCAATCTGCGCTATGAGCCTATTCTCTTTTCCAGTTCTAGTGTGACTCCCAATCTGGTGAACAGCACGCTGCGGTGTGTTCGTCGAAGCAGATTGTTGACATTTATCCAGTAGGTGTTGAAGTTCCATAGTTTCTTTTTCATTGTGCAACTACTTTAAGTAGTTCCTCAGAAAAGTATGGACACTACCTAGTGCATCCTCTTCATCAGGCCTTCCGAATGTAGTGGCCTGTTCTTGTACCAGGTTGTCTTGTCTTAGCACTTGCGATCTAATATCATTATGCCGAATTGCGACAGAACTTGAAGCTCTCAGATCTGAGAAATACTCTTGAGCTTGCTTGAATGCTTCTTTTTGCTTTTGCAGGTTAAGTGGGGTTGTTTTAATATTAGCGTGGTGCACCCATTGCGTCGCTTGCTTTCCAGTTCCCATCGCTGGCGCACCAGTGGTTGCTCCACTGCGCGTCACTATATTAACTGTAGGGTCTGGTTCTCTTTTTTCTGCTCCAATCAACTGAATATTCTGATTGACCTGTGGCGTCTTTGCTTGCATCTTAGCCATCAACTGAGGGCATTCTTCAATGGCATGATCATAAGATTTACAGTATCTGTAGATGGTTGTAGGATTTTGGCAATCCCTTGCAAAATGACCTTGCGCTCCACAATTATAACAAGTGATATGTCCTCTTCCGTGGCCAAAATTTGTTGTGCATCCATGACCCCTATAATTTCCTGCTCGGCCGTCGCGAGTTTGGTCATACTGTGGACCTGCTGTGGGTCCTTGTGTCTCTGATTGTACTCTATAAACATCATGCTTTCTTTCTATCATAAGATCATATGCTCTACAATTGTTCTCATCATGGCCTACTGATTTACAGAAATTACAATATAGATTCTTTGGAGTTTGTACATATTTCTGAAGTAAGTGACATTCTTGTGGTCTATGACCTCTAGTTCTACAGATTTCACACCAAGGCCCCTGTGCCTGTGGTAAAGGGTTAGGTGCTCCAGTTGCAATATACTCTATGAAAACGGGACAATGGTCCTTTGAATGACCTTGCGCCTTACATTTTGTACACCAAATTTCTTCCTTAACATCCTTGCCTTTCTTAATATCATGCACTTGCAAGGTTAAGTTTGCTAATTGGTTCCGCAACTGCGCAACATTGTTGCATGTTCCAGCAATTGGTGAAGCTTCTAGTTTCACAGCCATCTCTAGAGCTTGTTCCTGCGTATTGAGATTCTGTTGCATAAGAGGAAGTCTAATGTGTGGGAGCAACGCAGCAATGAACCATTCCTTATGCTGCTATGGTGCAAACTCAAAGCTTACTTGATCTATCAAGGCTTTGAACTTCTGGTCAAAGTCCCATACTGATTCTGTAGGTAACTATTTGATGTCTTTGAGCTCTGTTATACATTGTGATTCTGATTTAGGTTTCTTAAATTCTCTAATCATAACATTTCTTACATCAGCAAGCGTCCTATTCTGTGCTGCTGAGTATTTCATGAACCAAGTTAAGGCTCTTTCTCTTAGTGTGGTGGCTAACTGAACCAGTTTAACAGCATCATCATTAATTTGCTTAATTGTCCAAATGGCTTCACATAGGAACCAGTGCTGCTCAGGTTCTTCTATCCCAGTTCCTCTAAAAGTTGGTAGCTTCATGTCATCACCCATCCTTCTTGTGCTAGGTTGAGGTGGAGGTGCTGTAGCAGTGCTTCTAGGCTGGTTAAATAAAGGTGGTGCTGAGGTACTAGAAGTACCATGTGGGCTACTAGAAGGTGTTACTGCAGGGTTATACTGAGCTCCATCTGGATTTTGCGGTGTAAAGGGGTGATAAGGGATATGAGCACTCCCTTGTCTTTCTAGATGGCTTTCTCTAGGAACTTGGCTATCTTCTAGGCTAGAGTCAAAAGAATGCTGGTCAAGGCCTACTTTATACCATTTTCCACTACGAGTGCAACCAATAAGTTCAGGATCACTATCAGAATCTGCGGACATTACTTATCTATGCTATTCATCGGAAGCTATGCATAGTTTTGCTTTTTCATACAGAAGCATTTTAATCCATAAGTTTAGAGAATTTAAGAACTTACCTCTGTGTGCTTGGAAGAAACTCCTCTCAGCTTCACTGAAACTCTTTCTTATATCTACTACAAACTCAGTGATGAAACCTTCCAGTAGACTATTCAACCAAACATCTACTGCGCGGGACACAGAATTGTCTACCCGCTTCAAAATACTGACTAGCTCAGGCGTCCAAGCGATGGGTCGATCAACATGCACAGTGGGTCTAGTATCTACTAACTTGGCTATCCAAGCATGCAATTCAAGTGAAAATGTGACAAAGAAAATTTCGTGAAGGTCAGTATGGATATACTTCTGCAACCAGTCTTCTGTCTGGAGCCTAGAGCTTCTATTTTCTTGTTCAGCAAACTCTTTAGCCTTTAAGTCAAACCATTCTTCAATTTCTTTAGCTGTAGGATTCCAGTAACACATTTGTTAGCTGAGCAAGTATCAGGGAAACAGAACCATTTGTTGGCTTCAGCAACAATCTCAGACGTCGCGGAAATAGTGAGTCTCACAGTAACAAGTCACGCGACAACGGAACCATTGTTGGCTCCTTCTTTCTCTGGGTTTCCCCTCAATCTCGCGCGTCGCCGAAATAACAAGTCTCACAGTAACAAGTCACGCGGCAATGGAACCATTTGTTGGATGCTTCTTGGGGCAGACCCAGGTTTTAATGAAGCACAACAACAAAACCCCTTGGCGCACTAGCCCTCTCGACAACGAGCTGCGCAGCAGCTCAAGGTATCACCCGAAGTGGCTATGGGGGGGCTAAGGAATAATATTTCCTTAACCTAGGCGACGCGGAGACTGCTCTCTTTTCCTCTACGATTCCTCAAAGCAGACTGTCGGACTTTTTCGCAGACCCTTCTGCGTAACTGCGCTGAACTCTCACTTAATAGCCTAGCTGCACGGCATCTCCGTTCCAGCGCACGAGGCGACTATCCCCCTGCGTCGACGCTTTATGTATCTTTTCTTTCCACGCGCCTAGCGCACTAATGCATTCCTCTATCGTTGCGGCGACAGAGTTCTACAAATCCTTCGACACTTAACAATTATAGTTACCAAGGAAGCTTCACGAACTCACTTAACACTCATAAAGATAATGCAAGATTCATGTATACACAGGTAGTGACTAAAATAGGCAATCACTCAACACAGCATCATAACAACAAGAAGTATGAAGTTCACCAGCTCAAGGAAAACCACGTCCACGGGAGTGTTATATTAACCAGAAAATGATAGAGCTACACAATATGCTGCGCACACAGCTGCAGCCTTAGATCTTTCCAGGAAACTCCATGCACACAGCTGGCAGCCCTTCTCTCGATCTAGTCTCTTTCTCTTAGAGATTACAATATAGTTCAGACGTCGACTCAGACTGTCTGCAACTCAAGGATTTAGCTTCACAGCTATCCAGTTCTACTCTCGCCTTCTAACAACACAATAGAATACTTACTGCCTAGCTAGCTTATCTCAAACAGCTAACTTGCGTCTCGACATCTAAAGGCTAGCTAACTGACTAATCAACTAACCAGCTAACCTTCTCCCTTATCAATTATACATATATATAGGTGGCCATGACGGTCACACCTTTACAAAACTGTGGGCCTTTCCCAACAGTAATCCCCAAAAACCCTAACCACGCACATGGCTAGGTGTACTGTAGGCGCCGCTTGCAGTCACGTCGCTGCTTCCTACAGGTTCCTTGACTTCCGGCGGAGATTGTGGGTATGGGCGCCTTGTCCTTCGCCTTCAATGCTTTGGTCCGTTGCTCCTCCTTGATCCGAGCAACCATAACTTATGTACTTAGCCTTAAATGAGGGTAGCTGAGCCCTCTACTCCGTCGCTTCATTTATTATGGTAGTTGAGCTTTCTATTCAGCCACATTCATTCTTCTATGATGTGCGCGCGTGAGCTCCGCGAGTTCCAGTCTGTAATCTGCGTTGAGCTCATCCATCTGGCACCATACTGTGCACCGTTTCCTTCCACCCAAAAATTGGTGTTTATTCAAAATTAGCACTTTCCCTTCAACACTTGTGCTTTTTCCTCAAAATTCGCAGCTTTTACCATCGCTGCGGCCTAGGCTCCAACAACACTTAGGGAATGGGACCGGAGGAGAGGGGCACCCCTAGCACTATCCCAACGTCTTGAATTTAACGGAGTCGACAATTTGTCGATCCGAGCCACAATCATCATTCTATGGCTCATTCTGTCTCGCATCCAAAAGGCGTTCAAGGACACCTGCTGGATACCTACCGGGGGCATAGAATTCCAATTGTGCAACAAACCCGGGTTCCAGGGAGTCATGCATAAGTAAAACCAAGGAGATATAACATGCATGAATCACTAAAACAAGCCGTCCAATGCAATACATCTGTTTCTCTTCTTCTTATTTAGAAAATGCACCTAGGGTTTCATCACAAACCCTAATCATAAACCTCCAAGGGATGTAACCCTATAATCTCAAAAGGATCAAGCTCAAGCCAAGTTGTCCTCCCTTGACTTCATATATCATCCTAGGGGTGTTTTCATGAACCATAGTTAATTCCTCCAGGAAGCTAATTACAAACAAATAAAAGAGCGTGATATTGCTAGCATGAGAAAGAATAACTCCTTATTCTTTATATCATTGCAATTGGTGGTCTCCTCTAGTGTTGACATCCAAAATCATGTTAGGTGTTAGCTCTGCTCTTCATGCATTCTACTAGGGAAATGGCCTTAGTGTTAGAACAAGATATTAGTAACCTTAGTGATCACAGGTCTTCACAAATGTGAAAGAGAGGTGATCTGATTTCGCTCAAGGGGGGGAATTTCTTGTCCGAAGGATCCCGGGCGTGCATGGCCACCGTGGACATGTCCACAATGGCCATATGGACATGTGGGAGCTGACGGAATCCAAGTCCGCTCGTTGGTTTGGGTTTTGTGCCCCTGGAGAAATTCCTCAAAGTGTCCTCGAATGGCCCCAGGGTGTCTGACCATGATGCATGCAGAACCCAAACTGTGGCTTGGATCATGAATCCGTCAATTATAGTGTATCCCAGACGCCGGGTTTTAGCTAGGGGACCACCCATAGTGTCCCGCCAACCCCCGAAAACCGTGCTATTGTGCCATCTCCGTAGATAGGGTTTTTCTCAGCCATGCCAATCTTGATCAAGGGGGACATTTCTCGTCCGAAGGCTCCCGGGCATGCATGGACACCGTAGAGATGTCCACAATGGCCATAGGCACGTATGGGAGCCTATGGAACCCAAGTATGCTCGTTAGTTTGGGTTCTGTGCCCCCGGAGCAAATCCTCAAAGTGTCCCCGAATGACCCCGAGGTGCCGGACCAAGATGCCTGCAACACCCAAACAATGGTTCAGATGGTGAATCCGTTGATTCTGGTGGATCCGGGATGCCAGGTTTCAGCTAGGGGACCCCCCATAGCATGCCTCAATGTCCTGAAAATGGTGCCAATGTCCCATCTCTGGAGCTAGGGTTTTGCCGAGTGAGGGCCATTCTAATTTAGCTCAATGGGGCCATTTCTCATCCGAATTCTCCTAGGCATGCATGGCCACCATGGACATGTCCACAATGGCCATATTCAAGTGTGGGAGACGACAGATCCCAAGTCCACTTGCCGGTTTGGATTTCGTGCCCCAAGAGAAAATCCTCAAAGTGTCCCCGAATGGCCCTGGGGTGTCGGACGAAGATGCCCGTAGCACCCAAATCGTGGCTCGGATCGTGAATCTGTCGATTCTGGTGGATCCAAGATGACAGGTTGCCACTAGGGGAGTGCCATAGCGTGCCTCCAACCCCTCTAAAATGGTGCTATTGTACCATCTTTGGAGATAGGGTTTTACACAATGAAGGCCATGCCAATCTTGCACAAGGGGGGCATTTCTCGTCCGAAGGCTCCCGCGTGTGTTGCCACTGTGGACATATCCACAATGGCCATATGCACATGTGGGAGCTAATGGAACCCAGGTCTGCTCGTCGGTTTGGCTTCCGTTCCCCCGAAGAAATCCTCAAAGTGTCCCCAAATGGCCCCGGGGTGTTGGACCAAGATGCCTGCAGCACCCAAACCATGGATCTGGTCATGAATCTGTCGATTATGGTGGATCTGGAACGCCTAGTTTCAACTATGGGACCCCCCACAGCATGCCACCAACCCCCAGAAACAATGTTATTGTGCCATCTATGGAGCTAGGGTTTTGCTCAGTGAAGGCCACGCCAACCTTGCTCAAGGGGGCCATTTATCATCCAAAAGCTCCCTAGTGTGCATGGACACATCCACAATGGCCATACGCACATGTGGGAGCCGATGGAACCCAAGTCCGCTAGCTGGTTTGGGTTCCATGCCCCTAGAGAAATTCCTCAAAGTGTCCCTGAATGGCCCCGGGTTGCTAGACGAAGATGCTCGCAGATGATAGGTTTTAGCAAGGGGTCCCCCCTTAGTGTGTTGCCAACCCTTGGAAACCATGCTATTGTGCCATCTCCGAAGCTAGGGTTTTGCTCAGTGAGGGCCATTCCAATTTCGCTCAAGGGGGCCATTCCAATTTCTCTCAAGGGGGACATTTGTTGTCCTAAATCTCCTGAGTGTCTGTGGCCACTGTGGACAGATCGACAATGACCATACATGCATGTGGGAGCTGACGGAACCCAAGTCCACTCAGCAGTTTAGGTTCCGTTCCCCCAAAGCAAATCCTCAAAGTGTCTCTGAATGGCCCCGGGGTGCCGGACCAAGATGCTAGCAGCCCTCAAACTGTGGCTCCGGTTGCAAGTCCATAGATTCCAATGGATATGGGATGTTGGGTTTCAGCTAGAGGAACCCCCAGAGTGTGCCACCAACCCCCGGAAATGGTGCCAATGTGCCATCTACGGAGCTAGGGTTTTACTTAGTGAGGGCGATGTCAATCTTGCTTAAGGGGGCCATTTCTCATCCGAAGGGTCCTGGGCATACGTGGCCACAATGGACATGTACACAATGGCCATATGAATGTGTGGGAGCTAACATAACCCCTTTCCACTTGCCGGTTTGGGTTCTATGCCCCCGGAGCAAACCCTCAAAGTGTTCCCAACTGGCCTTGGAGTGCCGGACCAAGATACCCATAGCACCCAAACCGTGGCTCCAATCATGAATCCATTGATTCTCGTGGATCCAGGACGTCTATTTTAGCTAGTGGACCACCTATAGCATGCATGCAACCACCGAAAACGGTGCTATTGTGCCATCTCTCAAGCTAGGGTTATGCTCAATGAAGGAGCTAGGGTTCACTAAGCAAAATCCTAGCTCCAGAGATGGAACAATAACACCATTTTTGGGAGTTGGAGGCATGTTGTGGGGTGGGCTAGCTGAAACCCGGCATCTCGGAACCACCAGAATTGACTGATTCGCGAACTGAGCCATGGTTTGGGTGCTACGAGCAACTTGGTCGGGCACCCCGAGGCCATTCAGGGACACTTTGAGGATTTGCTCCAGAGACACGAAACCCAAAGAAGCAAGCAAACTTGGGTTCTTCCAGCTCCCACAGGTGCACGTGGCCATTATGGACATGTCCATGGTGGCCACACACGCATAGGAGCCCTCGGACGGGAAATCCCCCCACTGAGCAAGATTAACATGGCCTTCACTAACCAAAACCCTAGCTCCGAAGATGGCACATTGGCACCATTTCCGTGACTTCGAAGCATGCTGTGGTGGGGACCCTAGCTAAAACCCAGCATCCGAGATCCACCGGAATCGACGGATTCATGATCCAAGCCACAGTTTGGGTGCTGCGGGCATCTTGGTCTGGCACCCCGAGGCCATTCGAGGACACTTTGAGGATTTGCTCCAGGGCACGAAACCCAAATCGGCGAGCGGAATTGGGTTCCATCAGCTTGTACAGGTGCACATGGCCATTATGGACATGTCCACGGTGGCCACACACACCTAGGAGCCTTCACATGAGAAATGGTCCCCTTGAGAAAGATTGGCATGTCCTTCACTGAGCAAAACTATAGCTATGGATATGGCACAATAGCTCCATTTCTGGGGTTGGAGGCACACTATGGGGAGTCCCCTAGCTGAAACCCAGCATCTCGGATCCACCGAAATCAATGGATTCATGATCCAAGCCATGGTTTGGGTGTTGTGGGCATCTTGGTCTAGCACTCTGGGGCTATTCGGGGACACTTTGAGGATTTGCTCCAGGGGAATGGAACCCAAACCAGCGAGCGAACCTGGGTTTTGTCATCTCTCACATATGCAAGTTGACATTGCAAATGTGTCCACGCTGGCCACCCACGCCTGGAAGCCTTTAGACGAGAAATGGACCCCTTGAGTGAAATTGGAATGGCCCTCACTGAGCAAAACCCTAGCTCCGAAGATGGGACATTGCCAATGTTTTCGGGACTTCTAGGAACATTGTGGGTGGTCCCATAGCTGAAACTCAGCATCCTAGATCCACTGAAATCAACGGATTCGCGTTTCGAGCCACAGTTTGGGTGCTGGGGGCATCTTGATCGGGCACCCCAGGGCCATTCGGGGACACTTCGAGGATTTGATCTGGGGGCATAGAACCCCAAAATGGTGAGTAGACCTAGGTTTCGTTAGCTCCCACGGTGCATGTGTCCATTGATAACATGTCCACAGTGGCCATGCATGCCTGGAAGCCTTCAGACTAGAAATGGCCCCCTTGAGCGAAATTGGAATGGCCCTCACTGAGCAAAACCCTAGCTTCAGAGATGGGACATTGACACCATTGAGGGGACTTCGAGGCACTATATGGGGGGTCCCCTAGCTGAAACCAGGTGTCCCGGATCCAACGGAATCGATAGATTCGCGATCCAAGCCATGGTATGGGTGCTGCGGAAATCTTAGTTCAGCACCCTAGGGCCATTCAGGGACACTTTGAGGAATTGTGTCGGGGGCACGAAACCCAAATTGGCGAGCAGACTTGGGTTCCATCGGCTCCCACATGTGCGTATGGCCATTGTGGACATTTCCATGGTGGCCACGCATTCCCAGGAGCCTTCATGCGAGAAATGCCCCCCTTGAGCGAAATTGGATTTCCTATCTTTCACATTTGTGAAGACTTGTGATCACGAAGGTTACTAATATGTTCTAACACTAAGGCCATTTCCCTAGTAGAATGAATGGAGAGAGGAGTAACACCTAACATGATTTTGGATGTCAACACTATAGGAGACCACCAATTTGAATGATATATAGAATAAGGATTTATTACTTCTCATACCATCAATATCACGCTCTTTTATTTGTATTTAGGTTCATGGAGGAATTAACTATGGTTCATGAAAACACCCCTAGGAGGATATATGAATTATAGGGAGGACAACTTGGCTTGAGCTTGTTGCTTCTAAGATTACAGTACTACATCCCTTGGTGGTTTATGATTAGGGTTTTGTGATGAAACCCTAGCTGCATTTTCTAAATAAGAAGAAGAGAAGCAAATGTATTGCATTGGATGACTTGTTTTAGTGATTCATGCATGTTATATTTCCTTGGTTCAGCTAGGACTTTCACTATTTTCCTTAGATAGTGTTTTGGAGAGCTAGTGAATCATACTAGCCTTGTGATAAGGCTCTCATGCATGTTCTTGAATTGTAATTTATAGTTATATATGTATTGCTAATTTATCACAAGTAAAAGATATTTTTGTTGTGTGATTTGACATCATCATTGAATAAGTTAAGGGTTGTTTTACTATTGCTATAATTGTTGTAAGAGTGAGTTTTCAGATTTGGTTTATGCATGATAAGTTTTCAATGCAACTAAATCTAATGTAAGAACTAGGATATTTTTGTGAGGCTGCATGCAACATTACTAAAGCACAAAAGTGATTGTGACATAGGATTGATTTATATTAGATGTGTGTGATATCCATCGACAAATAGTAGAATTGAGATTTTTTGTGTGTCTGTGGTTGAGGGTCTAAGAGTATGTGAGATAATTGGGATACCCAAGAAAAACGCCTCACAAAGGGAAATTCCAAGTAATTTTGAGAAAGTGACAAATTAGGTCAAAAGTTGAGCATCTTGTTCTAACACTAAGGTCATTTCCCTAATAAAAGACATGCAGAGTGGAGCTAATGCCTAACATGATTTTGGGTGCTATCAATAGCGTTATCTTGCCATGTACTTGTGTAATGTCACATGGTTACTGTTTGTAAACCCTAAGAGAGAGAATCATGCTAGTGGCGAGAGCTTGATTGACATAGGGTTAATGAGCCTGATTGACGAGGAATTCTTATCTATCATGGAGATTATAGGGTTAATGAGTAAACCCTAGGAGTTAGATTTTATGGATCATGAAGATATAACCAGTGGAGAAAATAAGGGAAAGATAGACATGTTGGATGTTCTTGTAGATATTTCTCTTGTGCGATGTTAGAGTACTTGTGTGATGTGACATGGATAGGGTTTGCATGAGATATCTCATATTAACATGTCCATGTGCTCTTGCATGTACCCTGTTGGAGGGGCCTAGGTCGGCCTGTTGACTAGGCCCTCCGCCCGATAACTCTGAAGTATATTTCGACAGGTCGCGTCGACTAGTATAGGTTGGGTTGGTCGGTTAGACCAACAGACAATTATGTAACTGTATTGATAGATATATATTTATATATAGGTTGTTGAGTTGTCACACTAGTTAGATTGGTCTATGTTGTATTCTATCCTTGCTGGTTAATACAATGGCTTGTGCTTCTCTCTATATATCTCGTCTCTTGTATCTATATCATTATGTATGCTTGCTTATAATATGTAATGTATCTATGGTAACCACATGAAACTTGGGACTACAACATCTGTTTCCGTTGTCGGTTGATGCATTGAAGAAATAACAGCATGACCTATGATTTTAGAATAGGAGATTATCGATTGGTGGGAGAAGAAAATCGTGAATTATCTACAAAACTATGCACGACAGAAAAAGCTAATGATTAGCCAAGCAAGAGATCGATTATTATCTGAAACCCATGAGAGATTTGTAGAGTCTGTGCCGACCGCCTTGCAGAAGCTTCTAAATGAAAAGAATAGTTGATGAAGTAGAGAGGAAGCTATTGTCGAAATTGATCAACGGAGGACGTACGAACATGTCGGAGTGGTGCAAAAATATTACAAACGTTTTTATGAAGAGCAAGCGATTGAAGACCACGTCTTGGTGGACGAAATTAGAAGAAAATTCTTCACTGAACTAACTGATCAATTTTTTTGTTCTCTGCCGACCTTATTGTTCAAATTTTTGATCGACAAAGGCGTTGCCCATATTGTCGAGACACGAACTTTGCTACTCTCACCCCTTCCAAACTCCAATTGGGAGGAGAAAGAACATAAGTGGGAAAGATTTATAAAAGAGCGCGAATGGGAATTCTTCTTGAACAAATGATGGTCTGTACTTCCCTAGTGATCTAGTAAACTTCGGGCCGACATTGGGGGGTGACAAAGCATGTTCTGATGTACCGAGTTTGATGAAAAATGACATATGACAAGGCTACATGGCCAACAATGGACAAAAATCCGACAAAGATAGAGTTATGATTCATAAAAGCACCCCAGATATCCAGAAAATTGAAAGAGAAAAAAGGAGACAGTGGCATGAAGAGCTGTGGGAGTAGGAAATTGCGCTCTGGAGGATGCAAGGATCAAATGTTGCGATGAATTGCAGAAGAAAATATGCCAGATTCAAGTTGAGCCCGCGATGATCGAGGTGTTGAAGAAGACCTGTCGCTGATGGATGAAGACTTGTGGATAGAGCGTGGTAAAGCTCTCCAAGTTCAGATACTTGAAACAGTAACACCTCCTTCTCCATTTCATTTAACACAAAGTGTTTGGGTGCAGGAAATTGTCGAGGAAAACCTTGGTCTCCATGTTGGTCAGTCGGGAATCTAGATTCGCCGAAGTGAAGAAAGCGATGATATCAATAGATTATTGATCCATCAGCCAAAGGAAGGAAATTGGGTGTCCTTTCAACCCAAATTTTTGAATAAAATCTTTCATCTTGTATATTCAGAACATGAAGAAGCGCCCCCCCTCCCAATACCAAATTTGAGTGACTCGTCGAGTACATCCGAGAGCCCAAGATTCAACGAAATCCCGTTCGAGCAGAACTTTAATTGGTTTTCGACAGAAGTAGTAGAAGTAGACAGACCCAGGGAAACATAAGAAGTTCTAGTTACTGGTTCTTAAGATAGATATCCAAGTCTAGTTAGATAGCTATCTCAAGTTAATGGAGCACGAAGTTCTGGTTGTGTAAATAATCCACCTACGCCACCATCAAATTATCAAAGCAATACACCATCAGACATGTCGCACTCAACAGCACACCTTCCATTTTATGAAGGTGATGAAGATCCGACAAGACATTAGTTTGTGTGTGAAGTGATATGGACAGCCAATCAAATCACCAGAGAAGAAAGACAGATTGCCCAGTTTGTTGGATTGCTGAGAAAACGTGCACTGACATGGTACATGGGATACATAACAAAATCACCAAATGCAACCAAGTCACAAATTAAACAAAGCTTTCTGGCCTTCTTCATGATTGAAGATGCAACATACCTAGCAGTTGAACAACTGAAGACAACAGTCTAGAATCCGACAAAATCTATCAAGGAGTATGACAAGAGGTTTAAAGACCTCTTGAGTAAATTGGATTATGATATCGAAGAAAATCTATTAATTAAATGGTTCATTGTCGGTCTCATAAGTAAAACCAAAATACATGTCTGTCGACAAAGTGTTAATACTTACGCAGAAGCACTAAAAGCAGCATTGGAGATTGAAATGGATGATGAATACCCTCTAGTCTCCATGGACAGACATGTTGATGAACGCCTTGAAAGTATGGAACAAGCTATCCGAAGTATTGCTTTGAAGGGGCCAGAATTATGGTGTAATACATGTCGAACTTCAGGGCATACCAAAGACTCTTATCAAATTCAGGATTAGTGACAAGAAGTTAAAGTCATTCAAACTAGATGCTTTTGTGACCTGTGCAAAGAATATGACTCACATACCACAAACGATTGTCCATACAATCTAAGAAACAAGAAAGAAAAATGATGTCAAATATGCGAAGTCAATACACATGCGATTGGATAATGTCATATAAACCTGAAAAATTGATAGAATTACCATGCAGTGTACCAGACAAACTCTGTCGAACAACATCATGATAGAAATACAAGAAACAACAAGTTTGAGAGAAACAATGGAAGAAATAACTGGTACAATCAGAACATGAATGACATATACCCAAGGTATGTCAACCGTCGATATGATCGACGATATGACAGTTACAATAGACATGGAGGATACTAGGTTCGTGGTCATGGCAGTGGTGGTCGCGGTGTTTGACCTAATCGACCTGGTTTGTGTTTCACATGTCTCAGTGAAGATCATCAGCATGGAGAATGCCCCTATAAGCAAAGAACTGATCTTAAATTTTGGACAAAGTGTGGGGTAGGTGATCACTTTTTCGAGTATTTCCCTACCATGATTGAGAAAATAAATAATAAAAAGAATGTTTATGTTTTATCTTGTGTATCCAAAAATGATGTGCTTCGTACCAAAAAATGGAAAATTGTAACTAGGAAAGGTACCCACATTGGTCAAGATAAGCCACGAATAAGTAAAATTGTAGATAAAGAGGATTACCCAAATCCTATGAAACAAAAATATGTACAAAAATGCATCCAACATATTTTGTGACTTAGCAACACATGAAGATATTGAAGAAAATCGTTAGAAAGCTCTAAATGAAGTGTTCAATTTGATTTCAAATGATGAAGCTATAGGAAAATTGATTGATTTGTTTCATAATCTGAAGCATAAGTATGTTGAGCAAAGACAAACCAAAAACATTTTCCTACTAAATCAAAAAGAAAAAAATGATGCCGACCCATTGGTTGACCTCGATATAAATGGATGTTATGTACGACAAGTCATACAGGAATTTGGTTCCCAAGTGAATATTATGACTTGTGATACCTGGGACCAACTTGGTCGACCACAATTGCATGAATCGGGCATTTATCTAAAGCTCACAGATCAAGGATTAATTGAGCCAATTGGAGTATGGAAAGGAGTCGAAACTTCCATCAAAGGCATCACGACAAAAGTGGATTTTGAGATCATTAATCCCAAGGATGATGCAAGCTCTTTCCCAGCCTTGGTCGGATGACCTTGGGGGCGAAAGAAGAAAGCCTCAACTTTCGTAGATAAAAGTCACATCAAATTGAAAGGAAACGGTCAAAAGGTTATTGTACCTATCTTCCCATCTCAAGGAGAGCCATGGGAAGAACCTGCAGAAGTTGATAATGATATTCAATAGCTTTATTGAATAGAAAATAATGAAGATCACATTGAACCTAATTCCCAAGGAGAGATTCACCTTGGAGACCCCGTTTCACTCAAATATAACTCTGATGTAGAACTCTATGACTGGCAGATAGAGAACTATGATTTTCATGCGAAGGAATGTTGGATTGTAGAAGTCATCTCAAAGAAACAAATAAAGAAGTGTCTCTCAGTATCATATACACCAAATATATTTGAATGGAAAATGCGAGCATATCCGACATTTGTCCAAGACAAAAGTTTGTAAACATGTAATCCGACATTGAGGTACAAAGAACGTGATTCACCTGCTATACATGTCGAACATGTATCAAAACATGTCAAAGAGCAAGGCCGACTACAAAGTTTGGTAGAGACATTTACTAGCTAAGCCACAAGATGGTAGGACACCCATCAGTCAAAAATCCAAAGTTGGAATACTGCATCGACATATTTTATAGAAAGGTTTGGAGGAAGGAAGATGGCGACTCAGGCCGACATCCCTATGTTTACACAAGGACACAAACCTGAAGCACACATCGATTGTTGCAAAAGAGAATGGAGAAAATTGGGCTATAAAGATGAAAGAGCATAGCCTCACCTCTTTCCCTAAGCACTTGATGATTTACCCAATAAATGGTATAAAATGGAAGAGACGAGAGGGGAAAATTTCACTTCCAAAGACTCGAAGAAAAATTTCATTAAAGATTTTCAGTTTTCTCCACAGGAGGAGAAGTTGGTCTAAGCAGGTAAAACTATCAAAGAATTTCTGTAGCCAATAGAAAATTTAGTACTTGTAGAAAAGCAGCAGATTACTCGTTGACCCACTAACTTCTATAACATAAAGTCGACAGAAAGCCAACATTCAACAAGATTAATCCTAGAAACAAAGAAATCAATCCGGAAGAGTTTTCAATGGATACATGATCACCCGAACATGTCGAAGCATGTAAAAAAATCTTTAGCACAGAGATTGTCGAGAAAGACGAACCCGAAAGGTTGTAGGAAAAAGACTTTCCACCAGCATTCACTCAGATCAAAGAAGGTGAAAGACCGATAAGTGACAGTCATGCACCAGAATGGATGGACACGAAAATTAAAACAAAGGAAGTAGATATTTCAAACGACGACCAATTGAAAATGGAAAGAATTGGTTATTACTGGAATGAGGAACAAACAATAGAAATCTCCAATATCCTCAAGGAATTTCAAGATGTATTTGCTCGATATTACAAAGATTTGAAAGGAATTGTGCAGGAAATGGGCAAAATGAAAATTGATATTAAATCAGATGCCAGGCCAGTAAAGAAAAGACCCTACAAACTTGCTCACAAATATAAGGATATTGTTAAAAAGGGGATCAATAGTATGCTTGCAGTAGGAATCATATATCCTATCGACTAGTCGGAGTGGGCAAGCCCGATGGTTGTTCAACCAAAGAAACAAGATTTGACATGACTGAGAATATGTGTTGACTTTCGTGAGATGAACAAGGTAACACTCACAGACCCTTTCCCAACCGCTTTTGGACATGAAATTATTAATGAACTTGTAGGGCATGAGTGCTACTCTTTCACGGATGTATTCTCTGGGTACAACCAAGTACCTATTGCAAAATAAGATCAGAAAAAGACAACATTCATGTGCAAGTTCGGGTCATTCGCATACAAAGCCATTCCCTTTGGTCTGAAGAATGCACCAATGGTCTTTCCAAGAATTGTTGTCAAAGCATTTCAAGAATATATCTACAAAACCATGGTTGTCTACTTTGATGATTGGACAATCTATACAATGCTAAAGGATGATTGCAAATGGATTTGACTGATGTTGGATCGATGTCGATAGATACAGTTGTCATTGAACATTAAAAAGCACATTTTTGTGACACCTATCGGCATATTACTAGGCCATGTAGTTTGCAAAGAAGGAATCAAGGTTGACTGTGCAAAGATTAAAACTATTCTCAACCTAAAGCCTCCTATCAATCCAAAACAAGTGCGGATCCTATTGGGTCATACCGGATATTACAGGAAGTTCATCAGACATTACTCCAATATGACTTACCCTCTCAAAGATATGTTCAAAGATTATCAAGATTACAGGTGGACAGAGGAGTGTGGCATCTCATTTAACATGTTGAAAAGAAAAATGGTCGAAGCACCCATCCTCTGATTTCCAAATTGGTCGAAAAAATTTCATGTGCATATTGACACATTTGGAATAGAAGTCGGTGCTTTCTTAACACAACCTGGCGATGATGGAATGGATTATCCTAATGCATTCAACAGTCAGAGGCTGAACAAAGCTGAAAGAAATTACTCCACGACCGAAAGAGAAGCATTAGGTATGGTATTTGGAATGCAGAAATACCGTCATTATTTATTGGCTAATCCCTTCATATTTTACACAGATCATCAAGCTTTAAAATACTTACTCAATAAACCATTGCACCATGGGAGGTTGTGTCGTTGGCTTCTACTATTTTGGGAGTTCGAGTTCGAATTAATAATCCGACCTAGGAATTCTAATGCTCGGCCAGACCACCTGTCGAGAGTCAACACGGGAGAAGAGCCGATAGGAATAGAAGATGATCTGTTGGACGCAAATTTGTTTCGCATCGAAGCAGTTCCTTCAAAACTTGTAGGAATTGCACAATTTCTAGAGGATGGGAAATCCCCTGAAGGAATGACTGAGAAAAAGAGGAAGATCCTTATGATGAAAGCGGCACCTTACACCTTGATCAATGGATTCCTCTATAAACTTGGCTTGGATAATATACTACGTCGGTGTGCACTTGAGCATGAACGATAAACTGTACTTTCCAAAGCTCATTCTGGACTGACAAGAGGACATTATCACGCAAACATAACAACTAGAAAAATCCTACAAGCCGGACTTTGGTGGTCGACAGTTCATAAAGACTATCAAGAGTTCGTATCTAAGTGTGATAGATGTCAACGTATGGGATGACTGCTGCCAAGATCATAAATGCCGCTGGTTCCAGTTAATCCTAGAAGAATGTTTGAAATTTTGGCAATTGATTTTATTGGACCATTCCCATTACTTGGCAAGAGAACAGGTGCACGATATCTTGTCACCGCGGTGGAATATGTCACCAAAAGGGTAGAAGCAGAGCTGGTCGAAACATGTTCAAGCGAAGTTGCTACCAAGTTTATCTATGAAAATATCATAACACGTTTTGGATGCCCCTTAACATTGATAAGCGACCAAGGTATGCACTTTGTGTGCAAAACCATTGAAGCAATGATTAAAGAATTTGCAGTTGATCATATAATAAACAAAGCATACCACCCTCCATCTAATGGCGTCGCAGAGTCATTTAATAAAACACTTACAAGAGGACTAATAAAAATATGCAACACGAAGAAGGACAATTGGGATGACAAAGTACCTACTATTCTCTGGGCATATAGAACAACATACAAAAGAATGACAGGTCAGACACCTTTTTCACTTGTCTATGGGAAAGAAGCAGTCGTCCCATTGCATTTTCATTGACATGCACTGACTATTGTAGCAATCTTGCAGATTCATGTCGAAGATGCTCGACAAGAACGACTATTACAATTATCGAAGCTAGAGGAAAGTTGACAGATGGTGATAGAACATCAGCAAGTTCAAAAACAACAACAAAAACCTTGGCACAACAGAAATATCAAATAGAAGAATCTGTCAGTTGGAGACTTGGCATTCCTTTATAATAGTTGTATAAAAGGGAAACCAAAGAAGTTGCATACAAAATGGATGCTGACCCTATATTGTCGAAACATTAAATCCCAACGGATCAGTCCGACTAAAAACCCTACAAGGTAGTGTTTTCAAGAAATTGGTAAATGGCGCCTGACTTAAAAGGAACAAGGCATGAATATTCTCTTAAAAAAAAAACAAACGGTTAGAAGTAACCAAACGAGAGAGTACTATAAGCAATCAAGTAAACAACAAGGCATGACAAAAGCAGAATGATGAGAGATTGGCAGAATAAGGATGGAAAGAGAAAAGAGAAAAGTCGGCACACAACCGTTGGTATTATAGACATCGACAAGAATGTCGACAAGTTGCGGAGAAAAACCAGACATGACAGAAACAATGGAGCTCAAACCAACAAAACTCATCTAGAGAAGCTCGTCGACATGACACATCAAACGAGGTATCACAGGATCATGATGAAGAAGTAAAGGATAAAAATAGCTGCAATGCTAAAATTAATGCACTTGACAAGGTGCCAATAGCCTTTCATCTCAATTAATACCTTCGTCAAGTCAACCATCAATGCAAGCTTCTACGTCATGTTCACCCGTGTCGAGCAACTCCACCATAAATCCGGAGCTCAAGGATTCTTGGGCACTCTTTTGCCGAGAACTTGAACTCCAAGATAAAGAGCCCCCTGACCTTGCTGAAACAACCTTCACATCCTTGAACCCTGAATCTATCATGGCTCCAAGAAAAACCTTAACAACAACTAGGGTTGCTGCGATGACGGTCAGAGAGTTGGAAAAAGAATAGTCACCGTCAGAAACAAGGTTACAGATGATTCAGAACACGGAGGCTCTAGAACCTAGTTGGAAGAGAGCTTGGAAGGGTATTGAAGATTGGGGAAAAGAATCAGATGGTCGTTGGAGGGATGAAACACAACGACTACAAACTACTACTATCCTACATTACATGAAAGCACCCCTTCTAGACAGTTTTAGAGGACTCAAGGAAGTAATCGCACAGTTCATTGTTAGCAAGTATCACAATGGAAAGCTATACTTCAATGTTCTGGTCAAAAGTGATGGAGCTCTTATTCACAAGATTATCGGTCTGTCGGATAAAGGAGATGTTGTACCGACAAGTTCAAGAGAGGACTTGGTTGAGGAGTTCGTAATTATTGTTGCTAGAAAGAATTCATGAAGCATAGCCGTGAGCCAGATCGTATATGGCATTTACAAGACTACTGCTAAGATTGTGTCTCATGCACTTTTGTGGACAGGGAGGGGATCAGACCTGAAAATCGACATGCTGGAAGATTTCACAAATATGGCTATGCATAGCAAAGTGTACAAGTGGGAAGACTTCTTGGTCGACATAATCAAACACACATGCTATAAGTGCCAAGAGGAAGGGACAAGCATTCGTTACCCATATGTACTTATATGGATTGCTATGACCCACATTCGACCGCGAGGGAACAAAGATTTTGCTCAGGAATGAAGTGTCCTTATGGAGAATTTGTGTTGCTTTGTGCCTGGAGGGAGACGACTTGGGACATTGACGGTTAAAATTTGGTTGGAAGCATGGTCTATAGACCTCAAAACAAAAGTGGTAAGATGGAGGGTACTGTAGAATATTCTTCGAAGTATACATCTGAAAAATCACATCCAACTCTCCTTGGATGATACAACACTTTGGTATATGGAAGGAGCAATAGGACAACCAAAACGCATCAACTTCTACCCTTCATTAAATGAAATTTTCATGGAGTTGAGTCGACAATCCAATGAAGTATTGGCCATTCCATCCCATGCAAGAAAGGTTGAATTCACCTATGTCGAGCCGCTCACAGATGCAGAAAAAGAAGAAGCATGTGAAAGTCGGTTGTACATGAACACTTTCATTTATCAACCTGAACTAGTACCTAATCCCAATGTACTAGCACTTACACTCACTCCGCACGAAGAATCAGTAGAAGCCACGGAGCAGTCAAACAACAACACAGAGTCCGACAATCCATAACATCTCTTGAAGGACAAAAATATCCAAAGGGTAGCAGGTGAACTGCTTAAAGCTCGAGAAAACAAGGTGATATCCATACAAGGGAAAGGAAAAAGAAAAGCAACATTTCAGGAGCTGACGAAAGATGATGAAATCACGTTGTATGATACTATTTTATGTCCCGAATTTGGTATTGGGTCACAATGGCCTAATCACATTGGCCATATTCATTAGAATTTGTCAAATTGATGCTAAAGGTCAAATAATTGCCAAGGAGGAAAATTACTAGTTTCCTAGGTTTGGGGTGGAAGCTTTGGGATTTGGAATAATGGGGATAATAAATTATGTTTGAACATTAGAATGGCATAAATATTTAATAAAGGAGCTAAATAAATATATACAAGTGAAAATCAAAGTGGAATTTCATCATGAAGACACATGGAGGAAGTGGGACCCACATATGGCTAGATTTCCCCAGTACATTTGGCATCATTCTCTCACCAATTCGAATTCAAGGTGAATGGTAATGTTATCACATACATAGTAGTCGGGATACCATACATTATTTTTCTGATGCCAGTACACTGTTCAGCCAGTTCCCCTACATTTGAGATGCTGAGATGAGCATCTATATTGGATCACTATCAGATTGTGGACAACAGTTGTATTCCCCATGCCATGACTGAGTCTCGGGACACTCAGAGAGATGACCGATATAGCCATTATACCATTGGTACAGAGCAGTCAGTAGTGCCCAGAGTTGCAGCAGCAGTTTCAGAGGACAGATGATGGTACAGGTTGATGAGCTTTTAGGTATATGACTCAGCAGGTATATCATGGTATTATGGTTAGATTTCTTTTATACTTATTCTTATAGCATGTCTTAGCACTCAGTGTCATGATCTGGCGATCATATAGATATTTGGACCTGGTTGATCTATATATATATTATATTGTCCCTACTCAGACTTAGAAGTTCACTATTCATACTCATTGGTGTGTACCCTCCTTAGGGAGAATAGAGGTGATCATTCCACCATACCTTGGCTTGCTAGTGTTGGCTCCATCATTTCATTGTCTTCATCCATCCATGGCCTACCTTTTAGATTATCACCCTGACTTACTACTTGACTAGTGGCATGGAGGACTTTTCCCCACTGTAGCCTCTGTATTGGATGAGCTTCCCTGTTTATTGTGTCTCGGCTCTGAGTTGGTGACAAAACTTACCTATGGTGAGTTGGAGTTCCTTGGAATTCCCCCTAGTCACTAAAGTTGTGTTGGCTAAACCTGAAACTTTTAGTGCTGCCATGAATACAAAATCTGGAAAAAATGAAATGCTATATCTTGTATGAAAAGCCCATTCATGCAATGTGTTTCTAAACACACATGAATGAAAGGCATGCCAAATGAAAATGGCCATGAAAATAAAATGTCATATCTTGTGGAAAATAAATACCTAGGTAAACAAGCTGTCCATGACACACCTAGAAGTGCTTAGGTAAACAAGTGCCTTAAAAACACACCTGCAGCAGAAAGCCTAAAGAAAAAATGTAAATCTATGCAATGTGTTTGTAAACACACATAGATCAAGGCTGTGGAAACTTCAGGCCCAAAACGCAATGGAACTTAAATGCTATATCTAAACAATTGCTGGCCTTATTTGTATTATGGATTGTGCGCATCTGTGAAGGTGAATAAACCCTCTTTAAACAACTCATCCATTTGTGAGACACCGCCATTCCCTGTGTTATTGCTCATTCAGTATATAATATGGTGTATTCCCTTTCCCTTGCCAAAGTGTCACAAAGTCAAGACAGTTGAGTCATCCCTTAGCCTAGCCAGTTAATTTAGCCTTCACCCTTCACTAGCAAATTGATCACAACTATGAAGTGAGTATGATCCTGAAAGTCTAGTCTGAGTAATAATAATTAACAACACTATATATTTGGATGTAGATCGCCAGTTATGATCATTATGTGTTATAATTGCTATTTGAATAAGTTGTAGAGCATGTATTAACCTTGACACTTTGCAGCAGCCTTGGATGATGGTCTGAGTTATATTTGGTCTTGGTTAGACCTAGTTTGACCATGGAGGACCATGGGACATGAGATGTTAGACCTTATGATGATATGGATAGATGATATATTGTCTATGTACACATACAGGATGATTCTATGCAGCAGCTACAGGGTTATGATGATGATTCTGGGTTTACAGCAGTGTTTGTATATGTACAACGCATTATTATTGGCCTTGTTCCGGTTTATTGGATATTTATTTTGATCATGCAGAGACTCATATGGTGTATGAGTACACATCTTGGATAGATTTGGACTTTCTGAGTCCAATGGGACAATTTGTTTTCAGTTCCGGGCACTTACAGTGATGATTGAGCCTCAGTAGGCTGTCCCAGTGCAGTTTGGTCTATTGGAGGCCCTGTCGGAGCAGAGATGACTTTTATCCGGTTGACCTAGGGCGCTGATGATGAAGGGGGTGGTCCAGCCACTTGTTTTTACCATATTACCCCCCTTCCGGACACATTGGTGCCCTCACCTTGACAGCGCCAGCACTCCAGGAGGCTGTTTGGGGCAGTTTCACGCTTCCTGAGGCATTTCAGGATTGGTAGAAATGGCTATTGAGGAAATCGATTTGGGCTACTGAGGCAAAGTTATGGCATGGGATGATCAGTGATGATAGATCCGGGTCTTCCACACCTTCTCCAGCAGTTTCAGCTTCATCGGGGCCCGCATCCATCACTTATGGCACTTTCTGTGGATTTTTTGAGGTCTTTTGAGGACCACGACTTCACTATGGAGGCACGATTTGGTACATTCATGATTATTTATTGGTTATTGTGCTATGGGGATTGACCAAGGAGGGATAAAATTACCCCTTGGACCCACCATAAGCCTCTTATGATATTTCATCATCATGATTTGGTGGGATTCCCCTCTTCTAGGGCAATTTTGTCCACTTATATTATATTTTATGTGTGATCCATGTATTATATTGTTGAGCTCATCTCAACCATTGATTAGACATTTGTATCTTCTAATCTTAGCCACTCATTCAAAAAGTGGTTAGGGTTTTGGTGCCTCTCCTTCCTATTTAAAGGAGAGAGCCTCTCATTGTAAGGGGTCTTTGGCTCTTGGATTATTGGTATAGAAAAATATTCTTGTGGAAATTCTTGTGGTCTCCTTTGCATCTGGTGTTCTTAGATGGTGATTGGAAAGTCTATTGCAACCTAGCATTTGGAAATTGTGGCAAGATCTATCTTTTTTTGGAAATCATTGTTTGTCTACAGGAGGGCGACTTCAACAAGGGCGATTTTGCAAGGCTTCTTCAAATCGACTTTCTTGGCATTCGCTTGTATCAGGGGGTTATAATTAGCATCATTGTGATCTATGCTATCTTTCTGTTACTTCTTTTGTGGCATTAGTCTTATCTCTTGATGCATCAAATCTGATGTTGTTGACGTTTGTTGTGCAGGAGAGAGGGCGCATTGGCTTCTTGGACCAAATCGACTTGCATAGAAACTACCTCAAAGCTTCTCAAATTGATCGGGTTTGCATAGATCATCATCATCAAGGCATCTACAAGGTTACCCAGGTAAGATCCACAGGTTTGTTTCTCTTTCCTTTATCCAATCCATTGACATAGCTCATAAATTGTTGAAACCCTAAATATCTTAAAACCCCCATTTTACATTTTCTCAGATCTACTTAGATCTAGTGGGTTGTTGGGCATAATACTGAAAACCCACCTCTATAGCATCCAAGGCATCCCGGATCTATAGCTTGGTGAGGATTGGCTTCCATTTGATCCCCTTCCCAGGCCAACTTAGCCTCTCCCAAGCAAGGCGCACTTCACTAGTTGAGCAAGTTGACCTAGATCTAGGTGGTGGGTGTTTGAGATTCCACTTGATTTGACATCTACACATCAAATAACATACACCCAGGTTGTCATTTTTCTGAAATTCACCTTGTGGGCCCTATTCCACATTTCAAGGGATTTAAACCCCACTTTGGACCACTTGGAACACTTAAACTCAGATCTAGTAAGATCTAGCCATCGGATTACCGTGAAACTATAGATCCATACCCCTACTTGACTGATCTACCCGAATCTAAAATTTGGGTGCCATCCGACTTGTCTTGACCCACTTAAACCCCACTTTCAGCCTCCTTGGGTAAAGTCGCACCACCTTGGAGAAGTGAGTTCACTCACTTCTAGGAACTGGGTACTTGAGATTATTGCAGATCTGAAACCGAAATTATTCAAAACCTAAGTCTAGACTATCACTTTGTCAAATCTTGCCTTGGGGATAGCATTCCTTGTTTTAAGGGATTGTGGTCCACTTGGGTCAAACCTAGATCTAGACACATTCAACCATCAAGACCTCTATTTCCCACTTGTCTCATGTTGTAGGAGTCCTAAACCATAAGTCAACCCCACTTTGACTCCACTTCCCAATTCCCAAGGCACTGGTTTCTCTCCAAGATAATTCAACTTTCTTAGATTGTTGGATTGACTTGTGGTTTGACCTATGCATGGTAAACTATACCTTTGAAGACATCATGAACCATGGTCAAGCTTGTCTCATGTACTAGTTAGCCCCAATCTGACCCCTAAACAACCCTGCATTGGACACAGTTCCCAAGGTAGTGGATTTTCCAACATTGAACTAGTACACTCATCCTAGATCTCACTTCAAACGTTATAAGTCACTCTCACATCAACTATGAACCAAAGCTATACCTATTGAACCCCCACTTGGCTTGTGACTTCATCTTTAGGTCTAGGATAAACCATACACCTAACTTCACTTGGAAATACCCTGATTTGGTGTCTTGGTTTTGATCTCTCCTGTCGGGAGTAGATCGGGTCTCCCCCTTTGTTGTCTGGGCTAGATAACATAAAGCGAAGCTTGCCTCGACTGGCGTGACAACCATATATTGGAGGTCGAGGTGATCGTGGTTGCACCTTTTGAGTTGCCCTTCCCTATTGCCATCCATGACTGGATCCATCCATAGGGGTAACTACAGTTTAGGTGAAAACATTTTGGCGCCGTTGTCGGGGAGGCAATAGCTTGCCCTAGTTCGACATACTTTTCTTCAAGCATTCCCGTTCTCTTTGCCATAACACTTGGCGCCGGAGACGTAATAGGATTACCTTGGAAAAGCTACTAATCCTTCCCGCATATACAACGACACATATCTTGGTAGAAGAGTTGAATCTACCTGGCGACTCCCAATCGTGACTCCGCTGAGGAGCGAGCTCATTTACACCCTTACAACACAAGAAGTAAAGTAAAATTAGATCAGGTTGAAGGAACCCCAATCACATATCGTAAAAGAGATCCTAAAGCACAACCATCTAACTTCCTTTGGAAATTGGTTAACGATTCTCCAAGCAGAGCTTCAGGATCCCCTTTGATTAATTCGGTTCCTCCCTCATCTCCTAGTTCAAACTTAAACATAAACTTACCAAATCTAATGGCCGGAACAAACCCGGGAAACCAGAATGTTCCTCCACCACAAGCTCCTAGGATTTTTGGAAGAAAGTCAAAACCATCTCCTTTAGACTTTTCCCAAATCCAGGGTGCACCCCATGACATGCCTGAAAAGTATTTTGAAAAGGTTCCCAGATTTGATGGAGTATCCGCTATATCAATTGAATACCACATTGATAAAGTATGGGAACACATGGAAGCATATGGAGCATTTGAGGAAGATGTGTTCATGAGGGGTCTCCTGGCATCCTTGGAAGGAGATGTTAGGAAGTGGTTTGACAGGTTGCCTACCTCATCCATTGATGGGTATGATAACTTTGTCAACAAGCTAAATAATGAGTGGTCCCGAAAGTTAGATAGGAAATTTCTCTTACACCAACTTTTTGATATTAAGAAAAGAGAAAATGAAACAGTCCATGAGTTTAACATAAGATTCGACAAGACTGTAGCTGTTATCCCTGAAGAAATTAGACCAAAAGACCAAGCAGTGGTTATTCACTACTTGAATGATTTTGATGGATGGGTTGGTTACCAGCTAAAGGATAAAAACCCAAATGACCTGAAGACCGCTCAATCAAATGCTAAGATGGCTGAGCAAAATGTAGCATCCATGGGTAAACAAAACTTTTTCGATCAATTTACCCCATCCAATTCCAGATCTGACCCTAGACTCCGAAAACCAAAGGAACCTTTGAGTGTGCCAAAGGAATCCAAGGACACTTTAGAAGTCATGCAAGAAATGATGAAACAGTTAACTGTCCTAACAAAAAATGTGGCAAGTTTGAATGACCTTGAAAGACATAGAAATCCTTATGGCCCTAAACCTTACTGGAATAATAATAGAAGGCATGATGGGGATAGGGATAGGCGACGACCTGAGTATCCAGAGAACTCTGAAAAGAAGGAAGTCAATTGGTGTGATGAAGAAGAAGAGATACCCTCTGACACCATTGACCATGATGACCAACCAGAAAACATCAACTTCATAAATGACTTATCTTATGACAAAGACTTTGGAAGAATCCTTTTAGAAGAAGAGCCATGGGAGCAAGAAGATGATATAGTTGAAGAACTTAGCCCCTCATGTCATGCCTTAGAACTTCCAAAACCTAAAGAGCAACAAAAGTATCAAATCTATAAACGAGGAAGTACTTCCCAGCCTTCTTTTCTTGATAAACATAAAAAGATTGATGAAGATAAAAAGGAAGAAGAAGATCTTGCCATAGATGATTATGATCTTAAGATTGATATGAAGAAAGAGATAAGCAAGATAATGTGTAACATCCCTGTCACTGAATTAATGAAGGTGCCCTCTATTAGATGCCAAGTAGAGGGATTTTTCAATGGTATTGGCCAAGAGAAAACTTTTGAACCGGTCCTAGAATCATGTCATATCCAAAAGCTTAGTGGAACACAACCTAGTGAAACAGAAAAGGATCCACCAATAAACATCCATTCAGCCATTTATGAAAGAAAGAGCGGTGGTCACTCTCCCTTTTACCTTACCTTGCACATTCAAAACATGCTCCTTCATAACTGTATGTTGGATTCTGGAGCAGCAATGAATGTTATGCCTTTACAGGTTATGAAGGAAATGGGACTTGAAGTGACTAGGCCTTACGGAAATGTCTATGGTATAGATTCTCGACGAGTGCCATCATATGGTTTGATAAAAAACCTTAGAGCTGATCTTTTCGCATGTTCAGACATTTCTACCATGATGGATGTAGTTGTTATTGACTTACCCCCAGCATATGGAATGCTTTTATCTAGAAAATGGGCAGCTGGTCTAGGTGGATACCTTATGATGGATTTATCATTTATTTGTGTTCCCAACCCTGATGGAGCTTTGATTCGGGTTAACAGAGAGCCTTGTTATAATGAGCATGTTGAATCTTTTGATGAAGGGTTGAAAAACACATATGGGGATGAATTATTAAATAATGCCAAAACTAACCTTGTTGAAGATGAGGATGAGTTATATGAGGTTGATCAAAATATGTGTATGGTCATGGAAGATTCTGATTCTTTTTGGGAAGACAAGCAAATGATTGAAATAACAAGAATAGTTGGAAATGAATTTGTTGAGGAAATAGATGAATTGAGAGGATATGAAAATCAACCCCAAGATCGTGAACAAAACAATGAAATTATTCAAGAACCTTCTATAGAAAATCACACACTTGAAGGGGTTGAGGATGGCATAAGAAATATAGGAGGAGATGAGAATTTGCTTGATGATCAAGGCATGGAACAAACTCCCCCAATAGAAAACCTTCATGATCAAATAAATAATGAGGAGAATATTGAGAACCCAATGCATGAAGATGAGTTTGATGATATTAGGAGGGGAGAAAGAATTCCTTTCACTGTTAGGGAATGGTTTGCCTTGACTGATCACAATAGAGAGAGAGAAAGCCAAGGGCTTGCACCTATCTACCCATGGGAAAACAATCTTGCAACATCTACTAGGGTTGAAACAAATGAAGAGTCTGAAGCCACTTATTATTCTGATACAGAAGATTCTCTATCTCATTGGTCTCTAGAAGATGGTAGCCTAATTCAAGTCCATGATAACTCTCTAAGTTGGGAAGAGGATGCCCTAATTAATGATGCACCTGAAGGAGACTATAATCTAAATAACCTTGCTATTTTTCAAACTCCTTCAGAATCTCAAAGCTATGCTTTATCTGCACATCCTCATATCCCTAGTTTCCTCCTACCATCTGAGTCATCCAGTCATCATACTCATGATCTTTCTCACATTCCTAGTTCCCCTACATTCCATCCTGAGTCAGTTTCTACCAGATTGGAAAACATGGTTATTCCTGTTCCTTCAGGGGAAGGTTCTAGTCATAACACTGTCGTATCTCATGAGCCATCTCCCTTGGAAGAACATAGAGATTTCTGGACTGTAGGTGAGGTTGTTAAAGGAGTTGTGTCTCCCCATGAGGAAGAATCAAATGAGGAAGTCCAAGAAACAAGAAGAGAAGTTAGGGAAGTCCTTATTGGCAGAGTTGCTATTTCCTTAGACGGTGGTTCACCCAGATTTGATGCAGTTCCTTCTAGGAGGAGCTCAAGGATTGTCACACCTCAACCGCAAAACCCTGCTGAAATCCATCCTATGCCTATTCGTAACATTGGAGTTATCCCTGAGTCAGTCAACAGAAATAGGTTTCCTATAGGGAGTCAAGTCATTATCCCCAACCATTTATTGCATGTAAGATCGGGGCAAGCTGAGGACTTATGGGTTGGACCTTTCACAGTAGAGCGATGCATTGATGGCATGTGCTTTCTGACCACTGGTAGTGGACGACGTATTTTATATCCTGTAAATCAAAGGGACTTAAGGGATCACATCCCCGATCCCACCTAGTTGGGATCTCTCCGCTTGCATTGCCTGGTAGATTAGAGTAGATAGGAAACCAAATAAGCCTACTTAGGCAGTAGTTTGTCTTTTTAGCCATTGAGTCTAGCACCTTTTTATCTCTAAGCTCCTTTGTAAGCTCTTAGTTAAAATGAGTACCTGTCACTTTTCTTTTCCTGCACAATAAATTTCAAATTTTGCAAATTATGTTAGTAGTTTGATTTATGTTCTGCATTTATATGTCATGCTTTTATTATTTCTAACATAGAATAGCTTTTTATTTCAGTTGGTTTTATATTTTTCCCACACATGCGGCATGAGGTATTTTTGATGTTTGTGAATGCAGAAAAATAGGTTGCAAGAATAAAAGCTGTAAATAAAATGGTAGAGTGCTGGATCGTGGATTCGAGTAGCAGAGTTCGAGGACCAGAGATTCTGAGGTTCTCAAGCGCTCATTTCAGCAAAGCACTTGTCCCAGCCGGAGCCAGATGTTATCACATACAGAGTAGCCGGGCTACCATACATTATTTTTCTGATGCCAGTACACTGTTCAGCCAGTTCCCCTACATTTGAGTTGCTGAGATGAGCATCTATATTGGATCACTATCAGATTGTGGACAGCAGTTGTATTCCCCATGCCATGACTGAGTCTCGGGACACTCAGAGAGATGACCGATATAGCCATTATACCATTGGTACAGAGCAGTCAGTAGTGCCCAGAGTTGCAGCAGCAGTTTCAGAGGACAGATGATGGTACAGGTTGATGAGCTTTCAAGTATATGACTCAGCAGGTATATCATGGTATTATGGTTAGATTGCTTTTATACTTATTCTTATAGCATGTCTTAGCACTCAGTGTCATGATCTGGCGATCATATAGATATTTGGACCTGGTTGATATATATATATATTATATTGTCCCTACTCAGACTTAGAAGTTCACTATTCATACTCATTGGTGTGTACCCTCCTTAGGGAGAATAGAGGTGATCATTCCACCATACCTTGGCTTGCTAGTGTTGGCTCCATCATTTCATTGTCTTCATCCATCCATGGCCTACCTTTTAGATTATCACCCTGACTTACTACTTGACTAGTGGCATGGAGGACTTTTCCCCACTGTAGCCTCTGTATTGGATGAGCTTCCCTGTTTATTGTGTCTCGGCTCTAAGTTGGTGACAAAACTTACCTATGGTGAGTTGGAGTTCCTTGGAATTCCCCCTAGTCACTAAAGTTGTGTTGGCTAAACCTGAAACTTTTAGTGCTGCCATGAATACAAAATCTGGAAAAAATGAAATGCTATATCTTGTATGAAAAGCCCATTCATGCAATGTGTTTCTAAACACACATGAATGAAAGGCATGCCAAATGAAAATGGCCATGAAAATAAAATGTCATATCTTGTGGAAAATAAATACCTAGGTAAACAAGCTGTCCATGACACACCTAGAAGTGCTTAGGTAAACAAGTGCCTTAAAAACACACCTGCAGCAGAAAGCCTAAAGAAAAAATGTAAATCTATGCAATGTGTTTGTAAACACACATAGATCAAGGCTATGGAAACTTCAGGCCCAAAAAGCAATGGAACTTAAATGCTATATCTAAACAATTGCTGGCCTTATTTGTATTATGGATTGTGCGCATCTGTGAAGGTGAATAAACCCTCTTTAAACAACTCATCCATTTGTGAGACACCGCCATTCCCTGTGTTATTGCTCATTCAGTATATACTATGGTGTATTCCATTTCCCTTGCCAAAGTGTCACAAAGTCAAGACAGTTGAGTCATCCCTTAGCCTAGCCAGTTAATTTAGCCTTCACCCTTCACTAGCAAATTGATCACAACTATGAAGTGAGTATGATCCTGAAAGTCTAGTCTGAGTAATAATAATTAACAACACTATATATTTGGATGTAGATCGCCAGTTATGATCATTATGTGTTATCATTGCTATTTGAATAAGTTGTAGAGCATGTATTAACCTTGACACTTTGCAGCAGCCTTGGATGATGGTCTGAGTTATATTTGGTCTTGCTTAGACCTAGTTTGACCATGGAGGACCATGGGACATGAGATGTTAGACCTTATGATGATATGGATAGATGATATATGGTCTATGTACACATACAGGATGATTCTATGCAGCAGCTACAGGGTTATGATGATGATTCTGGGTTTACAGCAGTGTTTGTATATGTACAGCGCATTATTATTGGCCTTGTTCCGGTATATTGGATATTTATTTTGATCATGCAGAGACTCATATGGTGTATGAGTACACATCTTGGATAGATTTGGACTTTCTGAGTCCAATGGGACAGTTTGTTTTCAGTTCCGGGCACTTACAGTGATGATTGAGCCTCAGTAGGCTGTCCCAGTGCAGTTTGGTTTGTTGGAGGCCCTGTCGGAGCAGAGATGACTTTTATCCGGTTGACCTAGGGCGCTGATGATGAAGGGGGTGGTCCAGCCACTTGTTTTTACCATATTACCCCCCTTCCGGACACATTGGTGCCCTCACCTTGACAGCGCCAGCACTCCAGGAGGCTGTTTGGGGCAGTTTCACGCTTCCCGAGGCATTTCAGGATTGGTAGAAATGGCTATTGAGGAAATCGATTTGGGCTACTGAGGAAAATTTATGGCATGGGATGATCAGTGATGATAGATCGGGGTCTTCCACACCTTCTCCAGCAGTTTCAGCTTCATCGGGGCCCGCATCCATCACTTATGGCACTTTCTGTGGATTTTTTGAGGTCTTTTGAGGACCACGACTTCACTATGGAGGCATGATTTGGTACATTCATGATTATTTATTGGTTATTGTGCTATGGGGATTGACCAAGGAGGGATAAAATTACCCCTTGGACCCACGATAAGCCTCTTATGATATTTCATCATCATGATTTGGTGGGATTCCCCTCTTCTAGGGCAATTTTGTCCACTTATATTATATTTTATGTGTGATCCATGTATTATATTCTTGAGCTCATCTCAACCATTGATTAGACATTTCTATCTTCTAATCTTAGCCACTCATTCAAAAAGTGGTTAGGGTTTTGGTGCCTCTCCTTCCTATTTAAAGGAGAGAGCCTCTCATTGTAAGGGGTCTTTGGCTCTTGGATTATTGGTATAGAAAAATATTCTTGTGGAAATTCTTGTGGTCTCCTTTGCATCTGGTTTTCTTAGATGGTGATTGGAAAGTCTATTGCAACCTAGCATTTGGAAATTGTGGCAAGATCTATTTTTTTTGGAAATCATTGTTTGTCTACAGGAGGGCGACTTCAACAAGGGCGATTTTGCAAGGCTTCTTCAAATCGACTTTCTTGGCATTCGCTTGTATCAGGGGGTTATCATTAGCATCATTGTGATCTATGCTATCTTTCTGTTACTTCTTTTGTGGCATTAGTATTATCTCTTGATGCATCAAATCTGATATTGTTGACGTTTGTTGTGCAGGAGAGAGGGCGCATTGGCTTCTTGGACCAAATCGACTTGCATAGAAACTACCTCAAAGCTTCTCAAATTGATCGGGTTTGCATAGATCATCATCATCAAGGAATCTACAAGGTTACCCAGGTAAGATCCACAGGTTTGTTTCTCTTTCCTTTATCCAATCCATTGACATAGCTCATAAATTGTTGAAACCCTAAATATCTTAAAACCCCCATTTTAAATTTTCTCAGATCTACTTAGATCTAGTGGGTTGTTGGGCATAATACTGAAAACCCACCTCTATAGCATCCAAGGAATCCCGGATCTATAGTTTGGTGAGGATTGGCTACCATTTGATCCCCTTCCCAGGCCAACTTAGCCTCTCCCAAGCAAGGCGCACTTCACTAGTTGAGCAAGTTGACCTAGATCTAGGTGGTGGGTGTTTGAGATTCCACTTGATTTGACATCTACACATCAAATAACATACACCCAGGTTGTCATTTTTCTGAAATTCACCTTGTGGGCCCTATTCCACATTTCAAGGGATTTAAACCCCACTTTGGACCACTTGGAACACTTAAAATCAGATCTAGTAAGATCTAGCCATCGGATTACCGTGAAACTATAGATGCATACCCCTACTTGACTGATCTACCCGGATCTAAAATTTGGGTGCCATCCGACTTGTCTTGACCCACTTAAACCCCACTTTCATCCTCCTTGGGTAAAGTCGCACCACCTTGGAGAAGTGAGTTCACTCACTTCTAGGAACTGGGTACTTGAGATTATTGCAGATCTGAAACCGGAATAATTCAAAACCTAAGTCTAGACTATCACTTTGTCAAATCTTGCCTTGGGGTTAGCATTCCTTGTTTTAAGGGATTGTGGTCCACTTGGGTCAAACCTAGATCTAGACACATTCAACCATCAAGACCTCTATTTCCCACTTGTCTCATGTTGTAGGAGTCCTAAACCATAAGTCAACCCCACTTTGACTCCACTTCCCAATTCCCAAGGCACTGGTTTCTCTCCAAGATAATTCAACTTTCTTAGATTGTTGGATTGACTTGTGGTTTGACCTATGCATGGTAAACTATACCTTTGAAGACATCATGAACCATGGTCAAGCTTGTCTCATGTACTAGTTAGCCCCAATCTGACCCCTAAACAACCCTGCATTGGACATAGTTCCCAAGGCAGTGGATTTTCCAACATTGAACTAGTACACTCATCCTAGATCTCACTTCAAACGTTATAAGTCACTCTCACATCAACTATGAACCAAAGCTATACCTATTGAACCCCCACTTGGCTTGTGACTTCATCTTTAGGTCTAGGATAAACCATACACCTAACTTCACTTGGAAATACCCTGATTTGGTGTCTTGGTTTTGATCTCTCCTGTCGGGAGTAGATCGGGTCTCCCCCTTTGTTGTCTGGGCTAGATAACGAAAAGCGAAGGTTGCCTCGACTGGCGTGACAACCATATATTGGAGGTCGAGGTGATCGTGGTTGCACCTTTTGAGTTGCCCTTCCCTATTGCCATCCATGACTGGATCCATCCATAGGGGTAACTACAGTTTAGGTGATAACAGGTAACATACTTGAGGGAGTCAGGGGAGGCAGGAGGGGGAGGGGTGCTTCTTAGCCCCGATGGAGAATGGATTTTCACTTACTCCTGGAACTTGGGATTCGAATCCAACAAGATGGCGGTAGCTTTGGCCCTCTTGCAAGGCTTAAATCAAGCTCTCCTCCATGGTGCTCAGAAACTAATGGTTGTGGGGGAATCCAGGATGATTATCCATAGCATCAATGAAATGAACTTTCCCTCTTCTATCCGCCTTCGTCAAGTTCTTCGAAGAATCGCCTTACTCATCCCTCTCTTTCATGACATCGATTTCTATCATGTCCTACGAAAGAATAACGGACAAGAATACAAGGCTGTTAATGAAGCTATATCCCTAGGGAAAGGGATCCTCAAACTTAATGATGAAATCAGGCTGGTTTCTATTCTGTAAAGTCTTGGGCTCAGACCCGAACATGGCCGACCCGATAATCTGGCGTTTGGGTTTTAAGACATGTGTCTCGCGCTATTGCTGCCGGATGGTGCCCATCTCCGGAAGCGTCGTGGTTATTCCCCTCGAAGACACCTTTATTTCCACTACCAGGCATTATATCATCCATCTGCTCGCATGCCTAACCTCAACAAGGGTGATGTCGTCTTTGCCGTTGCTGATGAAGATTCATACCACTCTCTATACCATGGATCAGGAAGAATTACGGAGAAAGATCTCTCCAAATATCAAGATCTTTCACCTCATCTCCTCCAGGCATGTGGATTTCCTTTTCTCGGCTCAAACTAGATTGAATTCCTCTGTTGCCAACGCCATTGGGCTCGTCGGAACCGCATCTAGTTATGATGACACTCTGGCTCATGATTTTCAGGGAATGTCCTCTCTCGGCACTGAGAACCATTGTTTAATTATCTGTACGAGTTTGGGTAAAGGAGCTCCTCGACAGTTGATGAAAGGTCCTCCAGCATGCTACAACTTATGGGTAATTATGCTCCATTTATATCCTGGAATAGACCTCAGCAATATTAACTGTAATCTCCTTCGTCTCGCTTCAAAAAGGAAAGCTATTCTATTGTCGAAGGTGAGCTCACCTGGGTGGCGAAGGCTTCTGCAGCTCTTCGTAGCATTTCCCCTATTTTATCTGGGAAGTAATCTGTGTATGCTAGGAGCTATGGCGGATTTTGAAGATTCGACAGCCTCCTCCCCTGACCCTCTGTTGGAATTGGAATCTGAGATTAGGGTCCTGCGACATCGGGTTAGACGACAAGGAGACTTTATGCATCGAATGGATGAGCAAGGTGGATGACATATAGAAAGATTGGATGAGGAGATTGGCAGCACTAGTGAGGAGTTTTCGGCAGCCTTGGAAGCACTAGAAATGAAGGTTACGGCCGCTATCAAAAGCATGGAATTTAGGCTGCAGAACATGGAAACTGCTATGGTGAATCTACGAGGTGCTGAAAAACTAGGCCCGAGCAAGAATCAAACAACTGCCAAATCGTCTGTAGGGGCAAGAAATCGTTAAATCCAGTCTAGTTTCTGACTTCAATCTGTTTATTTTCTTCTGTTAAAGCTTTAAAGTCCTGGTTTTACTAGTCACAGGCACCTGTAATTAATGTTTGGAAGACTGCTAGGCTTACTACAGTTTTGGAATTGTAACTTTGTTGGTGGCTCTGCCACTATTTCTTAATATAAAAACTACCCGTTTCTGTCAAAAAAAAAAACATACTTGGGGGAGTCCAAAAGGTATTATTCATTGCATGACTCATCCAAGGTCAAAATATCGAGGAAGAGTAACTCCCATGGAAGAGGAAGAGGCAATTTGGAGCTAGTGAGACACTTGGGCTAGATTCCCTAGCTCTATGACAACAATGATGAAGATGCTATGACACATATGACACAAATTAGACCTGAAGGCTGACATATGACATATATGACATGTTAGGGCCAAAACTAGACTCCAAGAGGGCACTCAAGAGTGTTAGGGAAGCTAAGATGCTTCCACATGTGATTTGGTGGAAGTGGGAGACTAGGAATTGTTGTACAAGTGGCGTTCTTTGGAATCTCTTCCCAACATGAGTTGGCATGAGTCTCTTGGAAGGAATTCGACCCATGGAGGACATTAGAAGTTTATAAATGTCAATAAAAAAGAATGAAACCAGCTTTTGATCATTTGTAGAATTTGCAATTGCATTTGTGAAGAGGGAGAGCTAGTGGATGACTAGTTTCTTGACTTAGCCAATTTCGAGGGTGAAAGATTCCCATCCAAGTTGGTAATTGGAAAGGCCATTCATACCTTTCATTTGGATATTTAATGGATTCTTTATTTGCAGGTGTAAGCTACAGGGCAGCTCATGGTTTCTTCTATTGCATCTCACTCCTTAAACCATTTCCACTTTTGATGGCATATTCGTGATCCTTGAGGGAGGGATTTTTTTGTGAGATATTGTACTCTTTGGGGAAGATTTTAATGCCCCGTTTATTTTTTAATATGAATTAAATACTCTTTTCTTCGTCTCCAAAAATTTTCATGTCGAAATTCCAAGTAGAAATGTATAAATCTCATTTTTAATGGAAGAACAATGCCATTTCCCCACTATCTTGTTGTGAGCCAATGTATTGATGATGATTTCGAATGAATGGATGATTATATGATATATTTGTGATAAATATACTGCCATGGATTTCTTCTACAAGTTTCATGTACTGTTCTTGAGCATTTGAATCATTTTTACTCAGTTTAGTTGTATTGGGAGGTGAAATAGTGCCATTTCCCCAAGGGTCGAATTGGGGATTTTTGCAGTTGAATGGGATATGGTGATAACAGTTGTAATAATCCATTAATGGTGCATATGAGACTTTAATAAAATATTTAACACATTACATACCTCTGTTCATAAATTTGAGTGGGTTTGGAGGCATTTGGGAAGCCATTTTCAGTACTTACCCCAGGGGGATTTGAACCCCAAATTACTAGTAAATTTGCATAATTGGTCCAGAATCTTAAGAGAGTTTGCAGAGGTCTTTTGAGGGACATAGGTCATCCATAAACATCATATTTAAGTTCTAATATCATTCATACACCTTCCTTGAATATTTGAAGGCATTTGGAGTCAATTTGAGACCTAGAGACCAATACTAGTCAAAGGAAAATCACTATTAAAGTTACCTACATTGATCAGAATTGAAAGAGGATTTGAAAAAGTATTTTAAAGGTCTTAAGGCATCCCTGAAACACATATTTATGTTCTAATATCATTTATATACCTTCTCATAATATTTGGGATCATTTGGGGCAAATTTGGGACCTAGAGATCAAAACTAATCAAAGGTCGAACTAGGGGAAAAAAGTGGAAAATTGCCATTTTAATAAAATTCCTAACAAGGGACATTATAGTGGTATCAAATCATGGTCCTTGCACCTGTGGATTAGGTACATACATTCAAGAATAATAGGGAGCCATGTCTTACTATTATGATGAATCCTATGAGTACAATTCTTATGAGGAATATGCATATGCTTATGAGCAATATGAAGTAGAATGTGAATGGTACAAGGTAGAGATGCCATCATGCAACACTTCTTACAATTTCAAGAGAAATGAAGATTATTCTTATGACTTTAAATCTGATGAATATGAGTGTGTCACACCAACCAAGGATAATTCTATGAGTGAGTTCCAAAGATGGAGAGCAAAATATAAAACCTTGCCCCAACAATATCAAGAATATCTTGCTTTTAGCAAAAATACACAAAATGCCATATCTTTTGAGTACTTTGTTGAACATGTTTTTGAAAATAGGCCCAAAAATGAAGATGTGGAGTTATTAAAGAAAGGTTTACGCCCTTCTTGTGAAGAACCTTGGAGTGAGTATCATACATGTGTGCATGAAATTATGTCACACTTGAGGAGAGCTTTTGGGAATTCTTCAAAAAGAGATTCCAAAGATATTGATCCTAAGGAAAACAAGGGGAAAAATGCATCAGCTTGCTTGAAGGAGAAAAATGAAGAGACATCACAAGAGCATGAAGAAGATTCTATTGAAAATATGGAAGATCATTTCGAGACACCTTCTATCTTAGACATGAACCAAAGAGCATCTACTGATGGATGCTTAAACTATGAAGGAGTACCTACGGATGGGTGCTCACACCTCTATGTTGGTGACATAGAAATCACTTTTGAAAGTGTTGTTGCAAGCCCAAGTTCCATTAAGCATGATAATGAAGACCTTGTAGCAGTTGAAGAAGAACCAAGATCAACTTCCCCATCACCACTTGAGCTTCATGAAGTTGGTCCAAGGAAAAATGAAGAAGATGAGGAGGTTCATTTGCAAGAGCGTCATTTTCTTGAAGGGTCCTTAAAGATGAATGAAAAGAAGATCCAAGATTCCCTCATCATTCTCCATGACACTCAATCATTGGTGTCAAATTCTTGTTGGAGAGCTACTTCATTGGAGGAAACATCCTTCATTGAAGACATGGAGAAGATTCAAAGAGCAATGTGCAACATCAAAGGTAATTTCATGTCTTTACTTTTTGATAGAAACCATTTGTTTGAGCTTAATGAATTGTTACATGATGCCTACTTGAAGAATAATGAGGATATTCATAAGCTCACAATTCAAAATGAGCAACTTCTTGAAAAGTTGCAAGATACTTGTTTTTCCTCCTATGTTTCAGATTGTCAAATGGTAGATTATTTGGAGGATTCTCTTGACATGGTGGATCATGAGAAATGTGGGAATTTGAATGTGCTTAATGTGTTTGAATATGAACTTGAAGAGATCCAAACACTTGATGTAGTGGAAGAGGAACTTGAATTGTCTCTTGATGAAGGTTATGCAATTTTTAAAGAAGAGCATGATTCCTCTACATTGGAACCAATCTATGACAAAGGTTTCCCACTTTTGAAGGAGCTGCATGATACTACCCACACGGATCCTTTCCATGATGAAAATTCTGCACTTTTTGATCATTTGGGTGAGTTAGTTCATTCTCCTACATCCTACATATCCATGTTTTGCAGTATTAGTCTCAATGAAGTATGGGTGAAAGGGTTCTTTTTTATGGTGCCACATGAGGAGTATGGAACTCCTAGATTTACCTTTTATGATGGCATGGTTGGAGCACATTCTTCTTCACATTTGAAGAAGCATTATTTGTCACTTTATGATGATGCAAATATACATGGATGCACCTATGATATGCATTTGAGTCACTTGAAGACTCATGGTTTTTCTTGCTCAACACTTGATTCATTTGATGTTGGACGAACTTCATCCAACACTTGGGAGAATAGATTTATGATTGGAGAACATTTTTGTTAGTAGCCACATACTTTGTTATGTTTTTATGATTCTCACATTCATGGATGTATGGGTGAGACTTCTCTGAGTCATTTGTGTTGATGTATATGTAACTTTAGAATGTATTCCACATATATGTATATTGTATTCCTATAGAGATGTTATTATTCCTCTATATGAAAGTGTCGTTATTTATATTGCAAGTGTCGTAACTTATACTTGATGGGTTATTAGACCACCTTGTTGGGGTCGGCCCTGTATAAGTCATGTGGGTCAAAGGGTTATTAGACCACCCTATTGGGGGTCTGTCAAATCCCAGAAATTTACGAAAAAATTAAAATTTTTCAGATAACAATAAATGTTATTAAATGCAGTCCTTTTACTGTCTGTTTAATTACATGATTTTAAATGTGTCTGAAAGATTTGTTGTTGTACTTAAATGTTAATATTGTTTTCTCTTTTCAGTTACTGATTGTTTTGATTGTTTGCAACCTCAAGGGGGAGTTTCCATAGCAGATCGGGCTTACTTAGCTACTGAGCTAATGCCTCCCATTGTTTTCTTCTTGCAGATGCACATGTAAGGTATAGGTCATTGCTTTTAATTGCAACAATATTGTATTTCAATTATCTATACCATATCATTCAGTACAATTCTAAGCATACTAGCCAGGTTACCAAATATTTACAGGTAGCAATTATCCTATGAACTCCATTTGATCCAGCTGTGTAAGAATTGGAAAATTTCTAGAGCTATAGAGTATGACAGACCTTTCATAATCAGTTTATTCTATAATCCTCCAATATGGTCGTATCAGTCATGTATCAATCATGTTTTATGATATGCATTGTAGAGTTCTGAAGGTACCAAAAAAAAATATACTTTGCTTGTTTCTATCACTTGTAGATGTCCTGTAAAATTTCATGTCACCTTTTAACAATTTCAGAAAAAACATTTATCTTGATAGCTATTTTTATTCCTATGGATGTCAAAGTGATAGGAACTATGAGTCACCCAAAATGTCACTCTTATCTTAATGACTTAGAAGAGATATGTTGTTGTTTTTATCCTTTTAAAAGATAATATAGAAATTATGCTACTTCAACCTTTATGTATAACTATGAATAGTTCCAATACTCGTGCTAAGGTTTTTATTTCTATAACCAATGATGAAAGTCTCATCCTAGCTTTGAACATATGGATAATGCATAATTTTTTCGTTGTTTGTAGGGCAAGCAAATATGTGTACTAGGTAACTTCAAATGCATTGTTCTAACATGTAAGATATGATGGGTTAAATGATAGTGTATCAAACGTCGGAGAATATCCTGACTATGATTAAGTTTTGTCCATGCTATGATTTAAAGTTGAAAATCGAGTAATTTGAAAACACCTCAAGACTTTAGACTGTCGACCCATAGCAGGTTATATTATTTAAAGGATACGTGGATGGTCCTGGGCCTTGTGTTTAATGATATAAATGCTGTGTCCAAACCCTACTTGGTCATTTCCCTTTGCCTTCGGGCTCGGTTGCCTGAGCAGACCCTCCTGGTATGAGTTTCTCGTTGTAGTACTGTAAGTGGCGGTGCCCATAATGTTACAGTTCATGGTATGGGTCCTTTGTATCGTTCGTGAGCTGTATATTTATGCAGTTGACATTCTATAAGTTATTGAGCACCTCGGGATATCTTTTCTGCTGTTACTTTTTACTAGCAGCTCCTGTGCTTCTACTAGCCCTCGTATTTCTCCATTGTAAGTTTTAGAGTCGTTGTGTTCCAGCTGTTGGTAGCTATGAAGTGGTTATGACCTGCGTTAATATGCGTGCCTCCATTACTAGTCTGGTTGTGGCGTGAGGGTATTGTTCTAAATGCTTCCTGTCACGGCTTGAGTGTATCTTCTTAAATGGTGTTCCTTTGAACTTCCATTGTAGAAGAAACCCTTGTTTTTAGTTAGCTTGTTCGGGTGGTAGAAAGAAAGGGGTTCACCCTTCTACTGTTCGTGACTATCACACTGTCTCCAGTTTGCTTCTGCGTTCAAAACAACGGTGAGCTACAAGTTTTTTTTAAAATTTGTTGTTTTAAAGTTATATGAATTTGTTGAAATCTCCAAGCCACATAGAAGGGTTGAAATCTTGTTGTTTCGATGCAGGTTCAAGCTCTACTTAACGGATGGATGGCACAAGCTGCGACATCTGGCATTCCCGGGTAAGCCTGGTTCTTACCATCGCAAATTCCTCCTTGTGGGTTGAATGGGTGGTAGGGTTTTGGTTTGACTGTAAAATTCTCGGCACCCTTGCAAAATCTTGTAACTTTATAAATTCAAAGATTAGATAAGGGTTTAACCCTGCGTTGGTTGGATATATGGCTTCGGCCAGTACTGTGGCTAATGTATTTCTTTCTACACTTAATTTATTTTTATACGGAAGAACTGTAATGTAGAATTTAGAAGATATTAAAGGCTTGTGAGCCTGTTCCGTAGGTAAACTCACATCCTCGGTGGTTTATGTTTTGTTACAACATTTTCTTTAAAAGTTCAATGATTAACGCCCAGGGTTTGAACATTATCTTAAAATCACTTGTTGTCTATACACGACTTGGTTTAAGTATGCGTCTTCTGTTAAATCTAAAGCTACGTATAGTGGTAGAAATGTTTTAAATTTTAAAACACATAAAGAATGAATTGTTAACACGACTGCAAGTGCGGGCGTGGCCTTAACCTCTGTGTTTTGTTTTTGTGTAATTTTATTGGAAGGAAGAAATACTCACTCGATTATTTGGCTACCTATAACCCTTATAGATATCTACTGTAGGGTTTCACGTGCCTAAGTTTTGTTCTTTAAACTATTAATTTAATTTGGGAGAAAAATTTCATCCAGGGTTTGGATAATAAAATTTGTAAAAGGAACTACGGCTGTATGTGGGTTATTGTAATACTGTTCAAATTAAATACCTGTAATGTTTGGCATATTAGGGTTTAATACAAAAGTAAATAGTGATTTAGCTGCATGCTAAATCCGTAGCTATGATGTTCTACTGTTGGAAATTTTGAGAAACAAATGAAAGATTTGCAAAGATAAATGAAGCTCAATCAATGAGCTGGGTGAATCGTTCTTATTCATGTTGTTTAATATGGATTAGCATCTAGATTTTTATTTGATAAGAAAATTCTGAATATTAATAACTAGAGTGGTAGTGTTCGATTCCGAATGACAACAGTGGTTTGGTGTAGATGTTAAAACTGTAGACACGAACTGTGATTTAGATGTTTATTCTAGTATTATGAAAATGCCTTTGTTGGTAACTGATAAACAATGATCATACTTTAATAAACAGTGAAGCTCGATAACTGAACAAAATTTACTGTTCTGTTACTAGGTTACAGATGAGACTCTGTCGATAATGAGGGTCAACAAAGCATGTTAATATATTACTAAGCTTGATAAGTAACTAAATACTAACCCTACTGTTTAATATTAATAACTAGGTTACTTTAAATCTATTGTCTAACCTGTATGTAACCATACAAATTTGTTTAACTATGGATAATTACTTACAACAATCTTTTGTTAGGTTTTATGCATTGTTAATCAGTTTGATAGTTAACAAACTGGTGAGATTGTTTCTAGCATTAGATGTAACTATTATGAAAGGATTTGATAAATGATATCTATACTGTGATTTAAATGGCTATATTTAGTACCGTTTTTATGGTTATTTAACGAGTTGTAAATCCTGAGAAAAATTACGTGTTCCCTTAAATCCTACGTATCTATTTTGCTATTATACATAAACTAGTTTTTAAAAATTATAACAATTAACTAACTCTTACAGTATGATTACTGTATAGCTTGCATTGTAAATACTTTAACCGTAAGGAAAGATAATATGAAGAAATGCTGAAATACAGTAATCTCTTATTAAATCTACTACTGGTATTCAAGGATTGCAATTTTTTTTTTTTTTTTTTGCTGAATTAAATACTACTCAGACATAATGCAGATAGACATAACATAAATTCATTTATACTTAATAAAAAAAACAGGAATAGGTGGTAGAACCTGTTTGAAACTGTGGACAACAACAACAATGGGAGGCTGTTCCTCCCTACCAACTCCTGGAGAGTGCCCAGACAACACTTCTCAGGACCCCCGAGCTTGCTCTAGTCTCCCTAGATGGAACTAGGTGCAGCAAAACAATTCACTCAGCCAAAACAGCTAAACTGGAACCAAGTTACTGCAGCTTCCTATCTCAAAACACTTCCTTACTGTCTTTCCCTCTTCCTCAATGGAACTCCTGAATAGCATTCACCTGAATGTATTCTCCCTCCAGAACTATGTTGAACCCCCAGCTCAGTTCATTGAGTACTATTTAAAAGATTGCCTAGGTCTTAGTTGGGTTAACTGTCATTAATGAGCCACCTGCTCAGATTCCACTTTCTTGGGGAATCATGACCCCAAAATATAGGGAAGCAGGAAGTGTTTGAGGATGCTGCCACTTGTCTTTTTCCTTTCCACCAAGTTCCCTCCACCAGTTAGACCAGTAACCTCTCTTAACAGCTCTCCCATGCTGTTGTCTCCATAATTTATTTATTAATAATAAAATATTCAGAATTACATTCCATTTCTAGTGACTCTGTTGAGTCATCAGTTTCTACTAAGCATTAAATTTAACATAATGTCTTAGAAATATGATAAAATAATTACATTATTTTCACAAAATTGGGGTATGTGACATACACACCCCCTTAAAATGTAACATCGTCCTCGATGTTACTTATTCTTCATCTTCAGCCACCTACTGGAATAGATTTGGGTATTCTTCCCGCATCTCACTTTCCAGTTCCCAGGTAGCTTCTTCAGGACTAAGGTGCTTCCATTGCACCTTCAACTGTCCAATTGTGCGGTTCCACAGAGTAATTTCCCTCCTCCCGAGGATACAATCTGGTTCCACCAGAACTTCTCCTTCTGGTTCTACCTATACAATGTTCCAATCAATAACATGAGTAGCATCATGAACATACCTTTTCAGAACAGAAATATGAAAAACATTGTGTACTTTTAAATTAGGTGGTAATGCTAGCTGATAAGCAACTTGACCGATTCTAGATAAAATTTCAAACGGACCACAGTAACGTGGCACTAATTTTGCACAACTTCCCAATATTAGGGAGCTCTTCTTTGGCCTTACCTTGATGAACACATGTTCACCTACCTGGAACTCTTTAGGAGTTCTTTTCAAATCGGCTTGACTCTTTTGTCGATCCTAGGCAATCTTCAAATTTACCTGCACTTGTTTCACAATATGTTCCATCTCTTTTAATAAGTCAGGTCCTAACACTAATCTATCTACTGGATTACTCCAAGAGATAGGAGTGTTACATTTATGTCCATACAGAATTTCAAAAGGACTAAACTTAGCTGACGATTGATAGCTGTTATTGTATGCAAATTCTACTAAATGTAAATAATCCTCCCACTTACCTGGTTGATCTTTAACATACATTCTTAGTAGATCTTCCAGTACCTGATTAACTCTTTCAGTTTGTCTGTCCGTCTGAGGATGGAAGGAAGTGCTGAAATTCAGTGTGGTATTTAATCCTTTAAACAAGGATTTCCAAAAATTCCCAGTGAATTTAGGATCCCTGTCTGAAATAATAACTTTTGGGACACCATGTAACTGAAAAATCTGTTTTAAAAAGATATCAACTATGTTTGCAGCCTTGTAAGTGGTTTTAACAGGAATAAAGTGTGCTGATTTACTCAATTTATCTACTACCACCATAACTGAATCATTCTGATGCTGATTTTTGGGTAATCCCATAATGAAATCTAAACTAATTATCTCCCATTTCCAACTAGTAATAGGAAAAGGTTGCAGTAACCCAGCTGGATGCTGGTGTTTCGTTTTTACCTGTTGACAGTCTAAACATCTAGCTATATACTCAGTTGTTTTAGATTTCATATTAGGCCAAAAATAATCTTTTCTCAATATAGTGACGGTTTTCTGGTAGCCTGGATGTCCTGAATAAGGGGTTTTATGAACCTCATCCAGAATTAACAGTTTAACTTTACGTGCATTCGGAATATACAGCCTGTCTTTAAACATTAAAAATCCATCTTCATTTAGACTATAACCCTTTATCAAACTTTCTGTAGGTGCTTCTTTAGCTGTAGCTTGTAAGTGCTGATAATTTTCATCTGATTTTATCCCTTCATCCAACTGTTCATTCAAATCAGAGGTATAAGTGCTGCTAGTTGATACAAAATTCAGCTTTGCATTTCTACTTAAAGCATCAGCCACCTTATTTTCCTTTCCTTTTATGTGCTGAATTTCGAAATCATATTCACTTAAGAAGGCCAACCACCTGGCTTGCCTTGCATTTAAGTTAGGCTGGTCTAAAAGGTATTTTAGACCCTTATTATCAGTCATTAAAGTAAACTTTCTGCCTATTAAGTGGTGTCGCCACATCTTTAATGCATGAATAACAACAGCTAATTCTAAGTCATAAGTGGCATAATTCTTTTCATGAATTTTCAGCTTCCTAGACTCATAGGCAATGACATGTCCATCCTGAGTCAACACTCCACCTAGACCGTCATTACAAGCATCGATGCAAACCACGAAATCCTTATTAGGATCTGCTATTCTTAGAATAGGTGCAGTTGTTAATAAAGTTTTTAATTTCTTAAAACTTTCCTCACACTTCAAGTTCCAATCAAACTTCTTGCCTTTCTTTTGCAAGGAAGTGATTGGGTTGGCTATTTTTGAAAAGCCTTCAATGAATCTCTGGTAATAACCGGTAATTCCCATGAAGGATCTAACATCTGTTACGTCTTTTGGTACTGGCCACTCTTCAATTGCCCGGATCTTTTCAGGATCAACTGAAATCCCTTCCTTGGTGACTACATGTCCTAAGTACTGGATTTCATCTTTGAAGAAGTCACATTTACTGAACTTCGCAAAGAGCTGCTGCTCTCATAGTTCTTGTAAGACTATCTGTAAATGTTCTTGATGCTCCTCTTTATTCTTAGAATAAACTAAAATGTCATCGATGAATACGACAACAAATTTATCTAAGTACTTGTGCATTACGTTATTCATCAGGCACATAAAGACGGCTGGGGCATTAGTAAGTCCGAATGGCATTACGACAAATTCGTAATGTCCATATCTTGTTCTGAAAGCTGTCTTAAATATATCCTCTTCTTTAATCCTCACTTGATGATAACCCGATCTCAGGTCTATCTTAGAGAACACCATAGCTCCACGTAGCTGATCAAACAGATCATCTATGCGAGGTAACATATATCTGTTTTTAATCGTCATCTTGTTCAGTTGATGGTAATCTATGCAAAGTCGCATAGTTTCATCCTTCTTTTTAACAAAAATCACTGGTGCTCCCCAAGGGGGCACACTGGGTCGAATGTAATTCTTATCTATTAACTCCTTTAACTGAGTTTTCAATTCATTAAGCTCCAAAATATTCATACGATACGGAGATTTTGAACTGGGTACAACACCTGGTACAAGTTCAATTATAAAGTCCAGTTCTCTTTTGGGAGGCAATCCTGGGATTTCCTCTGGGAAAACATCAATGAACTCATTTACTACAGGGATATCCTCTACTGTTGTCTTGCTGCTTTCAGACTTATCTGTCTCATCGGTAATAGTTACAGCATAAGCTTTGCACCCTTTTCTGACTGCCCTTTTAAGTTGTAAAGTAGAAATTTGCCTGACTACTGTTTTCCTAGGAATACCCCTAACAGTTACAGGCTGTCCATCATTGTTTACACATCTAAAAGTTTTGTCAAAATAGTTTAAAACTACCTTATGCTTTTCTAACCAGTCCATACCAATAAGCATGTCATACGAGCCAAGTGGCAGAATATTTAACTGAACAGTAGTTTGAAAATCATTCATATCTAAAGTACATTCTTTAACATAACAGTTTACTTTCCTTTTTGCCCCAATAGCTAGTTGTACAGACCAGGAATTATCAAACCTTTCAACAGTTAGATTACATTTTTCTACTAGTTGGGGTGAAATATAACTAAGACTAGCACCTGGATCTATTAAAATAGTTACAGGGGTTTTGTTAATCATACCTCCTACTTCCACCATGGAAGTTTGATAGTCAGCTTGGCGGTTTTCCAACGCTGCATTGATTCGGGGCATAGTCCCTGCAAAGTCTCCAACAGTCATTTCATCTTGAATAGTATGAATATTGCTGATTTGTTTCTTTCGATTTGGGCAAACTGATGCATAATGTGGGCCATTACACTCCCAGCACTTAACAGGCTCCTTCCGTTCAAAATTCTTAGTGTGATTTCCGTGATTGTTAGGAACGTCCTTGCTTCCCTTGAAGTTACTGAAATTATTAGTAACTCCATTTTTGCTCCCCTGGAAGTTTTTACCATTAAATAGGGTTCTGTTCTTGTTATTTTTGAAGCTTTTCTGGGGTACAAACTCCTTTTTCCTGTACTCAGGCTGATTGTTGTTCTTTTTAGCTTTCCAACTAGCTATCCCTTCTTTCTTTTTATTCTGTTCATAACAGAAATTAGCCTTTTGCATAGCCTCTTCCAGCGTTTTGGGGTTATCATATTCAATTCTGTCCTTGATATGATAGGGCAGACAGCTAAGAAACCGTTGTATTTTTGGTTTCTCTTCGACAAAATACGGCACATACCTTAACAGACTTAAGAACTTATTGTTTAAGTCCTTCATCGTCATAGATCCTAGCTTTAATTCATAAAATTCCTTGGCCCTCTCCTCATAATACTGTTCGGACAAAACTTTCTTTTTGAAGTACCTTTTAAAAGTACTCCAATTGACTTCTTTTTCTTTAATCCCCTTGACCCTTTTCAGGTCTTGCCACCATATGTCTGCCTTTCCAGAAAGATTGTAGATGTCCATTCATGCCTTCAGCTGATTTGAATAGTTATAAATCTGGAAATATTTTCTCATCCCGGATAACCAGGATTCTGCCTCTTCTCCTGTCTCAGATTCTCCATTGAAAGTTGGGGGTTTTATTTTCTTAAACTCCCTGGAAATCTCTTCGTAAGGTCTGTACTTTTTCCTTCTGTTATGCAGCTCAGCTTCACTGCTGTCACTAGTAGTGCGATAACTGTGTTGTTCCCTTCTTTCTTCAGATGATGAACTGCTATCAGATTTAGCTGGTTTCATCCTTTTAGACCCTCTTTGATGACTAGCTTCTTAAGATTTAGCTCTTTTGCTTCTTCCTTCTGTCTGAAATTTGTCTATCAATAATTGATTTAGATGCTCTTGAGTTTTCAGAATTCTTTCGTTATCCTTCTTAACAGTTTTTATTTCCGTCTTTAAGCCTTTTATGGTCTGCATCAGTTCTAAGGAGTGATCAATTACCTCCTATGTCACAGGTTCTCTCGACACCTGTCTTGTCGCAGAGTTTGGAGATTCCTCAACATATTCTCCTAGCTTTTCCATACATGCCTGTTAGATTAAAAAAAAAGGAAATTTTTCTACTATGTATTTATAAAACAGAAAATACAAGTTAGTACATGATATTTATATATATAAATTTTTCATTGGCACTGTTCTGCGGAATCTAGTGGTGCCTTATTAAGGCCTAGTGTATGAACCATGCTTTGATACCACATGTCAAATCCCAGAAATTTAGGAAAAAATTAAAATTTTTAAGATAACATTAAATGTTATTAAATGCAGTCCTTTAACTGTCTGTTTAATTACATGATTTTAAATGTGTCTGAAAGATTTGTTGTTGTACTTAAATGTTAATATTGTTTTCTCTTTTCAGTTACTGATTGTTTTGATTGTTTGCAACCTCAAGGGGGAGTTACCATAGCAGACCGGGCTTACTTAGCTGCTGAGCTAATGCCTCCCATTGTTTTCTTCTTGCAGATGCACAGGTAAGGTACAGGTCGATGCTTTTAATTTCAACAGTATTGTATTTCAATTATCTGTACCATATCATTCAATACAATTCTAAGCATACTAGCCAGGTTACCAAATATTTATAGGTAGTAATTATCCTATGACCTCCATTTGATACAGCTATGTAAGAATTGGAAAATTTCTAGAGCTATAGAGTATGACAAACCTTTCATAATCAGTTTATTCTTTACTCCTCCAATATGGTCGTATCAGTCATGTTTTATAATTAGAATATATGATATGCATTGTAGAGTTCTGAAGGAACCAAAAAAAATATACTTTGCTTGTTTCTATCACTTGCAGATGTCCTGTAAAATTTCATGTCACCTTTTAACAATTTCAGAAAAAACATTTATCTTGATAGCTATTTTTATTCCTATGGATGTCAAAGTGATAGGAACTATGAGTCACCCAAAATGTCACTCTTATCTTAATGACTTAGAAGAGATATGTTGTTGTTTTTATCCTTTTAAAAGATAATATAGAAATTATGCTACTTCAACCTTTATGTATCACTATGAATAGTTCCAATACTCGTGCTAAGGTTTTTATTTCTATAACCAATGATGAAAGTCTCATCCTAGCTTTGAACATATGGATAATGCATAATTTTTCATTGTTTGTAGGGAAAGCAAATATGTGTACTAGGTAACTTCAAATGCATTGTTCTAACATGTAAGATATGATGGGTTAAATGATAGTGTATCGAACGTCGGAGAATATCCCGACTATGATTAAGTTTTGTCCATGCTATGATTTAAAGTTGAAAATCGAATAATTTGAAAACACCTCAAGACTTTAGACTATCGACCCATGGCAGGTTATATTATTTAAAGGATATGTGGATGGTCCTGGGCCTTGTGTTTAATGATATAAATGCTGTGTCCAAACCCTACTTGGTCATTTCCCTTTGCCTTCGGGATCGGTTGCCTGAGCAGACCCTCCTGGTATGAGTTTCTCGTTGTAGTGCTGTAAGTGGCGGTGCCCATACTATTACAGTTCATGGTATGGGTCCTTCGTATCGTTCGTGAGCTGTATATTTCTGCAGTTGACATTCTATAAGTTATTGAGCACCTCGGGCTATCTTTTTTGCTGTTACTTTTTACTAGCAGCTCCTGTGCTTCTACTATCCCTCGTATTTCTCCATTGTAAGTTTTAGAGTCGTTGTGTTCCAGCTGTTGGTAGCTATGAAGTGGTTATGACCTGGGTTAATATGCGTGCCTCCATTACTAGTCTGGTTGTGGCGTGAGGGTATTGTTCTAAATGCTTCTTGTCAGAGCTTGAGCGTATCTGCTTACATGGTGTTCCTTTGAACTTCCATTGTAGAAGAAACCCTTGTTTTTAGTCAGCTTTTTCGGTTGGTAGAAAGAAAGGGGTTCACCCTTCTGTTGTTCGTGACTATCACACTGGCTCCAGTTTGCTTCTGTGTTCAAAACACCGGTGAGCTACAGTTTTTTTTTTAAATTTGTTGTTTTAAAGTTATATGAATTTGTTGAAATCTCCAAGCCACATAGAAGGGTTGAAATCTTGTTCTTTCGATGCAAGTTCAAGCTCTACTTAATGGATGGATGGCACAAGCTGCGACATCTGGCATTCCCGGGTAAGCCTGGTTCTTACCATGGCAAATTCCTCCTTGTGGGTTGATTGGGTGGTAGGGTTTTGGTTTGACTGTAAAAGTCTCGGCACCCTTGCAAAATCTTGTAACTGTATAAATTAAAAGATTAGATAAGGGTTTAACCCTACGTTGGTTGGATATATGGCTTCGGCCGGTACTGTGGCTAATGTATTTCTTTCTACACTTAATTTATTTTTATACAGAAGAACTGTAATGTAGAATTTAGAAGATATTAAAGGCTTGTGAGCCTGTTCCGTAGGTAAACTCACAGCCTCGGTGGTTTATGTTTTGTTACAACATTTTCTTTAAACGTTCAATGATTAACACCCAGGGTTTGAACATTATCTTAAAATCACTTGTTGTCTGTACACGACTTGGTTTAAGTCTGCGTCTTCTGCTAAATCTAAAGCTATGTATAGTGGTAGAAATGTTTTAAATTTTAAAACACATAAAGAATGAATTGTTAACACGACTGCAAGTGAGGGCGTGGCCTTAACCTCTGTGTTTTGTTTTTGTGTAATTTTATTGGAAAGAAGAAATACTCACTCGATTATTCGGCTACCTGTAACCCTTATAGATATCTACTGTAGGGTTTCACGTGCCTAAGTTTTGTTCTTTAAACTATTAATTTTATTTGGGAGAAAAATTTCATCCAGGGTTTGGGTAATAAAATTTGTAAAAGGAACTACGGCTGTATGTGGGTTATTGTAATACTGTTCAAATTAAATACCTGTAATGTTTGGCATATTAGGGTTTAATATGAAAGTAAATAGTGATTTAGCTGCATGCTAAATCCGTAGCTATGATGTTGTACTGTTGGAAATTTTGAGAAACAAATGAAAGATTTGCAAAGATAAATGAAGCTCAATCAATGAGCTAGGTGAATAGTTCTTATTCATGTTCTTTAATATGGATTAGCATCTAGATTTTTATTTGATAAGAAAATTCTGAATATTAATAACTAGAGTGGTAGGGTTCGATTCCGAATGACAACAGTGGTTTGGTGTAGATGTTAAAACTATAGACACGAACTGTGATTTAGATGTTTATTCTAGTATTATGAAAATGCCTTTGTTGGTAACTGATAAACAATGATCATACTTTAATAAATAGTGAAGCTCGATAACTGAACAAAATTTACTGTTCTGTTACTAGGTTACGGATGAGACTCTGTTGATAATGAGGGTCAACAAAGCATGTTAATATATTACTAAGCTTGATAAGGAACTAAATACTAACCCTACTGTTTAATATTAATAACTAGGTTACTTTAAATCTATTGTCTAACCTGTATGTAACCATACAAATTTGTTTAACTGTGGATAATTACTTACGACAATCGTCTGTTAGGTTTTCTGCGTTGCTAATTAGTTTGATAGTTAACAAACTGGTGAGATTGTTTCTAGCATTAGATGTAACTATTCTGAAAGGCTTTGATAAATGATATCTATACTGTGATTTAAATGGCTATATTTAGCACCGTTTTTATGGTTATTTAACGAGTTGTAAATCCTGAGAAAAATTATGTGTTCCCTTAAATCCCACGTATCTATTTTGCTATTATACATAAACTAGTTTTTAAAAATTATAACAATTAACTAACGCTTACAGTATTATTACTGTATAGCTTGCATTGTAAATACTTTGACCATAAGGAAAGATAATATGAAGAAATGCTGAAATACATTAATCTCTTATTAAATCTACTACTGATATTCAGGGATTGCAAATTTTTTTTATTTTTTTATTTTTTGCTGAATTAAATACTACTCAGACATAATGCAGATAGACGTAACATAAATTCATTTATAGTTAATAAAACAAATAGGAATAGGTGGCAGAACCTATTTGAAACTGTGGACAACAACAGCAATGGGAGGTTGTTCCTCCCTACCAACTCCTAGAGAGTGCCCAGACAGCACTTCTTAGGACCCCCGAGCTTGCTCTGGTCTCCCTGGTTGGAACTAGGTGCAGCAAAACAATTCACTCATCCAAAACAGCTAAACTGGAACCAAGTTACTGCAACTTCCTATCTCAAAACACTTCCTTACTGTCTTTCCCTCTTCCTCAATGGGACTCCTGAATAGCATTCACCTGAATGTATTCTCCCTCCAGAACTATGTTGAACCCCCATCTCAGTTCATTGAGTACTATTTAAAAGATTGCCTAGGTCTTAGTTGGGTTAGCTGTCATTAATGAGCCACCTGCTCAGATTCCACTTTCTTGGGGAATCATGACCCCAAAATATAGGGAAGTTGCCACCTGCAACTTAGGAAGTGTTTGAGGATGCTGCCACTTGTCTTTTGCCTTTCCACCTAGTTCCCTCCACCAGTTAGACCAGTAACCTCTTTTAACAGCTCTCCCATGCTATTGTCTCCATAATTTTTTATTAATAATAAAATATTCAGAATTATATTCCATTTCTAGTGACTCTGATGAGTCATCAGTTTCTACTAAGCATTAAATTTAACATAATGTCTTAGAAATATGATAAAATAATTACATTATTTTCACAAAATTGGGGTATGTGACAAAGTCAGCCATGTGGGTCGAAGGGTTATTAGACCACCCTATTGGGGGTCGGCCCAGTCAGCATTATGTTATGTGGTTAAGTTCGAGCCTACATGAGTTAGGTAAAAAGGCAAGTCAAGTCAAGTATAAATAGAGTGCGGAAGGCACTCTATTTACTCACTCACTTCTCACTCATGCACTCAAGGAGGAGTGGCGCACTTATGGAGGAGGAGGATCTGCTGCTAGGTTATGTCTATCTCTCATGGTTGGTTGTATCATTGCTCTATCTATCTCTGAGGAAGTTATTGGGGTTTTTCACCTTTATGGTTTTCCCCAAGCAAATCTTTGTGTCTCTTGTGTGCTTGCATTATTGTCTCCATGATTGATATGCTGTAGATATGCTGTACATGTTGTTCTCTCAGTTAAGATCCTAGGTCAGATTGAAGTAAATTCTGAAAATTTAACATGGTATCAGAGCCAGGTTGAAAGAAGGCATGATATGGCATGTATGACACTTGTTGCAATTATGATGCTAGGGCTTGATATAGCAAAAACCAGTCGTCATAGCACTTTGGCTATAAATCCGTTTTGTCAACGTTTTCGGATCTGAAATTGTTACAAGATGAAGATTAAATCTCCAGGTACCCTGTGTCCAAAGGAAAACCTCTAATTCGTTGTACTCTGTGATTTATGATCTGTACAATATAGGGTTTCTGCCTCTTCTAGATCTGAGTCAAAATCAAGTGACCTTGGGAAAAAGGTCATAAATTGGGCTAGGAAGCTCCAAATGAAATTTCGTAAAATGTGTTAGGTAGTACATAGACTGTAATATCTTAGAAAACGTTTTCAGAGGCCGAAGTTGAACCAATGACACGTGGCACACCGTACAAGTTCGCTCTCCTGTATTATCCCATAAACAGGTCATGTTGCGACACTTGGCATAACTCTCTCTCAGAGAGTCGAATTGAGGTCATACCTATCAGGATGGAAATATAACAGGCCGAGATATCTCAGGAAATATTTTCAAAGGCCGAAGTTCAAACAGTGACACGTGGAATGCCGTACAAGTTCGCTCTCCTGTTTTATCCGAAAACAGGTCACGTTGCGACATTTGACATAACTCTCTCTCAGAAAATCCAATTGAGGTCAGACCTATCAGGATGGAAAGAAAACAGGTCAGGCTATCTCAGGAAATGTTTTCAGACCCTATGGATCGAAAAGTTCAGAGTTACACCAGAAACAATCAGGTACATATTTCTGTCAAAACAGAATTATTTTTGAGTACCTTCATTCATGGCTTCCGGAATTTAGGGCTTCGGAAAAAGTTGGAATTTTTGTAATCGGAGACCACGGATGAATTCTACTCATCAAAATAAAAATTTAGAGACCAAAATCAGAATTTTTGGTTGGGAAGAAGGCCGGGATTGATCAGACCCTAGTTCGAGACTTTGATCAGAAAAGTGGAAAATTAGGGCTTCTGTAAAAATGAGAATTTTTAAAATCTATGACCATGGCTGGAAGCTCCTCAGAAAAATAGAAGCTTAGAGATTTGGATCAAACCTTTTGATTGGGAAAAAGAGTGGGATTCATCAAACCCCAGTTCAGGGTCACGTTCGAGTGAATCCGGAAGTTGCAAAGGCAAAATTGAGGAGTGAAACTCTGCAGTTTTCAAATTCTGAATATACCGGTTTGATCAGCTTATCAAGGCGGATATTTCTATCCTTTCAGAAGTTTGACATTCAAAGTTTGAATTTTTGGGGTTTCTCTGACAAACCCATATCCAGCTCCAGGTCCAGTTCTTGCAAATCAAGTGGATTGGGTTAATCCTAGAAGAAGATGGATTGGTCACCTGCATAAGTGAAGATGTTCCTGTTTCAGAGGGAGATGAAGCTAAGGCCTTACATAAAAAGATTACAAGCGATCTCGACAGGTATGACTCATTGAGGTATGTTTCAAGATTTGTTCATGATTAAGTTTATGGTATGTTTGTCTTCATGTTATCATGGTTAGTACAATCTTGACTTGTCATATCACCTTAATAAAACTATGAATGCACAATAGAAAATATTCATTGATTAGGGTGTTGACACTTATGATTGAACTAATGCATTATGGTGTTGTATGAGGTTTATGTTGTCTACTAACATGAAAGGTACACCAAGAAAGACAAATCATGTTCTGGTCCAAGAACATATGTTCATGATAACATGAGGACAAAGATTCATCCATTGTCATGGATCTCATAGAAGATCCATTTACAAGGTATGTATAACATGGTTTTGTAATAGTTAACCTATGAGATATACAGGTTACTAGCACAAGTCATTGAAGAAGAACAAGAAGACATCATGTGAGTATGTTAGACATAACTAACTAGCATGCTAATCCAAGTATGTTTTTCCTATATCAAGATAGAATCCTACCTTGGGTTAGGATCTTATACTGTTGTTGATAATGATTATTCCTGAAGAGTCATAGGTTTGAATAATCATGGTTGTATGCATATTATGTTTCTTATCATAATTGATGATATGACTAACCAGAAGACTGATGAAGGTATAGGTTTGAATAATCACAGGTTTTATGCATATTATATCTCTTATCTTGTTTGATGATTCAACTAATTTGAAGAGTCATAGGTTTGAGTAATTATAGGTTTAGACATGTTATGTTTCTTATGATTTGACTAACCTTAAGAATCCTACATAAACCTTGAATGCTAATTCTTATTATTTTCTGTTTGAAATGATCATGACTATACATGCTTGAGATTATTGTGTTTTAATAGTATACTAATGAATGTATGATTTTATATGAGATCACAAGGATAACACAATCATGATACTAATAAGCATGCATAGGGACCAAGGATGAATATGAGTTCAAGAACAGGTAATCCAGGAAGCAAAGATCAAGAGGGAGCACACTCCAGTTGTTCCTGCAAGAAAGCAAAGGAACACACTTCAGTAGTTTCTGCAAGGATGCAGATATTCCGAGGGATTTGACCATCTTTCCACAACAGAAAGGTGTAGAAGAAGCTACTTCAGATTAGGACTCCAGTAGCTCCTGTAAGGAAGCAAAGACTCAGAGGGAGTCCACCCAACAAACAAACAAAGATAAGTATTTTAATTTATTGCATATTTGTCTGTTTAAATAAAATTGTTCAATGATGTATATGCTCATGTTCCTAGACTTAGGATATGTATTGTGCATATTAGAATAGTTGCATTGATGAACAATATGCTACTAATATACATGGGTAAGTGTCCTATGGCACTGTACAACATTCCATTGCTACTTATCTAAGAATGAAACCTCTTTGCTGACATGTTGGGAGTTTTGCACACTCTTAACAATGTTCTGGTAGAGATTGGAAGGCATTTAGAAAGTTACGGGATATGGATAAATGTTGTATTGAAGCATTGGATAAATATAATTGCATGACTGTATGACATATTTCTTTATGTGTAAGAATTTGTTCTGAAAACTATGAGATGTTTTCTAATCATGCAATTTAACTTGTTGTGTAGGAAAGATTGTTATAGCTTGAAATGACACCTCTCCGTCCGTGACGACACTTGTTTCCCTTGGTCGCATGATGACACTTCTTGAGATCAAGTTCAGTCACACAACAGGACAATTGTGGATGGAGGAGTCATTTGGGACACTAAAAATGGTTGAAATTACCTCATTCTTGACCCATTTGATGTATATGACCCTTAGGAACATTTTTCCAGACCAAACTATCTCCTGAAAATGAGCAGAAAAGCCTGTTTTTGGCCATTTTTCACTATGAGCGCGACTCTACTGTTATAATAGTAGCGTGTGTACGCGACTTTGTCTCATTTAAAGTAGCGCCCATTGCCATATGTACGCGACTTTGTATACTGTAGAGTAGGGTACACTCTTGTTTTGGTCAAAATCTCGAAATTCGAGTAAGTTAAGTTGGTTGGGAAACCTCTTGAGTGGTTATAACTTCTTTTCCTCTTCCTCATTGATTATATAAGGAGGGTAGAAGGGCCATGTGAAAGGAGCAAGCCTAATTGCAAAGTTATGCTGGAGGAATGGAGACCCTCATCCCCCTCTCTTGTGCTTCAGTTTTGGTAAACCCTAGTACAATTGCTTAGAGGCTGGGATCCTTGGAGAACGGAAGCAGGAGACCTTGAATCTAGGTTTCGTGAAGTGCCAAGCTTGAAGGAAGGTATAATTGTATGTACTTGCTTTCATTCATTAATAAAGATCAGACGTTCTTCTCTTTCCAAATATGACCTATTAATGTGTCTTAAGATTTGATTACTGTTTGATTATAGTTTGATGTCTCTTTCCATTATAGATATCAGTATTATGTATGTAGTCAAATGTATTTGAGAAAGGTATCAAGTTGTTTTGCAGGTCTGGGCATTGCGACAGTGGATAAGCATTGAAGAGCGAGGGAGGCAAAGCTAGGATCAACCTTCTGAATAAGGTGCCTACATCTCTAAACCCTAATCTCTTCATTTATTAGTTATACTTGCAGAATGCTTGTAAGTCTATCTTTATCACCGTAAGTTGGTAGTTTCTCCCCTGAACTATAGGTGCATTTTCCCCACAACAAAGATCATATGCCATCTCCTACAAAAGAATAACTACAACATTTTGTTCTAGCAACAAAGATATCTATTGAAGATATTGAAGATATTGAAGTTCCCAGGATCTGGGATGGAATGCCATGATCCGTCGATCATGAAGAATGATGTTTGGGACGTAGTCCCAAGACGTGAAGGGAAGTTTGTTATGACTTCCAAATGGATCTATCAGATCAAGCATGTTGCAGATGGCAGCATTGATAAATATAAAAGTGATGAAATAGAAGATGCACCAGATGGATTTCAAGACAGCATGGTGTAGTCATATATGTGTGCAGAACTTGGTATGGTAGGATAGACATCCTTCTATCCAGTTTGGGCTTTACCAAGAGTAAAGCGAATTCCAACCTTGACTACAAGGTTAAGGAAGGAAATCTAGTGATACTACTTTTGTATGCAGATAACCTGTTTGTTACAAGTGAAGATAGATTGATTGCTGACATGCAGTGGAAGCTTACTGCCGAGTTCGAGATGAAGAACTTGGGGATGATGCACTATTTGTTTTTGACATGGAGGTGTGGCAGAGTGCAGATGGAATCTTCCTTGAACAAGGGAATTTTTCAGTAGAGATCCTGAAGAGGTTCGGGATGATGGATTGCAAGGCCATGGCCACATCAATGGCATCGAATCTGAAGCTTCTTTGTGATGCTTCATCTGAGCCGGTTGATGTCTCTATGCATCATCAGATGATTGGGTCCTTAATGTACCTGACGAACACGAGACCAGACATTTGCTTTGTTGTGAACACATTGAGCCAGTTCCTGACGGATCCGAGGAGTGTTCACCTAGTTGCTGTAAAGCATGTTCTGAGGTACCTGAAGGGTACAGTGGATTATGGGCTCAAGTATGAGGTGAATCAAAAGTTTAACATGCAGGGTTATGTTGATTCAGATTGGGCTGGCAGTGCTGCAGATAGGAAGAGCACATATGGGTGCTGCTTCAGTATGGGATCATGTGTGATCTCTTGGTTTAGCAGGAAGCAATCCCGCGTAGCACTGAGTACAGCTGAGGCAGAGTATGTTGCATCCTGTTCAGCTAGTTGTGAGGCAGTATGGCTATGGAGGCTACTATTTGAGTTATTTGATCTCCCGTTGGATGCTACTGGTATCTTCTGTAATAACCAGAGTTTTGTGAACCTATCCGAGAACCCAGTGTTTCATGACAGGTCAAAACACATAGAGATCAAATATCACTATATCAGGGATATGGTGCAGAGAGGAGCTGTGAAGATCATGTATGTTGCAACAGATGAGCAGATTGTAGATGTGATGATGAAGCCACTAGCCAGGGTGAAGTTTGAGTACTTCAGAGAGAGGCTTGGCGTTCTTCAGATCGAGGACACTTCGAGGAAGAAGTGATGGACACATTTGCTGAAGCCATTCCAAGCATGTTGAAAGGAGGAACCTTCACATGTTTGTGGATGTAAGCGCTGGATGATGAGCATTAGGTTGATGTTCTGGCTTCTGCTAGATATGATCTATTGGATCATTTTTATGTACACGTCATGTTGGATGCTTGGATATGATCAGTTGGATCATTTTTGTATGTATGTACGCATCATGTTGATGTTGGATATGATCAGTTGGATCACTTATATGTACGCATCATGTTGGATGCTGGATATGATCAGTTGGATCACTTATATGTACGCATCATGTTGGATGCTGGATATCATCAGTTGGATCATGTGTATGTATTTTGTATATGCATCATGTTGGATGCTTGTACCATGTATTTGTATATGTATCAGGTGGATACATTGTATGATCAGGTGGATCATGTATGGTGATATGTATCATGTATTTGTATTTGTATCAGGTGGATACATTGTATGATCAGGTAGATCATGTATGATGATATGTATCAGGTAGATACTTGGTATGCATCAGGTAGATGCATTATATGATCAGGATGATCATGGATGATGAGCTTCAGGATGTTGCTCCAGATGACATGCAGCAGGATGTTGCAGTGATGATGATCAGGATGATCATGGATGACTAGCTTCAGGATGTTGCTCCAGATGATATGCAGCAGGATGTTGCAGTGATGATGATCAGGATGATCATGAGTACATCAGGATGATGTATGGTGAGTATCAGGTTGATACTCTATGGCCGTGGATCAAGTTGTGCAGATGAGCATGTAATTCGGTGCCCTGGGAGATTTGCAGATAGTCTTTCGAGGTTTTGCCTATGGCATGTAATTTAGTTCCCTGGGATATCTTGCAAATGCTATTTTGAGGTTTTACTCTGGGAGGACATATAATTCGGTGCCCTGGGAGATCTACAGATATTCTTTCGAGGTTTTGCCTATGGAATGTAATTCGGTGCCCTGGGATATCTGGCAGATGCTCTTTCGAGGTTTTGTCCTATGGCATGTAATTCGTTTCCCTGGGAGATCCGTTCCTCCACGATTCAACTCTTTTTTATTTTTTTATAATGTATTTCGGCCATCGTTTCCCGTACTCCCTCTGACCTCATACATTAGGGGGCATCTGTTATAGCTTGAAATGACACCTCTCCGTCCGTGACGACACTTATTTCCCTTGGTCGCATGATGACACTTCTTGAGATCAAGTTCAGTCACACAACAGGACAATTGTGGATGGAGGAGTCATTTGGGACACTAAAAATGGTTGAAATTACCTCATTCTTGACCCATTTGATGTATATGACCCTTAGGAACATTTTTCCAGACCAAACTATCTCCTGAAAATGAGCAGAAAAGCCTGTTTTTGGCCATTTTTCACTATGAGCGCGACTCTACTGTTATAATAGTAGCGTGTGTACGCGACTTTGTCTCATTTAAAGTAGCGCCCATTGCCATATGTACGCGACTTTGTATACTATAGAGTAGGGTACACTCTTGTTTTGGTCAAAATCTCGAAATTCGAGTAAGTTAAGTTGGTTGGGAAACCTCTTGAGTGGTTATAACTTCTTTTCCTCTTCCTCATTGATTATATAAGGAGGGTAGAAGGGCCATGTGAAAGGAGCAAGCCTAATTGCAAAGTTATGCTGGAGGAATGGAGACCCTCATCCCCCTCTCTTGTGCTTCAGTTTTGGTAAACCCTAGTACAATTGCTTAGAGGCTGGGATCCTTGGAGAACGGAAGCAGGAGACCTTGAATCTAGGTTTCGTGAAGTGCCAAGCTTGAAGGAAGGTATAATTGTATGTACTTTCTTTCATTCATTAATAAAGATCAGACGTTCTTCTCTTTCCAAATATGACCTATTAATGTGTCTTAAGATTTGATTACTGTTTGATTATAGTTTGATGTCTCTTTCCATTATAGATATCAGTATTATCTATGTAGTCAAATGTATTTGAGAAAGGTATCAAGTTGTTTTGCAGGTCTGGGCATTGCGACAGTGGATAAGCATTGAAGAGCGAGGGAGGCAAAGCTAGGATAAACCTTCTGAATAAGGTGCCTACATCTCTAAACCCTAATATCTTCATTTATTAGTTATACTTGCAGAATGCTTGTAAGTCTATCTTTATCACCGTAAGTTGGTAGTTTCTCCCCTGAACTATAGGTGCATTTTCCCCACAACAGAATGGCGACTCCGCTTGGGAAAACCTAACTGCTTAGGGGTATCCAAGGTCATTTCTTCAGTCTTGTTTGATGGTCTTTGTTCATTTTCTTGATTAGGATCAGTTAGTAGGCTCTGTTTGACCCTCCTGGGCTTTTTAGAGACCCTTCCCAACCCTTGCAAACCTTTGTGGACCCAGTTTGGGGGTTTTAACCCCGTTTTTTAGACTTTTTTTCTTGTACGCTACTGTTTGTACCACACAGTAGCGCCCATACTGCTATGAGCGCTAGTTTCCTTCATACACAGTAGCGCCCATACTACTATGAGCGCTAGTTTCCTTCATACACAGTAGCGCTCAAAATTTGGGTTTGATTTTTTGAGTTTTTGGGTTGTGGACCCAAATCTGGGGGTTGTGGCTGCATTTTTTGGGGTCCCTGATGACCTTAGGTCTGTGTTAAACCCCTGTAAGTGGTCTCCCATCCTTGTACTGATCCTACATTCATGATTTGAACCTCTTTTGATCATTTTGGGCTTGTTTGGAAAGTTTTGGAGCTTGTTGACCCAAGTTGGGGTGTTTTTGGACCTGTTTGGTGTTTTGTACCCTAATTTGAGTCTGATTGAACTTGCTTGCACCATTTCCACTGGATTTGAAACCTCTTGAGTCTTTTTGACCCTGTTTGTATCTATTTGAGTGAAATTTCTCTTTTAGGTTGGTTTCTTGTCCTCCCTTATGCTTTTAGTTTTTCTTTTGTAGTGAAAGCTCAAGTGTTTTGGCTGTTGTTCAAGACCTTGTTTGCATTGTTTACGTGCAGACCTGACTTTACCAAACCATACTTCTTCGTAGGTCATTCGCTTCGTTTGGGTCTAAAAGTAGTTTTTGTACTCTTTTCCCAATGTTTGGCATGCTTACATCAATAAGAATTTGAAAGTCATATTGGTAGCTTTTACTGTTTCATAAAGAGAACCTGAAAGTTTCTTTTCTTTGCTTTGATAGTAGGTTAGTTTCAGTTTTTGTTTCTTACCTTTGAAAAGCATAAAGAATTTTGATTTATCTTATAAATAGAGTACCTTGCAAGTCGCTTAAAAGATTTTAGAGTGCTTTGCATCAAAAAGAACAAGTTTTCTTTTGCATACCTAGTTGCTTGAGTAGCTGCATTCTTAGGTTTTGAGTTTAATTTTTTACATTTAGACTTTATTTTTACCTTTTTTGCATTCAAAAGATTAAAAAATTGCATTTGCACATGCATTCTAAATCAGAATTTTAAGACTTGCATTGAAAAGAAAAAGATTTGTTTGGTGGTAAATATTTCATTTTCAGTACTCTATTTCTATTATAACCACTCTCACACACCCACTACCTTTTTGACTAATCAAGTAACCTTTAAAATGAACTCTAATAAAATGAACTAGCAACATTTTCTTTTCTAGGTTACACTACACCAACTAGTTTTGGTTAGGATCTTGGGTTTAAAACACCTTAAACCACCCAAGATCACACATTGCGCAAAAATCGTAGTGAGACTATCATTAGGCAAACCCACCTCACTCAAAATTTGCGTGGGAGCATATGCAGTAGGTCAATGTGAGATCAGTTTGTGGGAATACCCCTCCTACTTTATGTTCGAGCATACGCCAGGATCGGATTGCGTATTGGGGACTCTTTCGAGTTTCGGGCTTAGCTACCCTGCCCACGCTTTTTGATTCGACCGGTGACTGTTACCCCAGGAATTTTCGGTGTTGTGGTATCCTTAGTATCAGACTCTAGGTTCATACACAGGTGACAGCGGAGGGTATATCTGCTGTACCTAGGACAGACGTGGGAGGAAATCCCTTGCAGGTCTTTGGGAGGGTGGTTGGGTGATTCCAGCGCTTGCACCCTTAGTCATTGTATTGTGGACCCCGGGTAACTGTCCTTCATACTTCGTTGATCTGTTCTGGGCCCTCATCATCCCAGACTCTTCTCCGGAAGGCATCTGTTTGCCTGGTTTGATTTACTTAGGACCTTTTTTTTAGTGGTGTGCTCTTTGTGCTACTTTTTTTTTTAGTTTGCCTTAGAGAACTTCTTGTTCATTTGAGCAGGAAACTATGTCTAGCATTCGGGCGAGTGCCAATCAAGGTACCCCTGTTCCGGGGGATCCTTGTGCTGTTCCATTCATTGGAAACATTGGTGCTCCCTTAATGGCTACTCTGAATCTTCCTGGATTCACTATTGGGCTGCCGGTTTGGTTGTTTTCCACTCCGAATGCCTTGCATGCTCCTGACGCTTCTTTTGTGAGCACCTCAAATCAATAGCATTAGAACCCTGTGCCTCCTTTGCCAGTAACATCTTCTCCTCCTCCTTCTACCTCATGTGGCGAAAGTAGCAATACTAGTAACCAGCAGTCTAAAAGGAATAGACGGGGGAAGAATAGGAAGAAGATGCCAAAACAAGGGGGCAAGCACCCTGCCTCTGCAAATCATGCAGGGGGCACCCACCCAGCCTCTGGAGGTCATGCTGGGAGAAAAATTTTAGTCACTGAAAATCATACTGAAATTTTGTCTTCAACCACTGTCAGTCATGTTGAGGACACGTCATTGATCACTGCTAGCCATATTAATGACAAGTCACCAGTTCCTGTGAGTCATACTGGAGACACCAGATCAGCCACTGCAAGTCATGCTGAGGGAGTTGACATTGTCGACAAACCCAACAAACAGAAGCTTAAGTTCCCTTGTAAGTTTTGCGAGGGAGACCACCTTACTTACTTGTGCCCTGTACTTCCAGAAGTGCAAAAAGTGTGGTCCTTAGTTCAAAAGTCTTCTGCTTCTGAGCAACCAGCCTCTGTGAGTCATGCTGGGGGCAAGCTGTCAGCCAATGCTAGTCATGCTGAGAGTACTGACGTTGTAAAGGAGTCTAAACCTATAGGACGGAAACCAAAGTTCCCTTGTAAACTTTGTAAGGGAGATCACCTTACTCACTGATGCCCTGCCATTCCAGAGGCACGAAGAGTGTGGTCCATGTCTGAAGGAACCTCTGTTCCTGAGTTGTCTATAGATTCCCTGCAGTCAGATCAACCTTTGGTTGATAAAGTGGTTGAACCAATGCAATCTTTGGTCGACCTCACTCTTCCTTCGGAGAGTGAAGTGATTGAATCGATGCAATCTTCGACCGATCCCATCAGTCCTTCAGAGATTGATGCACCTACTACTGAAGTCTTCTGCATTTCTAGTTTGGATGTTCCTGAAAAAGGGGGCACTTCATCTGTGCCATGTGAACCCCTACCAAGCCCTAGGATTGTTTCCTTTGATTGGAATAGTCTAGCCGAGCCTCGCCTTCCTTCTTCGACACCTTTCCAGATAAAGGTTGATATCGGGAACCATACGGTTGATCGATGCATTGTTGATGAAGGTGCTTCTGTTAGTATCTTATCCGCTTATGCTTGGAGAGATTTGGGTTTCCCTAATATTATTCCAGCTGTTAATTGGCCGTTGACCTTCGATAGAAGACCTAGTGAACCGATCGGATTCCTCCGTCAGGCACCTGTTACCTTGGGTGGAAAAACAGTCTTAGTTGATTTTATGGTTCTAAAGGACCCTATGGACTTTGATATGATCCTCGGGCGTGATTACGTTTATGCTATGCATGCTGTGGTGTCTACACTTTTTCGTGTGATGCATTTCCCTCATAACGAAAACATTGTCACCATCGACCAGCTTGCATTCGTTGATCCTCCTTATTACCCAACTGTAGACCAGTCTGATCCCTCGTCATTAGGCACTACTATGTCACATGCGCCTCATGTGGCATACTGTTCCTTGAGTTCAACTGCTACTGAGAAGAAGTCTCTGAGTTCATGCTTACCTTCTCAGGACTTGGTCCCAGCTTTTGACTAAGTGACATCTCCATCTGAATGTTTAGATATGTATTCTATCTGGGATGATATACTTCCTTCCGATGAAGTTTTCCTAGAGTCTATGGTACAGTCTGCCATTCACTTGGATGTTGATCCAGTCACAGTTATGTCCAGCCCCGGTTTGACCTTAAAGTCTGATCTTCCTACTGTTAAGTCTTTGGACTCTCCTATAGATCAGCAAATCGGTGTTCCTGCTGAGTTTGATTATGCTTCTAGAATTTTCAACTCCCGTGATGATGAATTTGTTTCTGCAGATTCCATCATGTCCTTCAACTTTGATCTTCATCCTGAATTTGATCTTGTTGATTGTAAGTCCTCGGGCTTGGGTACCATAGAGTCTTCATTCGAAGACTCTGCCTTGTTTATGCCTGCTGTTGATGATAGTGAAGTTGAAAGTATTTCTACCACAGTGACTTGTATCGGGTCTTCCTTTACATATGTTTTAGATATGATCCCAGTACTAATGTTTCTTGGAGACAGGATTCTTAGCTGGATGTATACTTGCTTACTGGTCCTTTTCGACACCTTGTGCAACCATGTCAGGTATATTCGGAACCTTGCATATAGGTTTAGGCTTCCCCGCTGTTATGTTGCATTTGAACCTTTTGCCATCCGAATTCGCCATAGGGTCGAACCTGTTGGATATTGGTGTGTTAGCCATCTCTTTATGCATTGTGCACCAGTCCGACAGCAGAGCCTACCTAACATGGGTCACCCTAGTCAGCACCCTTATGCCATTCTGGTGCCCATGCTGAGTTTTTCTCATAGGATCGGGAGCCTTTTTAGATTTACCATGACTTTGAGAAGAAGCCTCATATCTTTCTTCCTCACATATTTCTGGCCATCCCTGATAAGGCTCCCATCTTTGTGTTCAAATTGCATATGCATCTATTATGATCCCGCTTGCGCTAATGAGCCTGAAGCCGGCTTCCACGCTTTTAGCCCGTTGTATAAGCCTCCATCTCTGATCTCATTTCCGCTAAGCCCTGTATCATTTTGCCTTTTCAATTTGACACCTTTTACCTGGAGGAGACACACCCTGAGTGTCCTTATCTTGCCCATGTTCCTTGCATTAGGCATAGCTTTGTTCCATGCGCTTGGAGCTAGTTTTGCATGTCCCTGACACTCGTCTCTTCCCACATCGAGCATTCTTCTCTTACTTCGAGCTCGTTAAAAACAGTAAGTAGGTTGCGAGCATTCTTCTGCCTTCACTTCGAGCTCATTAAAAACAGTAAGTAGGTTATGAGCATTTCTTTCATCTTCACTTCGAGCTCATTAAAAACAGTAAGGAAGTTATGAGCATTTTCTTATCTCCTTTGAGCTCGTTAAAAACAGTAAGGAGGTCATGAGTTTACTTTTCTGGACTCGTTAAACCTTTACGGAAAAGATCCCTATGGAGTTCTTTTAAGCCCTTTTCGGACTCCTTAAATAGGAAAAGTTTGCCGAGCATAGCTGTCTTTTCGGGCTCGTTAAAATAACTGAACCGACATCCACTTAGGTATAGAATTACCCCTTTTCCGGGCCTTGGTGGATAAGTTACGGAAAAGGTATACTCTAGGTATACTCTTGTATGCGCTAGAAGAGTTCTTCTTCCATCATTTTACACTTTTTCGGGGGAGGAGACTAAATATACGAAAAAGGACCTTTGGAGTCTCTCTTTAGGGTTTTCAGACTCTCTAAATATGAAAATACCGAGCGAGCACATACCAATCCGGGCTCGATATAAAATCCACGGATAGGTGTATAGAGGACTGTTTAAGTTTTTCAACTCTATAAGCAAGAAAACACCGCCGAGCACAGACCAATCCGGGCTCGATATAAAATTCACGGATAGGTGTATGGAGTTTTCTTCTAGGTTATTCAGACTCCTTAAATATGAAAATACCGTCGGGCATGCTTTAGTTCTTTTTCAAGCTCGTTTAAAAAATGAAAAAGGAAAGGGAAGGGAAGAATGTCAAAATATCTTTCAATATGATGGCAGCAAGTCAACTATCTCCTTGAACAAAGCACCTGTTTTGAGTCTATCAAACAAGTTGGGTTCTAGCATTGGCCTTAGGGTAAACTTGATCTTAGAGTTCCTACTCCTCCGTTTGGTTAGTCTTCCAATCATTTGGAGAATCTGTTAATGTCTCCTACATTGCAGACTTGCATCGTGGTCCCTTTGTGTTCAAAGCTGCCTACGTCACTCTTGTGTCGTGCTCACTGTTCAAGGATATAACCTGTGTCGGCCATTCTGCAGTTGCCCTGACCTCACGTGTCGGCCATTCCTTGGTGTCAGTATGTTTCATCATGTGTTCAGTCCTACTTCAAATCAGCTCATACCTGTTGAGTGTCCCTCGTGTTGGATGATGGAGGATGCATTAAGGCCTTCCTTCCAACGAACTTCTTCCCATCGACTTCAAATCATTGTGCTCTGGGAATGAAGTTTAGAGTTTCGGTTAGTACCTTGGGGATTGCAGTCATTAGTGGCAGTTTCCCTCGCTATTGGATAGATGGGAATACATCAATGTCTCCTATCCGATGGATTCTTCAAGTGTTCGAAGGCAAGACCATCTATTCGCACTTGCTTGAATGTACTAGGTACCTTGGGTTCCATTTTCATTATTGGTGGACACCCTCGCGTTTGTTAACGGTATACATCAATGACCGGTAATCAAACGATACCTCCCATGTTCGACAACAGCTCATTTATTCGCATGGATAGGTTTGTACCTTGGGTTGTTTTTGGATGAAGACCTTGGGATCCTCGATAGCATCACCTCATTTATGTTATCGCCCAAGTTGCGCAAGACTGATCCCCACTCCTTTTGGCTCTTGATGAGACATAGATCCAGCTTGTTCTCTATGGCTATGTTCTCCAGTTTTGACATAGATCCACCTTGTATTCATGTGGCTATGTTTCGACTTATGTTCCTCATGGATCCACGCTTGTATTTTAGTGGCCATGATATATGCATCAGTATTTTGGATCATTATTGTATCCTCTTGGAGATCATGTTCCACCATTTGAACATGGACAGTTACCCCATGGATAAGTTTGTCTGACTTTGCCTTTGCTTTCAGGTACTTCATTTGAGCCTATGATTCTTGGTTTCTCCGTTCCTCCACGATTCAACTCTTTTTTATTTTTTTATAATGTATTTCGGCCATCGTTTCCCGTACTCCCTCTGACCTCATACATTAGGGGGCATCTGTTATAGCTTGAAATGACACCTCTCCGTCCGTGACGACACTTATTTCCCTTGGTCGCATGATGACACTTCTTGAGATCAAGTTCAGTCACACAACAGGACAATTGTGGATGGAGGAGTCATTTGGGACACTAAAAATGGTTGAAATTACCTCATTCTTGACCCATTTGATGTATATGACCCTTAGGAACATTTTTCCAGACCAAACTATCTCCTGAAAATGAGCAGAAAAGCCTGTTTTTGGCCATTTTTCACTATGAGCGCGACTCTACTGTTATAATAGTAGCGTGTGTACGCGACTTTGTCTCATTTAAAGTAGCGCCCATTGCCATATGTACGCGACTTTGTATACTGTAGAGTAGGGTACACTCTTGTTTTGGTCAAAATCTCGAAATTCGAGTAAGTTAAGTTGGTTGGGAAACCTCTTGAGTGGTTATAACTTCTTTTCCTCTTCCTCATTGATTATATAAGGAGGGTAGAAGGGCCATGTGAAAGGAGCAAGCCTAATTGCAAAGTTATGCTGGAGGAATGGAGACCCTCATCCCCCTCTCTTGTGCTTCAGTTTTGGTAAACCCTAGTACAATTGCTTAGAGGCTGGGATCCTTGGAGAACGGAAGCAGGAGACCTTGAATCTAGGTTTCGTGAAGTGCCAAGCTTGAAGGAAGGTATAATTGTATGTACTTGCTTTCATTCATTAATAAAGATCAGACGTTCTTCTCTTTCCAAATATGACCTATTAATGTGTCTTAAGATTTGATTACTGTTTGATTATAGTTTGATGTCTCTTTCCATTATAGATATCAGTATTATGTATGTAGTCAAATGTATTTGAGAAAGGTATCAAGTTGTTTTGCAGGTCTGGGCATTGCGACAGTGGATAAGCATTGAAGAGCGAGGGAGGCAAAGCTAGGATCAACCTTCTGAATAAGGTTCCTACATCTCTAAACCCTAATCTCTTCATTTATTAGTTATACTTGCAGAATGCTTGTAAGTCTATCTTTATCACCGTAAGTTGGTAGTTTCTCCCCTGAACTATAGGTGCATTTTCCCCACAACAAAGATCATATGCCATCTCCTACAAAAGAATAACTACAACATTTTGTTCTAGCAACAAAGATATCTATTGAAGATATTGAAGATATTGAAGTTCCCAGGATCTGGGATGGAATGCCATGATCCGTCGATCATGAAGAATGATGTTTGGGACGTAGTCCCAAGACGTGAAGGGAAGTTTGTTATGACTTCCAAATGGATCTATCAGATCAAGCATGTTGCAGATGGCAGCATTGATAAATATAAAAGTGATGAAATAGAAGATGCACCAGATGGATTTCAAGACAGCATGGTGTAGTCATATATGTGTGCAGAACTTGGTATGGTAGGATAGACATCCTTCTATCCAGTTTGGGCTTTACCAAGAGTAAAGCGAATTCCAACCTTGACTACAAGGTTAAGGAAGGAAATCTAGTGATACTACTTTTGTATGCAGATAACCTGTTTGTTACAAGTGAAGATAGATTGATTGCTGACATGCAGTGGAAGCTTACTGCCGAGTTCGAGATGAAGAACTTGGGGATGATGCACTATTTGTTTTTGACATGGAGGTGTGGCAGAGTGCAGATGGAATCTTCCTTGAACAAGGGAATTTTTCAGTAGAGATCCTGAAGAGGTTCGGGATGATGGATTGCAAGGCCATGGCCACATCAATGGCATCGAATCTGAAGCTTCTTTGTGATGCTTCATCTGAGCCGGTTGATGTCTCTATGCATCATCAGATGATTGGGTCCTTAATGTACCTGACGAACACGAGACCAGACATTTGCTTTGTTGTGAACACATTGAGCCAGTTCCTGACGGATCCGAGGAGTGTTCACCTAGTTGCTGTAAAGCATGTTCTGAGGTACCTGAAGGGTACAGTGGATTATGGGCTCAAGTATGAGGTGAATCAAAAGTTTAACATGCAGGGTTATGTTGATTCAGATTGGGCTGGCAGTGCTGCAGATAGGAAGAGCACATATGGGTGCTGCTTCAGTATGGGATCATGTGTGATCTCTTGGTTTAGCAGGAAGCAATCCCGCGTAGCACTGAGTACAGCTGAGGCAGAGTATGTTGCATCCTGTTCAGCTAGTTGTGAGGCAGTATGGCTATGGAGGCTACTATTTGAGTTATTTGATCTCCCGTTGGATGCTACTGGTATCTTCTGTAATAACCAGAGTTTTGTGAACCTATCCGAGAACCCAGTGTTTCATGACAGGTCAAAACACATAGAGATCAAATATCACTATATCAGGGATATGGTGCAGAGAGGAGCTGTGAAGATCATGTATGTTGCAACAGATGAGCAGATTGTAGATGTGATGATGAAGCCACTAGCCAGGGTGAAGTTTGAGTACTTCAGAGAGAGGCTTGGCGTTCTTCAGATCGAGGACACTTCGAGGAAGAAGTGATGGACACATTTGCTGAAGCCATTCCAAGCATGTTGAAAGGAGGAACCTTCACATGTTTGTGGATGTAAGCGCTGGATGATGAGCATTAGGTTGATGTTCTGGCTTCTGCTAGATATGATCTATTGGATCATTTTTATGTACACGTCATGTTGGATGCTTGGATATGATCAGTTGGATCATTTTTGTATGTATGTACGCATCATGTTGATGTTGGATATGATCAGTTGGATCACTTATATGTACGCATCATGTTGGATGCTGGATATCATCAGTTGGATCATGTGTATGTATTTTGTATATGCATCATGTTGGATGCTTGTACCATGTATTTGTATATGTATCAGGTGGATACATTGTATGATCAGGTGGATCATGTATGGTGATATGTATCATGTATTTGTATTTGTATCAGGTGGATACATTGTATGATCAGGTAGATCATGTATGATGATATGTATCAGGTAGATACTTGGTATGCATCAGGTAGATGCATTATATGATCAGGATGATCATGGATGATGAGCTTCAGGATGTTGCTCCAGATGACATGCAGCAGGATGTTGCAGTGATGATGATCAGGATGATCATGGATGACTAGCTTCAGGATGTTGCTCCAGATGACATGCAGCAGGATGTTGCAGTGATGATGATCAGGATGATCATGAGTACATCAGGATGATGTATGGTGAGTATCAGGTTGATACTCTATGGCCGTGGATCAGGTTGTGCAGATGAGCATGTAATTCGGTGCCCTGGGAGATTTGCAGATAGTCTTTCGAGGTTTTGCCTATGGCATGTAATTCAGTTCCCTGGGATATCTTGCAAATGCTATTTTGAGGTTTTGCTCTGGGAGGACATATAATTCGGTGCCCTGGGAGATCTACAGATATTCTTTCGAGGTTTTGCCTATGGAATGTAATTCGGTGCCCTGGGATATCTGGCAGATGCTCTTTCGAGGTTTTGTCCTATGGCATGTAATTCGTTTCCCTGGGAGATCCGATAGGTTGGGTTGTGTGCCCATAATTAGTCCTGGGATGCTCTTGCGAGGTTTTTCCATGACCACATGTAATTCGTTGCCCTGGGAGATCCTATAGGTAGAGTTGTGTGCTCGTAATAGCCTGGGATGCTCTTGCGAGGTTTTGTGGCGAGGTCACATGTAATTCAGTGCCCTGGGAGATCCTATAGGTAGAGCTGTGTGCTCGTAACAGCCTGGGATGCTCTTTCGAGGTTTTGTGATGCACGTAATAAGTCCTGAGGATTCCACAGTATGGCCAGTGATGATGAAGACCTACAGGTGGTGGGCCTACATCTAGTATGAAAAAGGACTGGCTCTGTAGAACTTCCTATGACAAGTAGATTCAGAGATTGATTGAGATAGCAGCAGCAGTGACCATGATGATGACTCTATGACGATTATCCAGTGACGATGATCCAGAGAAGATGACTTGCGCTAGAAGAACTGTGCTGAGAAATACCTTCCTAGTTAAGAGGGAGTGTTGATGTATATGTAACTTTAGAATGTATTTCACATATATGTATATTGTATTCCTATAGAGATGTTATTATTCCTCTATAGGGAAGTGTCGTTATTTATATTGTAAGTGTCGTAACTTATACTTGATGGGTTATTAGACCACCTTGTGGGGGTCGGCCCTGTATAAGTCATGTGGGTCAAAGAGTTATTAGACCACCCTATTGGGGGTTGGCCATGTGGGTCGAAGGGTTATTAGACCACCCTATTGGGGGTTGGCCCAGTCAGCATTATGTTATGTGGTTAAGTTCGAGCCTACATGAGTTAGGTAAAAAGGCAAGTCAAGTCAAGTATAAATAGAGTGCGGAAGGCACTCTATTTACTCACTCACTTCTCACTCATGCACTCAAGGAGGAGTGGTGCACTTATGGAGGAGGACGATCTGCTTCTAGGTTATGTCTATCTCTCATGGTTGGTGGTATCATTGCTCTATCTATCTCTGAGGAAGTTATTGGGGTTTTTCACCTTTATGGTTTTCCCCAAGTAAATCTTTGTGTCTCTTGTGTGCTTGCATTATTGTCTCCATGATTGATATCCTGTAGATATGCTATACATGTTGTTCTCTCAGTTAAGATCCTAGATCAGATTGAACTAAATTCTGAAAATTTAACAATTTGAAGTCTCCTTGTTTTCTCTGCTCATTATTTGATTCAGATTTTAGTGGAGATTCTTCATTCACTTCTTGGATGAAAGAATACATGGCTGAATATTTTGATGCATATCACATCCTTTTGGAGCAGCATTATAGGACATGGAATCCTCACCTATGTCATTGGAGCATATTTGATTGGTCACTTGAAGCTTGTATGCACTTGGAAAATGGTGGTCTACTTGCTTGGAGGTATAAGCACTTTCATGACTCTTTGATGAAGCATATCCTTGATGTACATTTTCATTATGTTGTTATGTACTTTGATGATATATATTTGGTACTCATGATATTTGGAAGGATGCATACAAGAAAATGGGATCCAGGAATCCTCTTAACTAATGGTGTGGGTTGGAGAGCACTCTTAATTATTGGGGTGCAATACAAGCAATGGGATCCTGGAATAATTTTTATCTCATTGTTTTCATATTTTTTGGGGAAGCAAGCAGTATGGGAGATGGATTCCCCACTTAATAAAGTGATTTTAATCAGAGTAGTGCAGCAGCAAGCATGGTGTTTCCTCTCTAAAATATTCATCGAAACTCAAAGACTCAAGGTTGGGCAATTCAATGGCAACTTCAAAGAATTATACAGAAAGCAGGTTCTTCAACACCCACATTTAAAATTGCTTGAGGAAAAGTAATATTGGGAAGGGAGGATTTTTTATGTCCAAAATTTGGTATTGGGTCACAATGGCCTAATCACATTGGACCTACTCATTAGAGTTTGTCAAATTGATGCTAGAGGTCAAATAATTGCCAAGGAGGAAAATTACTAGTTTCCTAGGTTTGGGGTGGAAGCTTTGGGATTTGGAATAATGGGGATAATAAATTTGTTGTTGCAGCAACACCCCTCCCCAAATTTTTGCACATGTTGGGGCCCCTCCTTTATTTTTTGTAGAAAACTTGCTTCAGAAGCCATCCCAGCCGTCAACTCTGTTTTCAACATAAAATTTTGCTTCCCTGCTGAACAGCTTGCCGTCAATCCTACCGTGTTCTCCCCAATGAGCCAAAAGATAACTTAGTTTTTGCCCAAACGTTTTGGAGTAATCCGGACATTGTCCCGAAGTGGCGGAAGTCAGACGTCCAACCTTTCCAAAAGGAGGACTTAGGTTTTCTTTGCCGAAAGCAACGGAAGCCATTCAGTAAAACGTCCCGAAACGGCGGAACAATTCAGCTCTGTCTTCCGAAACGGCGGAAGCCATTCGGATAAACTCGCCGAAATAACACAAAGGAGTTCATCATTTTCTTCCGAAGTAAAAGCACTTGAAAAATTTTCAATCATTGCTTCTGCGGAACGGTTCAAGCTCCGAAACGATTTAGTTCCCGAAACGGCGGAGCCTTTCACTCAAATCTCCCGTGACCGCGGAAAGGTTCCGGCTTTCCTCCCGAAATGGCGGGGCTCATTCGCCTTTTTTCTCCCGAAAAGGACTTAGTTTTTCTTTCGATTAGAAAACCGCGGGAACAAAGGACTTAAAGAAATTTTAGTTTCAACCTTCCGCAACGGCGGGGAAATTAAGTGAACCCTCCCGAAACGACGGGAGTTTTCGTAAAATCCTTCCGCAACGGCGGGGGAATTCAAGGAACCCTTCCGAAACAGCGGAAGCCGCCGCTATATCTCCCCAAAAGAAACTAAGCGGAAACTGTTGATGAAACCCTTCCGAAACGGCGGAGAAATTCGAGTTGTTCTCCCGCAACGGCGGAAGCCATTCGGTTTAACACTTAGGACATTTTATAACCGTCCGAGGAGGAATTGGAGTTCCCTTCCCGAAACGGCGGAGGAATTCAGTAAAACGTCCCGAAGCGGCGGAAGCCATTTAGATAATTCCCGCGGAGGGATTCACGATTACCCTCCGAAAACCATGAAAAGGACTTAGAATTTTCTCAAGAAAGCTGTCGCGGAGGCCTTCAGCCTTTGCTCCCGAAACGCGGAAGCCTTCGGGCTACCCTTCCGAAACAGCGGAAGCCAATCGCTTAACCCGCTCGGCAAAAGGATTCCGAAACGACCCCGGGCGAATATGCGGAAAAATATAAGTTTTGCTTCCGAAACGGCGGAAGCCATTCCCAAAAGCTTTCCGAAACTAGCGGGAGCCTTCGCCAAACCTTCCCGAAAAAAAAAATCAACGAGACTTTGAAATTCTGGATCGCGGAAGCTTTCGCAAAAGACTTCCGAAAATACCGGGCGCATTCGCTATATCGTTCCGAAAGAGCGGAATCTTTGGCGTTACCCGTCCGCTACGCGGCGGTCTCTCGCGGAAGGCTTCGAGTTTCCTTTCCGCATTAAGCCCCGAAACGTCGGAAGCTTTCGCTGAACCCTTCCGCAACGGCGGATGCAATTCGCGAACTAGCCCCGCAAGTGACGGTCGCACGGAAACCGAGGTGCTTTGACGTGACCGCTACGCGCGGCGAATTTAAACCCCGTTTTAACCACGCCACCTACCCAATTAAATGCTCACACGTGCCCAGTCTATATAAAATGCGGTGAGGGGCTCGACCAATCCACCATTGTTTTGAATCGGCCAACGACGTGCGATACCGTGCAAACCGCTCCAGCTCACCTCGCGCATCCGTGCTCACAGCCACCTCGCTCAAGCAATCCTCACGGTGCCAGGTAGGATCTTGACCTTGTTTTTCACTACTGAGTTGTCCTTTTGGGGAAAACAGTGATTTTAGTGGGGTTTTGACGGGCGAAACACCCGTCAAGGGCTATGTTTTGCCCGTCAGGAACAATGAACGGGGTTTTCATTATACATAATCGTCATAGGCCTTCCTGAAAACGTTATATTTTATGTTGGTGGGTGCGGGCGGTTAACCATGCCCTGTTTTGTTTTAAACCCCGGGCCGCGCCCCTCGTCGTGGGTTAAGTTATCGAAACCCTATGGGCTTTCCATGTCCCGGACCGTTAACTCGGACTTAGAACCCTGGGCCCTTTTCAATAAGCCCCAGCCCCTACACGCGAAGCCGAAACCCGTAAGCGTTTAAGCCACGAGAGCCAAAACTTGAAGCCGCAGCCGCCCTAGCTCTCCCCATCAGCATATCCCCGGCGCCGTTACCTTCGCTCGGACTAAAATATCCCGTATTGACTCGGCGAGTGGCCGCGCGTGACGATAGCATTCAAAGCCCTCACCGAGTCAACCCGCGTCTTCCTCGCCTTCGACCTCTCCAACCGCAGCCATAACGAAGTACATCCCCTTCCGCGAGGCGGAACCGGAAGCCAATTGCTCCCGCGAATCGCCTATCGGTCCAATAAAACCAATAGCTTCCGCAACATAGCTTATCCCATACTCGTCTTTTAAGAGCTTCAAATGTTTCAATGTGTGTCTTATGATTAAAATAATGTTTTGCTTCCTTAATATTTGCTTCATTGATTTATCTCATTAAAACGATGTTGCTCTCGGCTAAAACCATACAACCTGTTGCTCAAACTCATGATGAATTGTATATGGATGTTATCAGGGATAATTTAAGATGCCGAAACCCAGCAAGAAGAAGGCGAAGATGACAGAAAAGAAACCTGCTCCTCCTAAGATTGAAACCTCGCTCCAGGACACCAGATGCACCACTGGTGTCCCTCCAGAAATCAGATGGGATGACATATACAGAATGATCAGGGACCAAGAGATCCCAGATATGTTGCTGGAGGAGGCACCGATCTATCAAAATATCAGAGCCTCAGGCATAACTAGAGCCGCTACCCGCCCTGAGCTATTCCCCTGTGCTGAAGTGATCGGGTGGATACTCCAACATGCAGATGCTGATGGGAGAGTGATAAATGACAGCAGGAAAGTGGCTATTGCTTCGTTCCAACCCGCATATGTTGCGGCGGCCTACAGGTTCCCCCGTGTCCAACAAGCTCTGACTGACGAATGGTTGGGCCAGATGGATAACGTCGAGATGGCCAAGAAGCTATTGAGGGGAGGGAAGCATTTGAGAAAGAAGGGAAATGACGAATATGACGTGCAGAATCTGAGGGCCCCTTACAGATTGATCGCTTTAATGCTATGCAGAATATTCGGCATGCCGGATGGCATAGTATACAAGATTCAGTGGGTCCCTATCATTCACTATGTGGCATTTCAGGGGACAGTGTTTGACTGGGCCACTATCTTGTCAGATAGTCTGGCCTCAATGATAAGTGCTGCTAAACCCGCGCTGGCCTCGAAGAAGGCTGAATTCTTCATGTCCTCATACCTGATAGATTGTATCTTGGCCAAGATAGAGTTCCCCGGATTGGGGTGTACATGGGATAGGGCCACAACCCCGGTCTACACTGCATTCAAGATGTTGTGGGCTCAGAATTACAAGCCCAGCTACAAACTCATCTGTGAGGGGTTCATCATGCCCCTATACGAGAAAATGTTCAAGAAAGAACCAAGTTGCCTGTCACAAAACGCTTTGGAAGTCCTTGAGGATTATGGGGACTTCTACTTTTCAGAACAAGGTACCTACTTAAGAATGTTCGGAGGGACTAAGCCCCCATACATATTGCCGCAGTATGCCACAGACTATGTGGTGCTCAAGGAAGCAGTAAGACAACTCTTCTTGGATGGGATTGGAGCATTCCTCCACAAGCTACACAGGGCTTCCTTTCCCCCCCTACCTTTCTGCATAAGTGCTTACAAGTTTTCAGGGGTGGCCTCTGCCGATGAATTTGTTCAAGAGTTGAGGGCCTTCCATTTCGGTGAGGTCATCTTCCACAGGAACGACAGAAAGGGTAAAGTGGCCGAGCATTGCAAAGGGAACTATGCTAACTTCGAATACTCCCACTACCCCGATGCCGAGGAGGAAGCATTCAGAGGCATCAGCAACATGACTGAGCTAAGGATCTGTCGCCAAAGTACTGGAGCGAGCTCTAGCTCAACCAAAGCCCAGAAGACCATCCAGCAAAAGGAGAAAGAAGCCAAGGATGCCCGAGCTCAGGAAGAGCTCAGATTAAGAGAAGAGGCAAGGTTGCAAAAGGAAGCCGAGGAGGCAAGAAAGCTACAAGAGGCTGAGAATGAAAGACTGCGGAAGGAGGCTGAAGAAGCCCAAAAGCAGAAAGAAGTAGAAATTGAGCAAGCTGAAGCGAGGAAGAAGGCGGAGGAAGAATTGAAGGCAAGAGAAGATACCCAGGTAGGTGGGTCCGGTGCGCAGGACATGGAGATAGACACCTCTCAGGAAGGTGGCTCTAGTACCCAAAAGGAAGGGATAGACCCCGCTCAGGAAGTCCGGACCCCACCTATGGAAGAAGACATAGACATCATAAACCGACCAATTGTACCGTACACTCCATCTGGGAAGCGTACGGTGTCCAAATGGAATGAGTTTGTCTATGACAAGAAAAGAAAAACAATGGTCCTCCAATCAGAAGAGAGGATTAAAAGTCCCTTCCATGATGACATAGTTACTCGCCGAGAGGTCGCTGTCATGCAAAACACAGACGCAGATCCCATCGCCATGGCATCCGCAGCTATAGCAACAGCACAGGCATCATTTGCCAATGTAGGGGTTATAGTCAAAGAAAATATATTGACAAAGAAGAGAGCACGTACCCTGCAGCAAAATATGGCTAATGAGCAAGCCCAAAGAGACCTCATAGTAAATAAATACAATTGCTTGTACGCTGAGCACAAGGAGTTGGCAAACAAGTACAGCTACCTGGAGGAGGAAAAGGACCAGCTAGCACTCCAAATAATGATTGCAGAAGCAGAGAAGAGTGGAGCAGAAGAAAAGGCTTCCCAGCTAGAAACAGACAAGCAGGCATTAGCTGAGCGTTTAGAGCAAGCGGAAAGCAGAACCTTGGACATGTCCCCCTTCCACGAGCTGTCATGCAATATACTACAGCAAGTGCATGGCTCTCAAGAGCTAATCACTGATGAGGTATGCAAACTCAAGGCCATGACGGTTAGGCTAAAGGAGGTGAATGCGGAAGCCCACAGGCTCAAGGCTAAGAATACCCGTGTCAAAGCAAATGTCATAAGTCAGATGGCATGGAGGGAAGGGAAAGGAGGTTTCCCCCCGCATCTTCCTTTCAAGACCGTGGAAGATTTTAATGAAGATATAGCCTTGTTGGAGTTTGGTCGGAACTGTGCCAATAAGCTGATGGCCAGTGTGCAGAAGACCACAGATAGAATCAACAACCTATACCAAAAGCTCAAAGGAGTCCATGATAACTGCTCATTAAGTTTCCCTCAGACCCTAGAAGACTTCCCGGGAAAGGAGCAACGGTTATCTCAACTGAAAGAAGAGCTAGGCGTCCAGATGGAGTATGTGAAAAGCATTGATGTCCTTGCCATGGATGATCTCCAACATTACATCGGTTCATCAACACTTCACAACCATCTGCTGAAGGAAACATATCAAGTTGCTGAAGCAGAAGTACAAAGCATTAAAATAGAGCTCGGGAAGAATGTAACTTCTCAGAAAATCCTGTTTCCTGCTGCAGCAAACATAATCATAAGGGATACAGGTGTGTGGCACAGCTACATAGAGGAGGAGGTCAGGAAAGCTGCAGCAGCAGCAGAAGCATCAGTAGATCCGGCAGCCCCTCTCCCAGCAGCCTCTTCCCCAGCAATGGCAGAAAGTCTGGCCAGTCCCATTCCCCCTTCCCAATTAGGAGCAGCATCAGCAGGGGATTCGAGGACCTCTTCCCAGGCAGCATCAGTGACCATCAACTTGGGCGACCCTTTGCCAGGAGAAGCTCACGCACAAGAATGAAGAAGCTGAATTCAGTGAGCCACTCTTTTCAGCCAGACACGTGCCCAGCAGGGAACGCTTTGAGTTTAGCAAATTTTCTGTTATATGTAAGGCGTAAGCCGTGGGACAGCTGTCCATATTTTTTGTCAAAATATTTTTGTAAATGAAGTGGCCATTTTGGTGATCGATTATATTAGAAATCCCTGTAAATGACAGGTGGGGGGAATGCTAGGTGTCAGCCCAGAGGGCAAATTTTGTAACTATAAATAGGAGCCTAGAAGAGATAAACAGGACTTTTGGCAGGGAATGAAAATTTTGGGCAAATGATATGAGCTATCTTGTATCAGCTCTGTAAATTGAATTTTTCTAATAGAAGCCACGGGAGATGGACGTTTTGCTTGGAATGTTGGGTTGCTTTGTGTTGGACTATTCTAATGACTGCAATTCTGCAATGTGAGATCATTCTTGACTTCTGAATTATTTCTTTGCATTAATGATTTTGCTCTCATCTACGCATGCGTTCTCTCTTTTCTGTGAACAATGAAATGTATTGCAGTGAATTTCTCTGCCTAGATCGAATAGCTAACTGTTCTTTCTTCCGGGCAATCCATGTGGCTCATTGTTCATGACTTTAAATTGCTCCTTGCAGGGATCTTTTAGTTTAATTCCAGTTTCATTGCATCTAGATTTGTTTCTTTATTCTTGTTACTTAGATCAAACAATTTTGATTTCTTCTGTCCATAAGCAATAGATACGTTCTGTAAGTTTCATGTTAGATCTGTTTCCTTACCCTTTAGTTTTCCTCTGTTTCTCTGAGCAATAGATGCGTTCCAGTTTGAATGAGAAGCTATCTTCTCAAGATCCTCATCTGGCTGTAGCTTTGACCGTAAGAAATAATAGCTATCTGTTCGTTGCTTACGATATCTGTTACAGCTGATTGCTCTCCCCTTAAGTGTGTTCCCCTGCAGGGATAGATAGATGTGTTCCCATTTCTAGATTTAGATCTGTTTCAATTGCATTTAGATTAAGTACGCTTTAGGCATGTGCATCTCATATAAAACACATAAAACCCAAAAGAAAGGTGGATCGGGCCATAACCGGTAGAATCGGATTTAAAGTCCAAAACCACGGTTGCCGGAACCGCTAACCGGACGGATTCCCTACACCAAACGGGAGATAGTCTAATTGGGACCGTCTCTCGGGGAGAATCCCTTTCTGATTGATGCTACGATATCCGAGGCATCAACAGTTTTTTTGCGCTAGAAGGAGGGCCTGAAATGCATGGCTGATAGAGGAAAATCTTCCACGGTCATAGATAACACTGAAAACCCGCTTGAAGAAAACTTTTCAAACAGCCCAGATCTTGGATTAACAGACCAAGAACGCCTCATTTCTGACCCTGAGCCTCAGGAAGCTTTATACGATGTTCCTTTTGCAGAAATAGAGGACTTGAGAAGACATACTAGATCTTACGTCAGACAGCTAGGTGGTTTAAACGCTGTCAACTTCCTCCCTAAGAAAATTACGCCCAGAAAAGAGCCGCAATACACCCGTGATTCAATCCTCGTTCAAAGTTTTGAAGAACTAGTAAATCTGACGTTGGAAGAAATCTCCGGCACTCTTAACAAGGCAGACCAAGAAAATCCCGAAGAAGGTACCACTCCCAAAAGTACTCCACAAGATTCACCCTGCAATTCTCCACCAAGGTCTCCACGTCCAAACCCAAACATGGCTGTACCTGCTTGGAGAGCAAGGGGAGCGCTGAACCTAGCTGGACCATTCCATAATCTCCCTAAAAACCCAGAAAAGGTCTTGCCTAAGTACGATCCAGGGAAAGCCATTTCGGCGGAGGATCACCTCAAGAGTTTTTACTTAGCCCTAAACCTTCTGAACGTACAACATGAAGACGTAGTCTGCAGGTTGTTTCCGTACACATTCGAGCCTAAGGTATCATCTTGGTACTTCAGCCTTCAACCCAGCTCAATCTCTAGTTGGGATGATTTCGAAAAGTGTTTCCTTAAGAAGTATGGGAACCAAAAGACTGTCGCCACGCTTATGAAAGAACTCCTATCCATGAGAATGGAGAAGAAGGAAAAGGTTCAAGACTTTAATCAAAGATTCACAACGCTGTTAAATAACTTTAGTGAAACTAACAAACCCACAGAAGAGTCCTTGATCGAATACTACACAACAGCTCTTGAAGGTCCAATCGCAATGTTTGTAAAACGATCCAAGAAAACGACCCTGATAGAGAATTTTGAGGAAGCTCGAAAGGTAGAGGAAGAGGCTGATAGCATTACTAAACATGCCTTAGATGTGGAAACAAAACCAGCAGCTAGCAAGAAACCTTTGCTCCTTACGAGAGGTAAGGAAGAACCATCTACGGATATGGAAAATATAGTTAAAATGATGCAAAAATTATCTAACAAAATCGTAGATCTCGAGAAAGACAAGGCTGCTAGTACAGCTAGGAAACCTTTTAAGCCATTCTACAAAAGAAGGGAAGACGGGGAACAGTCTCATCCACCAGTGAACACTGCCCCTATTTTAAATTTGAATGAGATTGGTATGGAAAATTTCTGCACCTTTCACCAAGAACCACACTCGGAGAAGAGCTGCCCACAATGGATCAATTCCATGAGCTTGGTCATGAACCAAATGTTAGATTCTCAGATCCCAGACCAGGATATTCCTCCAAAGGAGTCAGGCCCTGAGTTAGAGGAACCAACCCCGGACACTACTATGGTATTGTGGGATTGGATACCTATGACTGAATTAGTAGAAGAAGATCACGTAGACAGCGCTCCCTCTACCATAAATATTGCTACTCGCAGCAAGGGCCCGATTGCGGATCCTGTACCAGTCACCATTCCCCATAAGCCTAAAATTTCGAAAGATCCGCCTAGGAGGCATATACCAATCATCCCACCACAGCCCAAAGTAAACCAAACAGCTGCCAAACAGCCAAGCGCTGACAACACAGTTCAGCCGCCTAAAGAAACCATGAACAAAACAGATCAGTCCATTCGAATTGGGAATGAATCCGATATAGGGTATGATATTATCGAAGATATCAAGAAAGTTAAAGCGAACGTATCAATATTTGACATGTGTAGCTTGCCCCATCAACGAGACAAACTACTGCATGTTTTACAACCAAAACCCAGCGCTACATTAACAGATTCTCAAGACAATCCTGAAATTAACGAGGCTAGCATCGGTGGGAAATCCAAATCCCAAACATTGCCATTTCTGCTGACATTCGAAATTTTTAATCACAATGTTCATAACTGTCTGGTAGACTCTGGAGCTTCTTCAAACGTTATGCCACTTTCAATTTGTAAGAAAATTAATGGGCAGCCCGTACCATCTCCAGCTCAAATCATACAATTAGACAGGACTGCTGTCAAGGTTATAGGGGAGATGAAAGATGTTTTAATTAGACTGTCAGCCGACCCTAGAGTCTGTCAATTTATTGACATAATGGTGGTCGATATCCCTGAAGCTTATGGGCTGATTTTGAGTAGGGATTGGTCTACCAAGTTGAGTGGCTACTTTGCTACCGATTGGTCTCATCTATGGCTGCCTTATCAGAACAGGCAGAATCAGATTAAAATTCTTAGGGAACCTCATATGAAACAAAACGTAACCCAGCTAGAAGAAAAGAATGAGGCTGTAGCTTTCTTTTCCTCGGTCCTGGGAAATTACTTCTTAGAAATGGATCCGGGTAACTATCAATCTGAAACCGTTTGCCATGAATCAGACAAACAGTCCGATCTCCTTCATTTCTCTCAGACTGATGAGGTTGATTGTAACATAGTCAATTTAGTTGCTAACATAGACCACAAAGAAACTAACTTAGTTGAATCTAAAGATACCTTTTGGACATTATACTTTGATGGCTCTAAAACTCTAGAAGGATCCGGAGCCGGTTGTGTTCTGATGGATCCAAAGAAGAACAAGTATTTTTTGTCTTGTAGATTAGAATTCGATTGTACTAACAATATCGCTGAATATGAAGCTTTGGTACATGGTTTAAAGAAGGCCATTGGCTTAAATGCTAAGTACCTGAAGGTTTTTGGTGACTCCGAGATAGTTGTCAGACAGGTAAGGGACACCATCCACTGTCTCTCACCGCACTTGAAAGGTTACCAGGCTGAGGTATGGGATTTAATCATGTATTTTGACGCTTTCAATATAAAATCAATTCCTAGATTGCAAAATTCTGCTGCTGATTTGTTAGCAACATCTGCCTCTAGATTAGTACCGTCAAATAATAAATGCTCTATTGAATTGATTTTCAGGACTTCCATTCCCGATAACATCACGAACTTCAGAATATTCGATGATGATGAGCAAATTATCAGCTTCCTGACAAACGAAGGCAGTTTTCAAGGAGCTGCAATAGATGAGGAAGAACATGATGCTGATTTGATGAAGAAGGAAGAGGAGAAAGGAAATTTCATGCCAAAAGGGGTAAGGTCCCTCGAAATGCTTTTCGATCTTCAAAATAAATTCAAAAGACCAACTAATACCAAAACTAACAGCTCATCAATGCAGCATGAGTTAGTTAATTTGGGTACCGAGGCAGAACCAAAATTTGTCAACCTTGGCAAATGTTGTTCACCAGGAGAAAGAGAAAGGTTCATTAAGTTGTTTAAACAGTACAAGGATGTTTTTGCATGGACCTATGAAGATCTGAAAACATATGACGTCCACATCATTCAGCATGTTATACCAATGAAAGCGGGTGTCAAGCCATTTCAGCAGCAGTTGAGGAGGATGCATCCCACTCTTGAACCGCTGATCCAAAAGGAATTAAAGAAGCTCCTGGACGCTAAGATAATCTTCAAAGTTCGGCATTCCGAATGGGTTGCAAACTTGGTTCCCGTGAGGAAGAAATCGGGAGAGATTAGGCTATGTGTAGACTTTAGAAATTTAAACAAAGCCTCAGATAAAGACAACTACCCCGTGCCTTCAATGGAGCAAATCCTACAAATGGTGTCTGGATCTGAACTGTTTTCTCTCCTCGATGGTTTCTCTGGCTATAATCAAGTGTTAGTGGCCGAGGAAGATCGTCTCAAGACTACCTTCAGGACTAAGTGGGGAACCTTCGCTTACAGGAGAATGCCATTTGGGCTGATAAATGCTGGAGCTACATTCCAAAGGGCGATGGATATTGCCTTCCGAGGATTGGGTGGGCAATGCGTTGTTGTTTACTTAGATGATGTGACAGTCTTTTCGAAGAAAAGGGAAGATCATGTTGTTCATCTGAGGCACATCTTTGACCGTTGCCGGAAGTACGGTATTTCCTTGAATCCCAAGAAGAGCGTGTTTGCTGTCCCCGAAGGAAAGCTCTTGGGTCATGTCATCTCCAAAAGGGGAGTATCAATCGACCAAGAAAGAGTCCAAGCTATTAATAAGATCCCAATGCCTCACAACAAAAAATCTATGCAGTCTTTTATGGGCACCATCAATTTTGTCCGCAGATTTGTTCCGGATTTTGCACAAATCGTTAAGCCGTTACAACAGATGGTTAAACAAAGCGCACAATTCAAGTGGACAGATTTGGAGAAGGACGCATTTAGAGATATCAAGGCAGCTGTAGCTAAAGCTCCTTCCTTAAGAAGTCCATATTTTGATAAAGATTTCATCTTGTATACCTTCGCTTCGGATGACTCTCTCGCAGCTGTACTCACGCAAAAGGTGGAGTTGGGGGACGAATACCCAATTTCGTTTATGAGCACTGGTCTGCAAGGGGCTGAGCTGAATTACCCCGTAGTTGACAAGCATGCCTACGCAGTCTTCAAAGCAGTCAAGCAGTTTAGGCCATACATTTTGAAGAACAGAACTAAAGTCATAGTTCCCCATCCAGCTGTTAGATCCATGTTCGTTCAAAAGGAATTGGGAGAGAGGAGAGGGAACTGGGTCACAGCTCTGCAGGAGTATGATTTGGAATTTAAACCTGCTACAATCATCAAAGGACAAGGTCTGTGCAAGTTACTGGCGGGAAACTCGACTGATGAAGAGCAACATTGGAAGAACGAAGCCGAGCTCAATTCGGTTGAGGTATGCCATATCTTCATAGCTCCCCAGTCATGGTATAGAGATCTAGTGCACTATTTACAGCAGGGATATCTACCCGAGCACTGGAATTCTAAACAAAGAAGGGCACTCCGTTTGAAATCAACACCCTATCAGATCATTGATGGGATTCTCTTCAGAAAGAATTATGATGGAGTCCTTCTGAGGTGTTTGGAAAAGGAGGATGCGAACAAAGTTGTCAAAGAATTGCATGATGGCCCAGCAGGTGGCCATTATTCAGGAGAGACGACAGCGCACAAGATACTGAGAGCTGGATATTACTGGCCCACCCTGTTTCGAGATGCCCACACATACGCACGAAACTGTGATGTCTGTCAAAGAAGCGCTGGGAAGTTACCTAAGGCCGCAGGCCCATTGCAGCCGGTCATCATCTCCGAACCTTTTGAGCAATGGGGCATAGATGTTATCGGAGAAATAAATCCAAATTCTTCATTACAGCACCGATACATTCTGATAGCTACCGACTACTTCACCAGGTGGACGGAGGCCATCCCGCTGCGCAAGATCAATGAAGACGCAGTTATCAGCTTCTTGAAAGAGAACATCATAACCAGGTTTGGGGTTCCAATTTCCCTTGTTTTTGATAATGCTACTTATTTTTCATCTTGCAAGATAAATGAATTTGTTTATGAATGGGGAATTAAGTTGCATTATTCAGCCAATTACTACCCTCAGGGAAACGGATTAGCTGAATCCTCAAACAAGAATCTGATTCGAATCCTTAAGAAAACTGTGATAGAAAACCAGAGAAGTTGGCATGTGGCTCTCCCAAACGCCTTATGGGCAGATAGGGTAACCCCGAAGAATGCTTTAGGTGTCTCCCCTTTCACCCTTGTCTATGGCAAGGAAGCCATACTTCCCCCAAACATCTTGCTGCCATCCTTGCAATTGTCCCAAGCCTCTCGGGGTTCTGGTAGCCAAGCCTTACAATCCAGGATAAACACCCTGCTTCGACTGGAAGAAGGCCGACACAAAGCTAAAGACCGATTTCATCAACACCAGGACATAGTTAAGAGATGGTTCGACAAGAGGAAATCCGGCAAGAGGGACTTTGAAGTTGGGGATTTAGTCCTGAAATGGGACCATAATCACGAAGGCAAAGGAATGCATACGAAATTTCAACATCTATGGGTAGGCCCGTACCAAATTTCTGCAAAATTGGGCCCGTCCACTTATAAATTGACAAATATCGAGGGAGAGGAAGTAGCCCTTCCACTCAATGGCCTCGCCCTGAAACAATACTTCGCGTGAGTCTCCTTGAAACTTCCTGTACATAAATAAAGTTGTATGTTCGCTTTCGCTTTTAGCTGTTTTATTTTTTCGGCCATGTTGTTTCCTGTTTTGTTATTTGAACTTTTCAATAGGGTTTTGTTTTCTGAAGCACCCTTTTGTTGAGTCTCCCGCTGAAGACAGCTCCCTCAAAGAAAACTTGCAACCCATGAGTCTGGAACCCTGCTCAGTAAACCCGGTCTGCTGTGCTATCGCTGAAATATTCAAGAGGGGGGAAGCCTACCCTGCTAGTCGCATTAACCCTGTTCAATAGCAGAGACCCATGGCCATATTCACTACTATCATTGGGCTCCACCCACTCTCACACTTTAAAGGCATCTCAAGAAGGTTACCCAAGTTGGACCCATGGAAAGTGGCACCTCTCGAGGACATGGGGTATTGAAATGACTCCGTGCTGCTGATTTAAAAGCCAAAATGGCCTACATCCAAGAGTCTATTTTCCAGGGATTCTCGCCTCAATTAAAGCATGGCTGAGACAAAAGCAAAAGAGACATGTAAAACCTAAAAGGCTGTCCAAAAGACTCAGCTCAAAATGGGCTCCTCTCCGTCCGTGAAGTTTGAACAAATCAATAAAACCTCTAACTCACGCAAAAGGACATTATGGATTGAGGAGCCCAAATCAAAGATCTGTCCAAAAGAAAATATCCCTGGAAGGCTCAAACAGCTAAGCTGTCCAAAGTACAAGCATCCCAAAGGGTGCCAGCAGCATGGGAATGAGGAACAAGAGCAATAATGTCCATGAGAAAGTGTTGCAAATCCTGTGGAGTCCGGCAATAGTGACCATGTGAGGGATGACCCTCCTAAAATGAATCTCATATGCTGGCCCTCTGAGAGTGGTGAAGATGCCTCGGTCAAAGCTCCCCTTTCCCCAATGGCTAGCAGGAAAAGTGCTCCTTTCCCCGCGTGAGTCTAAAATGCTCAGCTGAATAATGCACCCGAGACGGAGGTTTTAATGAGGTCCCGGACCATTTAGGGTATTTTTTCAGAGATCTGTGTTCGCCAGCGACTCGCCATTGTTGTTGCAGCAACACCCCTCCCCAAATTTTTACACATGTTGGGGCCCCTCCTTTATTTTTTGTAGAAAACTTGCTTGAGAAGCCATCCCAGCCGTCAACTCTGTTTTCAACATAAAATTTTGCTTCCCTGCTGAACAGCTTGCCGTCAATCCTACCGTGTTCTCCCCAATGAGCCAAAAGATAACTTAGTTTTTGCCCAAACGTTTTGGAGTAATCCGGACATTGTCCCGAAGTGGCGGAAGTCAGACGTCCAACCTTTCCAAAAGGAGGACTTAGGTTTTCTTTGCCGAAAGCAACGGAAGCCATTCAGTAAAACGTCCCGAAACGGCGGAACAATTCAGCTCTGTCTTCCGAAACGGCGGAAGCCATTCGGATAAACTTGCCGAAATAACACAAAGGAGTTCATCATTTTCTTCCGAAGTAAAAGCACTTGGAAAATTTTCAATCATTGCTTCTGCGGAACGGTTCAAGCTCCGAAACGACTTAGTTCCCGAAACGGCGGAGCCTTTCACTCAAATCTCCCGTGACCGCGGAAAGGTTCCGGCTTTCCTCCCGAAATGGCGGGGCTCATTCGCCTTTTTTCTCCCGAAAAGGACTTAGTTTTTCTTTCGATTAGAAAACCGCGGGAACAAAGGACTTAAAGAAATTTTAGTTTCCACCTTCCGCAACGGCGGGGAAATTAAGTGAACCCTCCCGAAACGACGGGAGTTTTCGTAAAATCCTTCCGCAACGGCGGGGGAATTCAAGGAACCCTTCCGAAACAGCGGAAGCCGCCGCGATATCTCCCCAAAAGAAACTAAGCGGAAACTGTTGATGAAACCCTTCCGAAACGGCGGAGAAATTCGAGTTGTTCTCCCGCAACGGCGGAAGCCATTCGGTTTAACACTTAGGACATTTTATAACCGTCCGAGGAGGAATTGGAGTTCCCTTCCCGAAACGACGGAGGAATTCAGTAAAACGTCCCGAAGCGGCGGAAGCCATTTAGATAATTCCCGCGGAGGGATTCACGATTACCCTCCGAAAACCATGAAAAGGACTTAGAATTTTCTCAAGAAAGCTGTCGCGGAGGCCTTCAGCCTTTGCTCCCGAAACGCGGAAGCCTTCAGGCTACCCTTCCAAAACAGCGGAAGCCAATCGCTTAACCCGCTCGGCAAAAGGATTCCGAAACGACCCCGGGCGAATATGCGGAAAAATACAAGTTTTGCTTCCGAAACGGCGGAAGCCATTCCCAAAAGCTTTCCGAAACTAGCGGGAGCCTTCGCCAAACCTTCCCAAAAAAAAAAATCAACGAGACTTTGAAATTCTGGATCGCGGAAGCTTTCGCAAAAGACTTCCGAAAATACCGGGAGCATTCGCTATATCGTTCCGAAAGAGCGGAAGCTTTGGCGTTACCCGTCCGCTACGCGGCGGTCTCTCGCGGAAGGCTTCGAGTTTCCTTTCCGCATTAAGCCCCGAAACGTCGGAAGCTTTCGCTGAACCCTTCCACAACGGCGGATGCAATTCGCGAACTGGCCCCGCAAGTGACGGTCGCACGGAAACCGAGGTGCTTTGACGTGACCGCTACGCGCGGCGAATTTAAACCCCGTTTTAACCACGCCACCTACCCAATTAAATGCTCACACGTGCCCAGTCTATATAAAATGCGGTGAGGGGCTCGACCAATCCACCATTGTTTTGAATCGGCCAACGACGTGCGATACCGTGCAAACCGCTCCAGCTCACCTCGCGCATCCGTGCTCACAGCCACCTCGCTCAAGCAATCCTCACGGTGCCAGGTAGGATCTTGACCTTGTTTTTCACTACTGAGTTGTCCTTTTGGGGAAAACAGTGATTTTAGTGGGGTTTTGACGGGCGAAACACCCGTCAAGGGCTATGTTTTGCCCGTCAGGAACAATGAACGGGGTTTTCATTATACATAATCGTCATAGGCCTTCCTGAAAACGTTATATTTTATGTTGGTGGGTGCGGGCGGTTAACCATGCCCTGTTTTGTTTTAAACCCCGGGCCGCGCCCCTCGTCGTGGGTTAAGTTATCGAAACCCTATGGGCTTTCCATGTCCCGGACCATTAACTCGGACTTAGAACCCTGGGCCCTTTTCAATAAGCCCCAGCCCCTACACGCGAAGCCGAAACCCGTAATCGTTTAAGCCACGAGAGCCAAAACTTGAAGCCGCAGCCGCCCTAGCTCTCCCCATCAGCATATCCCCGGCGCCGTTACCTTCGCTCGGACTAAAATATCCCGTATTGACTCGGCGAGTGGCCGCGCGTGACGATAGCATTCAAAGCCCTCACCGAGTCAACCCGCGTCTTCCTCGCCTTCGACCTCTCCAACCGCAGCCATAACGAAGTACATCCCCTTCCGCGAGGCGGAACTGGAAGCCAATTGCTCCCGCGAATCGCCTATCGGTCCAATAAAACCAATAGCTTCCGCAACATAGCTTATCCCATACTCGTCTTTTAAGAGCTTCAAATGTTTCAATGTGTGTCTTATGATTAAAATAATGTTTTGCTTCCTTAATATTTGCTTCATTGATTTATCTCATTAAAACGATGTTGCTCTCGGCTAAAACCATACAACCTGTTGCTCAAACTCATGATGAATTGTATATGGATGTTATCAGGGATAATTTAAGATGCCGAAACCCAGCAAGAAGAAGGCGAAGATGACAGAAAAGAAACCTGCTCCTCCTAAGATTGAAACCTCGCTCCAGGACACCAGATGCACCACTGGTGTCCCTCCAGAAATCAGATGGGATGACATATACAGAATGATCAGGGACCAAGAGATCCCAGATATGTTGCTGGAGGAGGCACCGATCTATCAAAATATCAGAGCCTCAGGCATAACTAGAGCCGCTACCCGCCCTGAGCTATTCCCCTGTGCTGAAGTGATCGGGTGGATACTCCAACATGCAGATGCTGATGGGAGAGTGATAAATGACAGCAGGAAAGTGGCTATTGCTTCGTTCCAACCCGCATATGTTGCGGCGGCCTACAGGTTCCCCCGTGTCCAACAAGCTCTGACTAAAGAATGGTTGGGCCAGATGGATAACGTCGAGATGGCCAAGAAGCTATTGAGGGGAGGGAAGCATTTGAGAAAGAAGGGAAATGACGAATATGACGTGCAGAATCTGAGGGCCCCTTACAGATTGATCGCTTTAATGCTATGCAGAATATTCGGCATGCCGGATGGCACAGTATACAAGATTCAGTGGGTCCCTATCATTCACTATGTGGCATTTCAGGGGACAGTGTTTGACTGGGCCACTATCTTGTCAGATAGTCTGGCCTCAATGATAAGTGCTGCTAAACCCGGGCTGGCCTCGAAGAAGGCTGAATTCTTCATGTCCTCATACCTGATAGATTGTATCTTGGCCAAGATAGAGTTCCCCGGATTGGGGTGTACATGGGATAGGGCCACAACCCCGGTCTACACTGCATTCAAGATGTTGTGGGCTCAGAATTACAAGCCCAGCTACAAACTCATCTGTGAGGGGTTCATCATGCCCCTATACGAGAAAATGTTCAAGAAAGAACCAAGTTGCCTGTCACAAAACGCTTTGGAAGTCCTTGAGGATTATGGGGACTTCTACTTTTCAGAACAAGGTACCTACTTAAGAATGTTCGGAGGGACTAAGCCCCCATACATATTGCCGCAGTATGCCACAGACTATGTGGTGCTCAAGGAAGCAGTAAGACAACTCTTCTTGGATGGGATTGGAGCATTCCTCCACAAGCTACACAAGGCTTCCTTTCCCCCCCTACCTTTCTGCATAGGTGCTTACAAGTTTTTAGGGGTGGCCTCTGCCGATGAATTTGTTCAAGAGTTGAGGGCCTTCCATTTCGGTGAGGTCATCTTCCACAGGAACGACAGAAAGGGTAAAGTGGCCGAGCATTGCAAAGGGAACTATGCTAACTTCGAATACTCCCACTACCCCGATGCCGAGGAGGAAGCATTCAGAGGCATCAGCAACATGACTGAGCTAAGGATCTGTCGCCAAAGTACTGGAGCGAGCTCTAGCTCAACCAAAGCCCAGAAGACCATCCAGCAAAAGGAGAAAGAAGCCAAGGATGCCCGAGCTCAGGAAGAGCTCAGATTAAGAGAAGAGGCAAGGTTGCAAAAGGAAGCCGAGGAGGCAAGAAAGCTACAAGAGGCTGAGAATGAAAGACTGCGGAAGAAGGCTGAAGAAGCCCAAAAGCAGAAAGAAGCAGAAATTGAGCAAGCTGAAGCGAGGAAGAAGGCGGAGGAAGAATTGAAGGCAAGAGAAGATACCCAGGTAGGTGGGTCCGGTGCGCAGGACATGGAGATAGACACCTCTCAGGCAGGTGGCTCTAGTACCCAAAAGGAAGGGACAGACCCCGCTCAGGAAGTCCGGACCCCACCTATGGAAGAAGACATAGACATCATAAACCGACCAATTGTACCGTACACTCCATCTGGGAAGCGTACGGTGTCCAAATGGAATGAGTTTGTCTATGACAAGAAAAGAAAAACAATGGTCCTCCAATCAGAAGAGAGGATTAAAAGTCCCTTCCATGATGACATAGTTACTCGCCGAGAGGTCGCTGTCATGCAAAACACAGACGCAGATCCCATCGCCATGGCATCCGCAGCTATAGCAACAGCACAGGCATCATTTGCCAATGTAGGGGTTATAGTCAAAGAAAATATATTGACAAAGAAGAGAGCACGTACCCTGCAGCAAAATATGGCTAATGAGCAAGCCCAAAGAGACCTGATAGTAAATAAATACAATTGCTTGTACGCTGAGCACAAGGAGTTGGCAAACAAGTACAGCTACCTGGAGGAGGAAAAGGACCAGCTAGCACTCCAAATAATGATTGCAGAAGCAGAGAAGAGTGGAGCAGAAGAAAAGGCTTCCCAGCTAGAAACAGACAAGCAGGCATTAGCTGAGCATTTAGAGCAAGCGGAAAGCAGAACCTTGGACATGTCCCCCTTCCACGAGCTGTCATGCAATATACTACAGCAAGTGCATGGCTCTCAAGAGCTAATCACTGATGAGGTATGCAAACTCAAGGCCATGACGGTTAGGCTAAAGGAGGTGAATGCGGAAGCCCACAGGCTCAAGGCTAAGAATACCCGTGTCAAAGCAAATGTCATAAGTCAGATGGCATGGAGGGAAGGGAAAGGAGGTTTCCCCCCGCATCTTCCTTTCAAGACCGTGGAAGATTTTAATGAAGATATAGCCTTGTTGGAGTTTGGCCGGAACTGTGCCAATAAGCTGATGGCCAGTGTGCAGAAGACCACAGATAGAATCAACAACCTGTACCAAAAGCTCAAAGGAGTCCATGATAACTGCTCATTAAGTTTCCCTCAGACCCTAGAAGACTTCCCGGGAAAGGAGCAGCGGTTATCTCAACTGAAAGAAGAGCTAGGCGTCCAGATGGAGTATGTGAAAAGCATTGATGTCCTTGCCATGGATGATCTCCAACATTACATCGGTTCATCAACACTTCACAACCATCTGCTGAAGGAAACATATCAAGTTGCTGAAGCAGAAGTACAAAGCATTAAAATAGAGCTCGGGAAGAATGTAACTTCTCAGAAAATCATGTTTCCTGCTGCAGCAAACATAATCATAAGGGATACAGGTGTGTGGCACAGCTACATAGAGGAGGAGGTCAGGAAAGCTGCAGCAGCAGCAGAAGCATCAGTAGATCCGGCAGCCCCTCTCCCAGCAGCCTCTTCCCCAGCAATGGCAGAAAGTCTGGCCAGTCCCATTCCCCCTTCCCAATTAGGAGCAGCATCAGCAGGGGATTCGAGGACCTCTTCCCAGGCAGCATCAGTGACCATCAACTTGGGCGACCCTTTGCCAGGAGAAGCTCACGCACAAGAATGAAGAAGCTGAATTCAGTGAGCCACTCTTTTCAGCCAGACACATGCCCAGCAGGGAACGCTTTGAGTTTAGCAAATTTTCTGTTATATGTAAGGCGTAAGCCGTGGGACAGCTGTCCATATTTTTTGTCAAAATATTTTTGTAAATGAAGTGGCCATTTTGGTGATCGATTATATTAGAAATCCCTGTAAATGACAGGTGGGGGGAATGCTAGGTGTCAGCCCAGAGGGCAAATTTTGTAACTATAAATAGGAGCCTAGAAGAGATAAACAGGACTTTTGGCAGGGAATGAAAATTTTGGGCAAATGATATGAGCTATCTTGTATCAGCTCTGTAAATTGAATTTTTCTAATAGAAGCCACGGGAGATGGACGTTTTGCTTGGAATGTTGGGTTGCTTTGTGTTGGACTATTCTAATGACTGCAATTCTGCAATGTGAGATCATTCTTGACTTCTGAATTATTTCTTTGCATTAATGATTTTGCTCTCATCTACGCATGCGTTCTCTCTTTTCTGTGAACAATGAAATGTATTGCAGTGAATTTCTCTGCCTAGATCGAATAGCTAACTGTTCTTTCTTCCGGGCAATCCATGTGGCTCATTGTTCATGACTTTAAATTGCTCCTTGCAGGGATCTTTTAGTTTAATTCCAGTTTCGTTGCATCTAGATTTGTTTCTTTATTCTTGTTACTTAGATCAAACAATTTTGATTTCTTCTGTCCATAAGCAATAGATACGTTCTGTAAGTTTCATGTTAGATCTGTTTCCTTACCCTTTAGTTTTCCTCTGTTTCTCTGAGCAATAGATGCGTTCCAGTTTGAATGAGAAGCTATCTTCTCAAGATCCTCATCTGGCTGTAGCTTTGACCGTAAGAAATAATAGCTATCTGTTCGTTGCTTACGATATCTGTTACAGCTGATTGCTCTCCCCTTAAGTGTGTTCCCCTGCAGGGATAGATAGATGTGTTCCCATTTCTAGATTTAGATCTGTTTCAATTGCATTTAGATTAAGTACACTTTAGGCATGTGCATCTCATATAAAACACATAAAACCCAAAAGAAAGGTGGATCGGGCCATAACCGGTAGAATCGGATTTAAAGTCCAAAACCACGGTTGCCGGAACCGCTAACCGGACGGATTCCCTACACCAAACGGGAGATAGTCTAATTGGGACCGTCTCTCGGGGAGAATCCCTTTCTGATTGATGCTACGATATCCGAGGCATCAACAAAATTATGTTTGAACATTAGAATGGCATAAATATTTAATAAAGGAGCTAAATAAATATATACAAGTGAAAATCAAAGTGGAATTTCATCATGAAGACACATGGAGGAAGTGGGACCCACATATCGCTAGATTTCCCCACTACATTTGGCATCATTCTCTCACCAATTCGAATTCAAGGTGAATGGTAACATACTTGGGGGAGTCCAAAAGGTATTATTAATTGCATGACTCATCCAAGGTCGAAATATCGAGGAAGAGTAACTCCCATGGAAGAGGAAGAGGCAATTTGGAGCTAGTGAGACACTTGGGCTAGATTCCCTAGCTCTATGACAACAATGATGAAGATGCTATGACACCTATGACACAAATCAAACCTGAAGGCTGACATATGACATATATGACATTTCAGGGCTAAAACTAGACTCCAAGAGGGCGCTCAAGGGTGTTAGGGCAGTGTTGTTGCAGCAACACCCCCACCAAAATGTTGTACATATTGGGGCCCCTCCTTTTAATTTTTTAGAAAGGCTGCCTCAAGGGGCCATTCCCAGCTTTTATCTTTGCTTCCCAAAGGAAAATTCTGGCCATAAACCTTTCCAATTTTCCTCCAAAGGACAGAAAAGGAACTTAGAATATTTTCCCAACTTTTCGGAGCTTCTCAGACTATTCCCATCAGTTGCATTTTTGTTTTGAGTGTTCACCCCGAAAGGCGAAAGCCTTTGTTTAAGCCTTCGAAGAAGAATGTAGAAACTATTTAAAAAATTGCAGAACATAGGGAAGATATTCCGCGGGAGCATTCAGCTTTGTGCTCCCGAAGCGTCGGGAACCATTCGCATAAAGATCCCAAACAACTTAGATTCTCCTTTTGAAAATTGCAGAAACTATTTGGGAAAGTCTCCCGACATTTTGGAGTCTTTCGGACTATCTTCCCACAGTTGCGGAAGGCAAATGTATAAGCCTCTTGAGAATAAATTAGAAAATCTTGAGCGTTTGCAGGACGAAAGAAGGGAAGCTTCGCGGAGCATTTCGGTCTCTTCTCCCTAAATGGTGGAAGTCTTTTACATAACTCTCCTGAAGAAGACTTAGAAAATTTTTTGACCTTTTGTGGAGAGATTGGGGTTTTCTTTCTGAAACGGCGGGAACGATCTGTAAAATCCTACCGAAACTCGAAAGAGAACTTAGGAGCTTTCTTTGAAAATTTGCGGAAGCTTTCACAAAAGCTTTCCGAAACCCCGCAGAGAAATTCACGAATTCCTTCCAAAACTGTGAAGAGACTTAGAAATTTTCCTTTTGCGGAGCTGTTGGACTTTCCATCCCGAACCTGCGGAGCCGTTCATTTTATCCTCCCGAAATGGCGGAAGCGAATCGCGAGAGCTTTCCGCAACATCGGAAGCGAGTGCAGCCGAAACATAGATTTCACGAGGGCCTTTTTTTGGAAGCGTTGGCTTAAGTCTTCCGAAACGGCGGAAGCCATTGGTGAGAGTTCCCCGCAATTTCGGAAGCCTTAGCGATATCACCCCGAAAATGGGCCACCGAAAAAAAAATCAACCATTCACGTCCTTTTGGCGGGGAGCTTCGCCAATCTCTCCCGAAATGCCAGAGAAATTCAGCGGAAGCTTCCGCGTTGCACTTCTGAACGAATTGAACTTTGTGAAACATTGTCTCTTCCCCGTCGCCGAGGCCTTTTGCGGGAGCCAGTCGCCTTCGCGCCCCAAAATGGCGGAAACTTTCCCTGTATCCTTCCGCAACGGCGGATGAAATTTGCAAGCTGGTCCCACGAATGGCTGTCGCACGCGGATCGAAATGTTTGACGTGACCACCGACGTACCGGTATTTAAACCGCGACTAATTGCGCCACCCACCAAACTAAATGCTCGCACGTGCCTATCCTATTTAAATAAGAGGTATGGGGTATGAGCCAACGCATTGTTAATTCTCGATTGGAAGATTTGTTGGACGCCGCGCAAACCGCCCCAGCTCAGATTGCTCAACCACGTTCACGGCCACCTCAGTCAGCTATCCTCATTGGTGCCAGGTAGGATCTTAACCATTAAATCTGTCCCTTATACGCGTCAAATCGCTATTGGGTTGTCATTTGTTTTAAAAAAACAATAGGCATGGGTTGAATTCGACGGGAAAAACGCCCGTCATTGGCTAGTTTGCATGTCAAATACGGCTTATTTCTCATTTGTTCCATCATGCGAAACATAGAAATCTCAAAACGTTTGACAGTCGATCCGCAAGCCGCATATGTCGTTGTTCTTCACCGTCAAAGTTACCCAAACCCCGTGAATGTTTAAGCTACACGAGCCCAAACCCGAAACTATGGCCACCCGAGCCTTTTCGTCAGTCTGTCTCCAACGCCATCACCCTCGCTCGAACTAAAACCCCCCATAGAGCACCTCGGCAAGTGCCGTAAATAGCAATAGCGTTCAAAGCAGTCGCCGGGTCATAAATACGAAACACCTCCTTATTTCGTCACAGAGTCTTTCCAACCCAAACTTCCCCGCCATTAGCCTTTCAAACCGCAGCAATGACGAAATTTACCCTCTTCCCCAGAGCTAAAATGAAAGCAGGTTGCTTCCGCAACGCGCTTGTCCTCACAGGAGCATTCTGAACCTGCCCCTTTAAAGAATTAAGATGCCTAAAATTTATAATTATGTTCCTGTTGAAACGAAGATCACCATTTCTCCTAGGGCCGGGACAAGAGCAAATTGTTGCCATGACATAACCTATCCTCTCAGGAGCATCCCAAACTCATCCTTTTAAAAGATTCAAATGTTTCAATTTATGTTTCATGTTGAAATGGTGTTTTTTCTTCCTAAATATACAGCTTCATTGTACTTATCTCATTGACATATTAAAACAATGATGCTCGCTGTTAAAATATCACAGTATTTTGCTCAATATCATGATGACCTGCATATGGGTGCTATGAGGGATAAATCAAAATGCCGAAAGTTGGTAAGAAGAAGGCTAAAATGACAGAAAAGAAACCTGCGCCACTTAAAACTGAAACTTCACTCTAGGATACTAGGTGCACCACCGGTGTCCCTCCTGAAATTAGATGGGGTGACATCTATAGAATGATCCGGGACCAAGAGATCCCAGATATATTGCTAGAGGAAGGGCCGATTTATCTCAATATCAGAGCCTCAAGCATAACTAGATCCTCTACCCGCCTTGAGCTGTTCCCCTATGCTGAAGTGATTGGATGGATACTCCAACATGCCGATGCTGAAGGGAGAGTGATAAATGATAGCGGGGAAGTGGCTATTGCCTCATTTAAACCCGCGTATCTTGCGGCAGCCTACAAATTTCCCCGTGTCCAACAAGCTCTGACTGATGAATGGTTGAGCCAGATGAACAACGTCGAGATGGCCAAGAAGCTGCTAATGGCAGGCAAACATTTGAGAAAGAAAAAAAGTGATGAATATGACGTGCAGAATCTGAGAGCTCCTTTCAGATTGATCGCTTTAATGCTGTGCAGAATCTTCGGCATGCCCGATGGCACAGTGTATAAGATTCAGTGGGTCCCTATTATCCACTACGTGGCATTCAAGGGAACTGTGTTTGATTGGGCCACTCTCCTATCAGATAGTTTGGCCTCGATGATAGTTCCTGCTAAAGAAGGACTAGCCTTGAAGAAGGCTTAATTTTTCATGTCTTCGTATCTAATTGATTGTATTTTGGCCAAGATAGACTTCCCCCAAATTGGGCTGCACATGGGATAAGGCCACTACCCCGGTCTATATCACTTTCAGGATGTTGTGGGCTCAGAATTACAAGCCTAGTTACAAACTCATCTGTGAGGGTTTCATCATGCCCCTATATGAGAAATTGTTCAGGGAGGATCCCAACTGCCTATCAGAGAACGATGTGGAAGTCCTTGAGGATTACGGGGATTTTTACTTTTCAGAACAAGGTACCTACCTCAGAATGTTTCGAGGGACTAAGCCCCCAAACATCTTGCCGCAGTATGACACGGATTATGTGGTCCTCAAAGAAGCAGTAAGACAACTCTTCCTGGATGGAATTGGAGCAATGCTCCACAAAGAGCAGAAGGCTTCCTTTCCCCCTCTACCTTTCTGTATAGGTGCTTACAAGTTCTCGGGGGTTGCCTCGGCCGATGAATTTATTCAAGAGCTGAAAGCCTTCCACTTCGGTGAGGTGATCTTCCACAGGAATGACAGAAAGGGAAGAGTTGCTGAGCAATGTAAGGAGATTTATGCTCACTTCGAGTACTCTCACTATCCTGATGAAGAGGAAGAGGCATTCAGAGGTATCAGCAACATGGCTGAGCTACAAGTCTATCGCCAAAGCACTGGAGCAAGCTCTAGCTCAACCAAGGCCCAGAAGACCAACCAAGAGAAGGAGAAAGAAGCTGAGGATGCCCAAGCTCAAGAAGAGCTCAGATTAAGAGAAGAAGCCAGGTTACTTTAGAAAGCTGAGGAAGCCAAGCTGCAGCGGGAAGCAGAAGAAGCCATGTGGCAGCAGGAAGCTGAAGTGGAAAGAATGCAGCAAGAAGCTGAAAATGAAAGCCTGCGGAAAGAGGCTGAGGAATCCCAAAAGCAGAAAGAGGCTGAAGCTGAGCAAGCTGAGGCAGAAAGGAAGGCAGAAGAAGAGTTGAAAGCAAGGGAAGATGCTCAAGCCAGTGAGTCTGGTGTCCAAGACATGGATATAGACACATCTCAAGAAGGAGGCTTTGGTACCCAAAAAAAGGGCATGGATCCAGCTCAGGAAGTCCGTACCCCACTTGCTGAAGAAGACATAGACATCATAAACTGACCAATTGTCACGTACACGCCATCGGGAAAGCGTACAGTGTCCAGATGGAATGAGTTTGTCCACGACAAGAAGAGGAAAGCAATGGTCCTCAAATCAGAAGAGAGGGTCAAAAGTCCCTTCCATGAAGACATCGTTACCCACCGAGAGGTCACTGTAATGAAAAATACAGATAAGGATCCCTTTGCTATGGCATCTGCAGTTGTGGAAACAGCAAGAGAATCACTGGACAATGTGGGTGTGATAGTTAGAGAAAATCTTTTGACAAAGAAGAGAGCTTGTTCGCTACAACAGACTGTGGCTAATGAGCAAGCCCAAAGAGATATGGTAGTGAACAAGTATAATTGCTTGTACGCTGAGCATAAGGAGCTTTCAAACAAGTACAGCCAGCTGGAGGAGGAAAAGGACCAGCTAACACTCCAAATGATGATTGTGGAAGCAGAGAAGAATGGAGCGGAAGAAAAGGCATCTCAGCTAGAAGCAGACAAGCGGACATTAGCCGAGCAGTTAGAGCAAGCAGAGGGTAGAACAATGGACATGTCTCCTTTCCATGAGCTGTCATGCAACATCCTGATGCAGGTGTATGACACTCAGGAGCTAATCACTGATGAGGTTTGCAAGCTCAAGGCCATGGTGGTTAGGTTAAAAGAAATTAATGCGGAAGCTCATAGGCTCAAAGCAAAGAATACCCGTGTCAAGGAAAATATCATCAGTCAGATGGCGTGGAGAGAAGGAAAAGGGGGTTTCCCCACACACCTCCCATTTAAATCTGTGGACAGTTTTAATGAGGACATAGCCCTTTTGGAGTTTGGCAGGAACTATGCCAGTAAGCTGATAACTAGTGTGCAAAGAACAACAGATAAAACTAGCAATTTGTACCAAAGGCTCCAAGGGGTAAATGACAAATGCACATTGAGTTTCCCTCAGACCCTGGAGGACTTTCCGGAAAAGGAGCAGCGATTGTCTCAGCTAAAGGAAGAGCTAGGCGTTCAAACCGAGTATGTGAAAAGGATTGATGTTCTAGCTATTGATGACCTTCAACATTATGTTGGATTGTCATCCCTCCACAACCATCTGCTAAAGGAAGTGCATCAAGCTGCAGTAGCAGAAGTTCAAAGCATTAGAACAGAACTCGGGAAGAATGTAACTTCTCATAAAATCTTGTTTCTTGCTACAGCAAACATAGTCATAAGGGACACAGGTGTGTGGTACATCTACATAGAGGAAGAGGAAAAGAAAGCTACAGCAGTAGCAGGAGCATCAGCAGATCCAGAATCTTCTCTCCCAACAGCCACTCCAGCAACCATAATAGGCTCGATTCCCTTTTCCCCAGCAGTGGCAGAAGTTCCAGTAAGCTCAATCCCTTCTTCCCAAGTAGAAGCAGCAGCAGCAATAGGTTCAAGTGTCTCTTCCCAGGCAGCTTCAGCAACAATTAACTTGGGCGATCCTCTGCCAGCAGAAGCTCGTGCATAGGAGTGAACCAGCACGATATTAGAACATTATTTCTTCTATGCATATTTTGTTAAAATCTCAATTGTATACAGCGTGAGTTAAGGGATAGCTGTTCTTTCTCTTTTGTTAAATATTTTGTAACAGAAATAGTCATTTTTTTGGTCTGTTATAGAAGAGATTCCTGTAAGTGACAGGTGGAAGAGGCTAGGTGGCAGGCCAAAGGGTGATTTTGTAATTATAAATAGGAGCTAGGAAGAATAGAGAAGGACTTTTGGCAGGGAAGGAAATTTTGAAACCTTTACGAGCTATCTTGTATCGTTTCTGTAAAATTGAATTTTCTAATAAAAGCCACGGGAGATGGACGATTTGTATGGGATGTTGGACAGCTGTATGTTGGACTATTCTGATGACTGTTGTTCTGTAATGTGAGATCATTCTTACCATCTGAACTATTTCTTTGTATCAGTGATTTTGCTCCTTCCTGTGCATGCGACTTTCTCTATTCTGTGAACAATGAATGCATTTCATAGTGAATGAGGAGCTACCTGCTGATATATTTACCATTGTTGTAGAATTCTCTTTTTGATTAAACGGCTAACTGTTCTTTCTTCAAGATAATTCATATGGCTCATTTATCATGCCTTTAATTTGCTCCTTGCAGGGATCTTTAAATTTAATTTTAGTTTGTTCACATTTAGATCTGTTTATGCGTTCTTGCTATTTAGATCAGATATTTTCGCTTATTTTCTGTTTCGTGAGCAATAGATGCATTTTACATTAAACTAGAACCTATCTTCTAAGATCCTTTTATTTGGCTGTAGCTTTACCTGTAAGAATTGGCAGCTACCTGTTCTTTCTTTCTGTTATCTATTACAAACCATTGCTCATCCTTAAAACGTGTTCCCTGCAAGGATAGGTAGATTTATTTCACTTTCTAGACTTAGATCTATTTTAGTTGCATCTAGATCAAATATTACTAGGAATTTGCATCTCATTTAAAAAACATAAAATCCAAAAGAAAGGTGGATCGGGCCATAACCAGTAGAATCGGATTTAAACTCCAAACCCACGGTTGCCAGAATCGCTAACCAGACGGATTCCCTACACCAAACGGGAGATAGTCTAATTGTTACCATTTCTCGGGGAGAACCCCTTTCTGATTGATGCTATGATATCCGAGGCATCAACAGTTTTTGGCGCTAGAAGGAGGGCCTGAAAGTGCATGGCTAATAGAGGAAAATCTCCCACTGCCATAGAAGACACTAAAAATCCGCTTAAAGAAAGCATTTCAAACAGCCCAGATCTTGGATTAACAAATCAAGAACGCCTCATTTCTGACCCTAAGATTCAAGAATCTTTGTAGGCTGTCCCTTTTACAAAAATAGAGGATTTGAGAAGACATACAAGATCCTACGTTAGGCAGTTCGGCGGGTTAAACGCTATCAAATTCCTCCCCAAGAAAACTACCCCTAGAAAGGAGCCACAGTATACCCGAGATTCGATTCTTGTTCAAAGTTTCGAAGAACTTGTGAATCTGACTTTGGAAGAAATCTTAGGCACTCTTAACAAGGAAGATCTTGAAAACTCAGAACAATTTTCAGACCAAGAAAACCTTGAAGAACCAATTACTCCTAAGAGTACTCCTCAGAATTCACCATACAATTCTCCACCCGGGTCTCCACATCCAAACATGGTTGTACCTGCTTGGAGAGCAAGGGGAGCGCTGAACCTAGCTGGACCATTCCATAATCTTCCTAAAAGCCTAAAAAAGGTCTTTCCTAAGTATGATCCAGGGAAAGCCATTTCGGCGGAAGATCACCTCAAGAGTTTTTACTTAGCTCTGAACCTTTTGAACGTACAACATGAAGATGTAGTCTGCAGGTTGTTTCCATATACATTCGAGCCAAAAGTATCGTCATGGTACTTCAGCCTACAACCCAGCTCAATCTCTAGTTGGGATGAATTCGAGAAATGTTTTCTAAAGAAATACGGAAACCAAAATACTGTGGCCACACTTATGAAAGAACTCTTATCCATGAGAATGGAAAAGAAAGAAAAGGTCCAAGACTTTAATCAAAGATTCACAACGCTGTTAAATAACTTCAGCGAAGCTAATAAACTAGCAGAGGAGTCTCTGATTGAATACTACACTACCACTCTTGAAGGACCAATCGCAATATTTGTAAAACGATCCAAGAAAACTACCCTAATAGAGAACTTTGAGGAAGCTAGAAAGGTAGAGGAAGAGGTTGATATCATTGCTAAACATGCCTTAGATGTAGAACCAAAACCAGCAGCTAGCAAAAAACCTTTGCTGCTCACTAGAGGTAAGGAAGAGCCATCTACAGACATGGAAAATGTAGTCAAGATGATGCAAAAATTATCTAACAAAATCGTAGATCTCGAGAAAGACAAGGCTGCTAGCACATCTAGGAAACCTTTCAAGCCATTTTATAAAAGAAGGGAAGACGGTGAACAAACTCATCCACCAATGAACAATGCCCCTGTTTTAAACTTGAATGAGATTGGGATGGAAAATTTCTGCACTTTTCACCAAGAACCGCATTCGGAAAAGAGCTGCCCGCAATGGATAAATTCCATGAGCCTAGTCATGAATCAAATGCTAGATTCGCAGATCCCAGACCAAGATGATTCTCCAGAGAAGTCGAGCCCTGAGTTAGAGGAATCAACCCCGGACACTACTATGGTCTTATGGGATTGGGTACCTATGACTGAATTAGCAAAAGAGGATCCCATAGATAGCTCTCCCTCTACCGTAAACGTTGCTACTCGTAGCAAAGGCCCTATTGCCAATCCCGTGCCAAGCATAGCTCCTCATAAGCCTAAAGTCTCAAAATAACCACCTAGGAGGCATATAACAGTTATCCCACAACAACCCAAAGTTATCCAAACAGTGACCAAACAGCCAAGCGCTGACACGATAGTTCGACCACCTAAGATTTCAACGAGCAAAGCAGATCAGCCAAGTCGAATTGGGAATGAATCTGATATAGGATACGATATTATTGAAGATATCAAGAAGGTCAAGGCAAACGTATCAATATTTGACATGTGCAGCCTGCCCCATCAACGAGACAAACTGCTGCATGTTTTACAACCCCAGATCAGCACTCCATTGACGGTTTCTCAAGACCATCCCGAAATTAATGAGGCTAGCATCGGTGGAAAGTCTAAATCTCAAACTTTGCCTTTCCTATTGACTTTTGAAATTTTTAATCACAATGTTCACAACTTTTTGGTAGATTCTGGAGCATCCTCAAACGTTATGCCACTGTCAATTTGTAAGAAAATTAACGGGCAACCTGTTCCATCTCCAGCTCAAATTATCCAATTGGATAGGACTGCTGTCAAGGTTATTGGAGATGAAAGATGTTCTAATAAGATTATCAGCTAACCCTAGAGTCTATCAATTCATTGACATAATGGTGGTCAATATTCCTGAAGCCTATGGGCTGATTTTAAGTAGGGATTGGTCTACCAAACTAAGTGGCTACTTTGCTACTGATTGGTCCCACCTATGGCTGCCTTATCAGAACAGACAGAATCAGATTAAAGTTCTTAGGGAACCTCATATGAAACAAAACGTAACCCAGTTAGAAGAAAAGAATGAGGTCGTAGCCTTCTCATCCTCGGTTCTGGGGAATTACTTCTTAGAGATGGATCCAGGTACTAATCAATCTGAAGCCATTAGCCATGAATCAGATAGACAGTCCGATCTCCTTCGTTTCTCTCGGACTGATGATGTTGATTGTAACATAGTCAATTTAGTTACTGACATAGATCACAAAGAAACTAACTTAGTTGAATCTAAAGATACTTTTTGGACATTATACTTTGATGGTTCTAAAACTCTAGAAGGATCTGGAGCCGGTTGTGTTCTAATGGATCCGAAAAGAAACAAGTTTCTTTTGTCTTGTAGATTAGAATTTGATTGTACTAATAACACCGCTGAATATGAAGCCTTGGTACATGGATTAAAGAAGGCCATTGGCTTAAATGTTAAGTACCTGAAGGTCTTTGGTGACTCCGAGATAGTTGTAAGACAGTTAAGGGACACCATTCATTGTCTCTCACCTCATTTGAAGGGTTATCAAGCTGAGGTATGGGATTTAATCATGCATTTTGACGCTTTCAATATAAAATCAATTCCTAGATTGCAAAATTCTGCTGCTGATTTGTTAGCAACATCTGCTTTTAGGTTGGTGCCGTCAAATAATAAATGCTCAATTGAATTGATTTTCAGGCCTTCCATTCCCGATAACGTCACAAACTTCAGAGTCTTCGATGATGATGAACAAATTATCAGCTTCCTAACAAACGAAGATAGCTTTCAAGGAGCTGCAATAGAAGAGGAAGAACACGATGCTGATTTGATGAAGAAGGATGAGGAGAAAGGAAATTACATGCCCAAGGGGGTAAGGTCCCTTGAAATGTTGTTCGATCTTCAAAATAAGTTCAAAATACCAGCCAATACCAAAACTAACAGCTCATCGATGCAACATGAGTTGGTTGATTTGGGTACCGAGGCAGAACCAAGATTTGTCAACCTTGGCAAATGTTGTTCACCAGGAGAAAGAGACAGGTTCATTAAATTGTTTAAACAATACAAGGATGTTTTTGCATGGACCTATGAAGATTTGAAAATGTATGACGTCCGCATTATTCAGCATGTCATACCAATGAAAGCAGGCGTCAAACCATTTCAGCAGCAGTTAAGAAGGATGCATCCCACTCTAGAACCACTGATCCATAAGGAATTAAAGAAGCTCATGGACGCTAAGATAATTTTCAAAGTTCGGCATTCTGAATGGGTTGCAAACTTGGTTCCTGTAAGGAAGAAGTCAGGAGAGATAAGGCTATGTGTAGATTTCAGAAATCTAAACAAAGCTTCGGATAAAGACAACTACCCCGTACCTTCAATGGAGCAAATCCTACAAATGGTGTCAGGATCCGAATTGTTTTCTCTCCTCGATGGTTTCTCTGGCTACAATCAAGTGTTAGCAGCCGAAGAAGATCGCCTTAAGACTACTTTCAGAACTAAGTGGGGAACGTTCACCTACAGAAGAATGCCATTTGGTCTGATAAATGCAGGAGCTAAATTCCAAAGGGCGATGAATATTGCCTTCCAAGGATTGGGTGGGCAATGCGTGGTTGTATACTTGGATGATGTGACAGTCTTTTCGAAGAGAAGGGAAGATCATGTCGTGCATCTAAAGCATATTTTTTATCGCTGCCGGATATATGGTATTTCCTTGAATCCCAAGAAGAGCGTGTTTGTTGTTCCCGAAGGTAAGCTCTTGGGTCATATCATCTCCAAAGGGGGAGTGTCAATTGATCAAGAAAGAGTCCAAGCTATTAATAAGATTCCAATGCCTCACAACAAGAAATCTATGCAGTCTTTTATGGGCACCATCAATTCTGTCCACAGATTTGTTAAGCCATTGCAACAGATGGTTAAACAAAGCATACAATTCAAGTGGACAGATTTGGAGAAGGACGCATTTAGAGATATCAAGGCAGCTGTAGCTAAGGCTCCTTCCTTAAGAAGCCCGGATTTTGATAAGGATTTCATTTTGTATACCTTTGCTTCGGATGACTCTCTCGCAGTTGTACTCATGCAAAAGGTGGAGTTGGGGGATGAATACCCCATTTCGTTTATGAGCACTGGTCTGCAAGGGGCTGAACTGAATTACCCCGTGGTTCACAAGCATGTGTATGCGGTCTTCAAAGCAGTCAAGCAGTTTAGGCCATACATTCTGAAGAACAGAACTAAAGTCATAGTCCCCCATCCAGCTGTTAGATCCCTTTTCGTTCAAAAGGAATTGGGAGAAAGAAGAGGGAACTGGGTCACAACTCTTCAGGAATATGATTTGGAATTTAAACCAGCCACGATCATCAAATGACAAGGCTTGTGCAAATTACTTGCAGGAAACTCAACTGATGAAGAAAAAGATTGGAAGAATGAGGCAGAGTTAAATTCGGTTGAGGTGTGTCATATCTTCACATCTCCCCAGTCATGGTATAGGGATCTGGTGCACTATTTGCAGCAGGGATATTTACCTGAACACTGGAACTACAAACAAAGAAGGGCACTCCGTTTGAAATCAGCACCTTATCAAATCATTGAAGGAATTCTTTTTAGGAAGAATTATGATGGAGTTCTCCTTAGATGTTTGGAAAAGGAAGATGCAAACAAAGTTGTCAAAGAATTGCATGATGGCCCCGCAGGCGGACATTATTCAGGAGAGACGACAGCACACAAGATACTGAGAGATGGTTATTATTGGCCCACTCTGTTCCGAGATGCCCACACATATGCACGAAACTGTGATGTATGTCAAAGAAGTGCTGGGAATTTACCTAAGGCAGCAGGACCATTGCAGCCGGTCATCATCTCTGAGCCTTTTGAGCAATGGGGTATAGATGTTATCGGAGAGATAAATCCGAATTCTTCGTTGCAACATCGATACATCCTGACAGCTACCAACTACTTCACTAGGTGGACGGAGGCTATCCCTGTGCGCAAGATCAACGAAGACACAGTCATCAGCTTCTTAAAGGAGAACATCATAAGCAGGTTTGGGGTTCCAATTTCCCTTGTTTTTGATAATGCTACTTATTTTTCGTCTTGCAAAATAAATGAATTTGTTTATGAATGGGGAATCAAGTTGCATTATTCAGCCAATTATTATCCTCAGGGGAACGGATTAGCTGAATCCTCAAACAAGAATCTGATTTGAATCCTTAAGAAAACTGTGATAGAAAACCGGAGAAGTTGGCATGTGGCTCTCCCAAATGCCTTATGGGTAGATAGGGTAACCCCGAAGAACGCTTTACGTATCTCCCCTTTCACTCTTGTATATGGAAAAGAGGCCATTCTTCCCCCAAACATCTTACTACCATCCTTACAATTATGCCAAGCCTCTCGGGGTTCTGGTAGCCAAGCCTTGCAATATAGGATCAATACCCTGTTCCAGCTTGAAGAAGCCCGACAAAAGGCTAAAGACCGTTTTCATCAACATCAAGACATAGTTAAAAGATGGTTTGATAAGAGAAAATCTGGCAAGAGAAGCTTTGAAGTTGGGGACTTAGTCCTGAAGTGGGACCATAATCACGAAGGCAAAGGAATGCATACAAAATTTCAACATCTATGGGTAGGCCCGTACCAAATCTCCGCAAAATTAGGCCCATCTACTTATAAATTGACAAATCTCGAGGGAGAAGAAGTAACCTTCCTCTCAACAGCCTCGCTCTGAAGCAATACTTCGCATAGTCTCACTGAGACTTTCTGTACATAAATAAAAGTTTCTTTTGTTTTTGCTTTAGCCTTTAGTCGCTTTATTTTCGGCCATTTTATTTCTTTCATTGTCGTTTGAACCTTTGCTACAAGTTTTTGTTTGCTGAAAACCCTTATGGTCGAGTTCCCTGTCAAGGATAGCTCTCTCAAAGAAACCTCGCCACCCCTGAGTCCGGAACTATGCTCGAATGAATTCTGTCTGTTGTGTTCTCGCTGAAATGTTCAGAAGGAAGGAAACCTACCCTGCTAGTCACACTAATCCTATTTAATAGCAGAGGCCTATGACCATCTTCACTACTATCGTTGGGATCCACCCACTCTCACACTTTAAAGGAATCTCAAGATGGTTATTAGAGTTAGACCCATTGAAAGTAGCACACCTCGAGGGCATAGGGTATTGAAGTGACTCCATGCTGCAAATCTAACAACCAAAATGGCATGTACTCCAAAGTCTGTTTTCCAGAGATTCTCGCCTCAATTAAAGCATGGCTGAGACAAAAGCAAAAGACATGTAAAATCAAGAAGGTTTTCCAAAAGGCCCAGCCCAAAATGGGCTCCTCTCCATCCGTGAAGTTTGATCAAATCAATAAAATTTCTAACTCACACAAAAGGGCAATATGGATTGAGGAACCTAAATCAAAGATCATGTCCAAAAGAAAATATCCCTGTAAGGCTCAAACAGCTAAGCTGTCCAAAGTACAAACATCCAAAAGGATGCAAGCAACATGGGAATGAGGAACAAGAGCAATAATGTCCCTGAGAAAGTATTGCAAATCCTGTGGAGTCCGGCAGTAGTGACCATCTGAAAGATGACCCTCCTAAAAATGAACCTCATATATCGGCCCTTTGAGAGTGGTGAAGATGTCTCAAGCAAAACTCCCCTTTCCCCAATGGCTAGCAAGTAAAGTGCCTCCTTCCCCTCACGTGAGTTTAAAAATGCTCAGCTGAGCAGTGCACCCAAGATGGATGTCTTCGATGAGGCTTCGGACCATGAAGAGGAATTTTTCAGAGATCTTTGTTCGCCAGCGACTTGCCATTGTTGTTGCACCAACACCCCCCCCAAAAATGTTGTACATATTGGGGCCCCTCCTTTTAATTTTTTAGAAAGGCTACCTCAAGGGGCCATTCCCAGCTTTTATCTTTGCTTCCCAAAGGAAAATTCTGGCCATATACCTTTCCGATTTTCCTCCAAAGGACAGAAAAGGAACTTAGAAGATTTTCCCAACTTTTCGGAGCTTCTCAGACTATTCCCAGCAGTTGCGCTTTTGTTTTGAGTGTTCACCCCGAAAGGCGAAAGCCTTTGTTTAAGCCTTCGAAGAAGAACGTAGAAATTATTTAAAAAATTGCGGAACATAGGGAAGAGATTCCGCGGGAGCATTCAGCTTTGTGCTCCCGAAGCGTCGGCAACCATTCGCATAAAGATCCCAAACAACTTAGATTCTCCTTTTGAAAATTGCGGAAACTATTTGGGAAAGTCTCCCAACATTTCAGAGTCTTTCGGGCTATCTTCCCACAGTTGCGGAAGGCAAACGTATAAGCCTCTCGAAAATAACTTAGAAAATCTTGAGCGTTTGTGGGACGAAAGAAGGGAAGCTTCACGGAGCATTTCGGTCTCTTCTCCCGAAACGGCGGAAGTATTTTACATAACTCTCCTGAAGAAGACTTAGAAAAATTTTCGACCTTTTGCGGAGAGATTGGCGTTTTCTTTCCGAAACGGCGGGAACGATTTGTAAAATCCTCCTGAAACTCGGAAGAGAACTTAGGAGCTTTCTTTGAAAATTTGCGGAAGCTTTCACAAAAGCTTTCCGAAACCCCACGGAGAAATTCACGAATTCCTTCCGAAACTGTGAAGAGACTTAGAAATTTTCCTTTTGCGGAGCTGTTGGACTTTCCATCCCGAACCTGCGGAGCCGTTCATTTTATCCTTCCGAAACGGTGGAAGTGAATCACGAGAGCTTTCCGCAACATCGGAAGCGAGTGCAGCCGAAACTTAGATTTCACGAGGGCCTTTTTTCGGAAGCGTTGGCTGAAGTCTTCCGAAACGGCGGAAGCCATTGGCGAGAGTTCCATGCAATTTCGGAAGCCTTAGCGATATCACCCTAAAAATGGGCCACCGAAAAAAAAATCAACCATTCACGTCCTTTTGGCGGGGAGCTTCGCCAATCTCTCCCGAAACACCGGAGAAATTCAGCGAAAGCTTCCGCGTTGCACTTCTGAACGAATTGAACTTTGCGGAACGTTGTCTCTTCCGCGTCGCTGAGGCCTTTTGCAGGAGCCAGTCGCCTTCGTGCCCCGAAATGGCGGAAACTTTCCCTGTATCCTTCCGCAACGGCGGATGCAATTCGTAAGTTGGTCCCGCGAATGGCGGTCGCACGCGGATCAAAATTTTTGATGTGACCGCCGACGTACCGATATTTAAACCGCGACTAATTGCGCCACCCACCAAACTAAATGCTCGCACGTGCCTGTCCTATTTAAATAAGAGGCGGGGGGTACGAGCCAATGCATTGTTAATTCTTGATTGGAAGATTTGTTGGACACCGCGCAAACCGCTCCAACTCAGATTGCTCAACCATGTTCACGGCCACCTCAGTCAACTATCCTCGTCGGTGCCAGGTAGGATCTTAACCATTAAATCTGTCCCTTATACGCGTCAAATTGCTATTGGGTTGTCATTTGTTTTCAAAAAATGATAGGCATGGGTTGAATTCGACGGGCAAAACGCCCATCATTGGCTAGTTTGCATGTCAAATACGGCTTATTTTTCATTTGTTCCATCATGCGAAACATAGAAATCTCAAAACGTTTGACCGTCGATCCGCAAGCCGCATATGTCGTTGTTCTTCGCCTTCAAAGTTACCCAAACCCCGTGAATGTTTAAGCTACACGAGCCGAAAAACAAAACTATGGCCACCTGACCCTTTTTGTCAGTCTGTCTCCGACGCCATCACCCTCGCTTGAACTAAAACCCCCCATAGAGCACCTCGGCAAGTGCCGTAAATAACAATAGCGTTCGAAGCCCTCGCTGGGTCATAAATACGAAACGCCTCCTTATTTCGTCACAGAGTCTTTCCAACCCGAGCTTCCCCGCCATTAGCCTTTCAAACCGCTGCAATGACGAAAGTTACCCTCTTCCCCAGAGCTAAAACGAAAGCAGGTTGCTTCCGCAACGCGCTTGTCCTCACAGGAGCATTCTGAACCTGCCCCTTTAAATAATTAAGATGGCTAAAATTTATAATTATGTTCCTGTTGAAACGAAGATCACCACTTCTCCTAAGGCCGGGCCGAGAGCAAATTGTTGCCGCGACATAACCTATCCTCTCAGGAGCATCCCAAACTCATCCTTTTAAAAGATTCAAATGTTTCAATTTATGTTTCATGTTGAAATGGTGTTTTTGCTTCCTAAATATGAAGCTTCATTGTACTTATCTCATTGACATATTAAAACAATGATGCTCTCTATTAAAATCTCATAGTATTTTTCTCGATATCATGATGACTTGCATATGGGTGCTATTAGGGATAAATCAAAATGCCAAAAGTTGGTAAGAAGAAGGCTAAAATGACAGAAAAGAAGCCTGCACCACTTAAAACTGAAACTTCACTCCAGGATACTAGGTGCACCACTGGTGTCCCTCCTGAAATCAAATGGGGGTGACATCTATAGAATGATCCGGGACCAAGAGATCCCATATATGTTGCTAGAGGAAGGGCCGATTTATCTCAATATTAGAGCCTCAGGCATAACTAGAGCCGCTACCTGCCCTGAGTTGTTCCCCTGTGCTGAAGTGATCGGATGGATACTCCAACATGCCGATGCTGAACGGAGAGTGATAAATGATAGCGGGAAAGTGGCTATTGCCTCATTTCAACCCGCGTATCTTGCGGTTGCCTACAAATTTCCCCATGTCCAACAAGCTCTGACTGATGAATGGTTGAGCCAGATGAACAACGTCGAGATGGCCAAGAAGCTACTAATGGCAGGCAAAAATTTGAGAAAGAAAGGAAGTGATGAATATGACATGCAGAATCTGAGAGCTCCTTTCAGATTGATCGCTTTAATGCTGTGCAGAATCTTCGGCATGCCCGATGGCACAGTGTATAAGATTCAGTGGGTCCCTATTATCCACTACGTGGCATTCAAGGGAATTGTGTTTGACTGGGCCACTCCCCTATCAGATAGTTTGGCCTCGATGATAGTTGCTGCTAAAGAAGGACTAGCCTTGAAGAAGGCTGAATTTTTCATGTCTTCATATCTAATTGATTGTATTTTGGTCAAGATAGACTTCCCCAAATTGGGATGCACATGGGATAAGGCCACTACCCCGTTCTATATCACTTTCAGGATGTTGTGGGCTCAAAATTACAAGCCTAGTTACAAACTCATCTGTGAGGGGTTCATCATGCCCCTATATGAGAAATTGTTCAGGGAGGAGCCCAACTGCCTGTCAGAGAACGCTGTGGAAGTCCTTGAGGATTACGGGGATTTTTACTTTTCAAAACAAGGTACCTTCCTCAGAATGTTTGGAGGGACTAAGCCCCCATACATCTTGCCGTAGTATGCCATGGATTATGTGGTCCTCAAAGAAGCAGTAAGACAACTCTTCCTGGATGGAATTGGAGCAATGCTCCACAAACAGCATAAGGCTTCCTTTCCCCCTCTACCTTTCTGTATAGGTGCTTACAAGTTCTCGGGCGTTGCCTCAACCGATGAATTTATTCAAGAGCTGAAAGCCTTCCACTTCGGTGAGGTGATCTTTCACAGGAATGACAGAAAGGGAAGAGTTGCTGAGCACTGTAAGGAGATTTATGCTCACTTCAAGTACTCTCACTATCCTGATGCGGAGGAAGAGGCATTCAGAGGTATCAGCAACATGGCTGAGCTACGGGTCTGTCGCCAAAGCAATGGAGCAAGCTCTAGCTCAACCAAGGCCCAGAAGACCAGCCAGCAGAAGGAGAAAGAAGCTGAGGATGCTCGAGCTCAGGAAGAGCTCAGATTAAGAGAAGAAGCCAGGTTACTCCAGGAAGTTGAGGAAGCCAAGCTGCAGTGGGAAGCAGAAGAAGCCAAGTGGCAGCAGGAAGCTAAAGTGGCAAGAATGCAGCAAGAAGCTGAAAATGAAAGCCTGCGGAAAGAGGCTGAGGAAGCCCAAAAGAAGAAAGAGGCTGAAGCTAAGCAAGCTGAGGCAGAAAGGAAGGCAGAAGAAGAGTTGAAAGCAAGGGAAGATGCTCAAGCCAGTGGGTCCGGTGTCCAAGACATGGATATAGACACATCTCAAGCAGGAGGCTCTGGTACCCAAAAGAAGGGCATGGATCCAGCTCAGGAAGTTCGGACCCCACCTGCTGAAGAAGACATAGACATCATAAACCGACCAATTGTCCCGTACACGCCATCGGGAAAGCGTACAGTGTCCAGGTGGAATGAGTTTGTCTACGACAAGAAGAGGAAAGCAATGGTCCTCAAATCAGAAGAGAGGGTCAAAAGTCCCTTCCATGAAGACATCGTTACCCACCGAGAGGTCACTGTAATGAAAAATACAGATAAGGATCCCTTTGCTATGGCATCCGCAGTTGTGGAAACAGCAAGAGCATCACTGGACAATGTGGGTGTGATAGTTAGAGAAAATATTTTGACAAAGAAGAGAGCTCGTTCGCTACAACAGACTGTGGCTAATGAGAAAGCCCAAATAGATCTGGTAGTGAACAAGTATAATTGCTTGTACGCTGAGCATAAGGAGCTGTCAAACAAGTACAGCTAGATGGAGGAGGAAAAGGACCAACTAACACTCCAAATGATGATTGTGGAAGCAGAGAAGAATGGAGCGGAAGAAAAGGCATCTCAGCTAGAAGCAGACAAGCGGACATTAGCCGAGCAGTTAGAGCAAGCCGAGGGTAGAACAATGGACATGTCTCCTTTCCATGAGCTATCATACAACATCCTGAAGCAGGTGTATGAAACTCATGAGCTAATAACTGATGAGGTTTGCAAGCTCAAGGCCATGGTGGTCAGGTTAAAAGAAATTAATGCGGAATCTCATAGGATCAAAGCAAAGAATACCCGTGTCAAGGAAACTATCATCAGTCAGATGGCGTGGAGAGAAGGAAAAGGGGGTTTCCCCACACACCTCCCATTTAAATCTGTGGACAGTTTTAATGAGGACATAGCCCTTTTGGAGTTTGGCAAGAACTGTGCCAGTAAGCTGATAACCAGTGTCCAAAGAACAACAGATAAAATTAGCAATCTATACCAAAGGCTCCAAGGGGTAAATGACAAATGCACATTGAGTTTCCCTCAGACCCTGGAGGACTTTCCGGAAAAGGAGCAGCGTTTGTCTCAGCTAAAGGAAGAGCTAGGTGTTCAAACCGAGTATGTGAAAAGGATTGATGTTCTGGCTATTGATGATCTTCAACATTATGTTGGATTGTCATCCCTCCACAACCATCTGCTGAAGGAAGTGCATCAAGTTGTAGTAGCAGAAGTTCAAAGCATTAGAACAGAACTCGGGAAGAATGTAACATCTCAGAAAATCTTGTTTCCTGCTGCAGCAAACATAGTCATAAGGGACACAGGTGTGTGGTACCGCTACATAATGGAAGAGGAAAAGAAAGCTGCAGAAGTAGCAGGAGCATCAGCAGATCCAGAATCTTCTCTCCCAGCAGCCACTCCAGCAAGCACAATAGGCTCGATTCCCTTTTCCCCAGCAGTGGCAGAAGTTCCAGTAAGCTCAATCCCTTCTTCCCAAGTAGAAGCAGCAACAGCAATAGGTTCGAGTGTCTCTTCCCAGGCAGCTTCAACAACAATTAACTTGGGCGATCCTCTGCCAGCAGCAGCTTGCGCACAGGAGTGAACCAGCACGATATTAGAACATTATTTCTGCTATGTGTATTTTGTTAAACTCTCAATTGTATACAGCGTGAGTTAAGGGACAGCTGTCCTTTCTCTTCTGTTAAATATTTTGTAATAGAAATAGTCATTTTTTTGGTCTGTTATAGAAGAGATTCCTGTAAGTGACAGGTGGAAGAGGCTAGGTGGCAGCCCAAAGGGCGATTTTGTAATTATAAATAGGAGCTAGGAAGAATAGAGAAGGACTTTTGGCAGGGAAGGAAATTTTGACACCTTTACGAGCTATCTTGTATTGTTTCTGTAAAATTGAATTTTCTAATAAAAGCCATGGGAGATGGACGTTTTGCATGGGATGTTGGACGGATGTATGTTGGACTATTCTGATGACTGTTGTTCTGTAATGTGAGATCATTCTTACCATCTGAACTATATCTTTGTATCAGTGATTTTGCTCCTTCCTGTGCATGCGACTTTCTCTATTCTGTGAACAATGAATGCATTTCAGAGTGAATCAGGAGCTACCTGCTGATATATTTACCATTACTGTAGAATTCTCTTTTTGATTAAATGGCTAACTGTTCTTTTTTCAAGATAATTCGTATGGCTCATTGTTCATGCCTTTAATTTGCTCCTTGCAGGGATCTTTAAATTTAATTTCAGTGTGTTCACATTTAGATTTGTTTATGCGTTCTTGCTATTTAGATCAGATATTTTCGCTTCTTTTCTGTTTCGTGAGCAATAGATGCATTTTACATTAAACTAGAAGCTATCTTCTAAGATCCTTTTATCTGGCTGTAGCTTTACCTGTAAGAATTGACGGCTACCTGTTCTTTCTTTATGTTATCTATTACAGACCATTGCTCATCCTTAAAACGTGTTCCCTGCAAGGATAGGTAGATTTATTTCACTTTCTAGACTTAGATTTGTTTTAGTTGCATCTAGATCAAATATTACTAGGAATTTGCATCTCATTTAAAAAACATAAAATCCAAAAGAAAGGTGGATCGGGCCATAACCGGTAGAATCGGATTTAAACTCCAAACCCACGGTTGCCGGAACCGCTAACCGGACGGATTCCCTACACAAAACGGGAGATAGTCTAATTGGGACCATCTCTCGGGGAGAACCCCTTTCTGATTGATGCTACGATATCCGAGGCATCAACAGGCAGCTAATATGCTTACACATGTGATTTGGTGAAAGTGGGAGACTAGGAATTGTTGTACAAGTGGCGTTTTTTGGAATCTCTTCCCAACATGAGTTGGCATGAGTCTCTTGGAAGGAATTCGACCCATGGAGGACATTAGAAGTTTATAAATGTCAATAACAAAGAATGAAACCAGCTTTTTATCATTTTTAGAATTTGCAATTGCATTTGTGAAGAGGGAGAGCTAGTGGATGACTAGTTTCTTGCCTTAGCCAATTTCGAGGGTGAAAGATTCCCATCCAAGTTGGTAATTGGAAAGGCCATTCAGACCTTTCAATTGGAGCTTTAATGGATTGTTTATTTTCAGGTTTAAGCTATAGGGAAGCTCATGGTTTCTTCTATTGCAGCTCACTCCTTCAACCATTTCCAGTTTTGATGGCATATTCTTGATCCTTGAGGGAGGGAGTTTTTGGTGAGATATTGTACTCTTTGGGGAAGATTTTAATGCCCCATTTATTTTTTAATATGAATTAAATACTCTGTTCTTCATCTCCAAAAAATTTCATGTCGAAATTCCAAGTAGAAATGTATAAATCTCATTTTTAATGGAAGAACAATGCCATTTCCCCACTACCTTGTTGTGAGCCAATGTATTGATGATGATTTAGAATGAATGGATGATTATCTAATATATTTTTGATCCATATACTTCCATGTATGTCTTCTACAAGTTTCATGTACTGTACTTGAGCATTTGAAGCATTTTTACTTAGTTTAGTTGTATTGGGAGGTGAAATAGTGCCATTTCCCCAAGGGTCGAATTGGGGATTTTTGCAGTTGAATGGGAGAGGATGAGAATAGTTGTAATAGTCCATTAATGGTGCATATAAAAATTTAATAAAATAATTAACACATTACATACATCTGTTCATAAATTTGAGTGGGTTTGGAGGCATTTGGGAAGCCATTTTCAGTACTTACCCCAGGGGGATTTGAACCCCAAATTACTAGTAAAATTGCATAATTGGTCCAGAATATTAAGAGAGTTTGCAGAGGTATTTTGGTGAACATATGTCATCCATAAAAATCATATTCAAGTTCTAATATCATTCATACACCTTCCTTTAAGATTTGAAGGCATTTGGAGTCAATTTGAGACCTAGAGACCAATACTACTCAAAGGAAAATCACTAGTAAAGTTACCTACATTGATCAGAATTTAGAGAGGATTTGCAGAAGTATTTTAAAGGTCTAAAGGCATCCCTGAAACACATATTTATGTTCTAATATCATTTATATACCTTCTCAGAAGATTTGGGATCATTTGGGCCAAATTTGGGACCTAGAGATCAAAACTAATCAAAGGTCGAACTAGGGAAAAAAAGTGGAAAATTGCCATTTTAATAAAATTCCTCACAAGGGACATTATATACTACCACCCAGATTCTTGAGGACATAGCCAAAAATAAGTAATCTATCGAAGAACAATTCAGGAGGTTTGTCGAAACAGATAAGCATAAGACTCCCAAAACTTTTGTCAAGAAACCAAAGCTTTCGGTTGAACCTCATGTCGACCTAACCATTCCCTGTCCCACTACTTCCTCGACCCGAGTAGAAGAAGAAATTATGCCTTTAGCATTACCTGCTCCTATCAACCCAGTAGATGCTACTCTAAGACAGTTCATCACCAAACTCCCAACATTATGTCCCAACTGGCGCGAGATGGTCATTCAGCAAGCAATCTTTGCAACCACATCATCCATTCCATTTAATATACCTCCCCCTGACACGATCCAAGCCAACAATTTACCTTCGCCATCCACAATACTGGAAATTGTCGGTCATAAAAAGACCCATCGTATCAGAAACCCCGACCAATTTGGTCTACTCTATTCACAACAAACATCTGTATTTACCCCTCTTTCGGTCGCACCATTACAACAACGCTTGAGTCTACCTCACCCCGCATTCCATCATAATGAATAGTCACCATAAGTCATTACTTCCCAAGTCGAGTCTAGAGTCCAAGAAGTTGAGTCAAGTCTAGTCGATCTGGGTCCGTCTGGAAGTACCATTCTGTCAAGTCTAGCTTCAACAGAAGTCGACCCTCCACTTATCTCGACAAGTCAGTCGAGTCTCCCTGCCGACGTCCAAGTCCAGTCCTTTGACATAGCAGCAAGACAAGGAAGCAATAGCAACAGAATCCATTAAAGCCGCTACAGTTCAAGCTAATGAAACAACTGAATTTCAGGACATAGAAGTTGATACGAAAGAACCACCAGAACAAACCAACATTCAAGACACTAGTACAAGAAACATTGATACATCCAATATACCAACAAACACTCTAGTAAGTGACGAAACTATTGAGCATGAAAATCCAGTTATCACTGAAGCAAAACCAAGTCTAAAATTCCAAACATAACAAGTTCTTGCTAGCACACAAGTACCTATCGAAACTCCTTCAGCAACAGCCGATAAAGAAAAGGGGCCAAAACAACAAAGCATAAGTAAAGAAAAAATCAGCTGGCAGAAACACAAAGAAAAGAAACGTAAAGAGAGAGAACTTCAACAGCAACTACAAAGATAGCAAGCATAGCAGAGTCAAACAGAAAACACTCTCTCGGTTTACTTGGATCAATTTGGAGCTTCTTCTAGCTATCAACCGCAGTTGGCATATCAAGATAAGCTTGATATGATTGAAGGTGCAATCTTTCATGAACAGAGACGCCGCCAATATGAGACAAAAGACCAAATTCATCAGCTACAGGAAGAAAGGAATATATTTCTTGCTAAGTGTGAAGACTTAGCTTAGCAAGTCATCCCACTTCCATCGAGTCTCGACACAACCGCACCTCTCGACAGAGTATATCAATTATTTGAATCTGTCGTGTCAATTCTATAATACGAGCTTCTCAAGAAACAATAAGACTAAGCTATCGAAGTAGCTTCCCTTATGGCAAATCAATTTACAGCCTTCACAGAAGCTCTCAATTTACTCAAGCAGTATGATATTCAAGCAGAAAAACTTGTTGAAGTTTTGAACAACTGGTATGTACATTATGGCGAAGTTTACAAATAGCTTCAAAAGACAAGGACATTGTTGAACAAACTTCACTGTCAGCACCTGATTGCAGACGAAGAACTTATTGAAAGGATGGATAATCAGATCATCATGGAAAATAGAAAATTGGACAAAGTAGAAAAATAGGAAGCATAGTGGATATCCCAAGCACATTGGGCCTCATCAAGCTTGAAGAAATTCAGCCTCGATTATGACATTTACTTGCTTCTGCTCAAAGAACAATTACCATATTTGGACCCGACATGATTCATTTGCAGACTACATCCACCCACAACAAGATGGAAAACTTGTCGAAGCTTACAACATTGACTTTTGACATTCAAAATTGGTTGCGTGCATGGGAAGAGTTCCAGCACCATCTCTTTGTTTCTGCTGAATTTATTCTTGAAGTCTACCTAAATATATCTAATGTTTCTAGCTCCAACTTACCTTCATCATAACCCTCTTAATGATTCTTTTTGGTATTTTGATCTCTCCATTTCTTCTAGGCAAAGAAATATTTTTAGGTGGGGGAGATGTTGGAGGGGCCTAGGTTGTCCTGTCGACTAGGCCCTCCACCGACCACTCTGAAGTATATGTCAACAAGTCACGTCGACTAGTATGGATCGGGTCGGTCGGTTAGACCGACAGACGGTTATGTAACTATATTGACAGATATATATAGGCTGTTGAGTTGTCATACTAGTTAGAATGGTTCTATATTGTATTTTGTCCTAGCTGGTTAATTCAAAGGCTTGTGCTTCTCTCTATATGTCTCGTCTCTTATATATGTATCATTGTGTATGCTTTCTTATAATATGTAATGTATCTATGGTAACCACATGAACCTTGGGACTACAACATACCCGAACGTTCCAAGAAAAAGAAATATTTATATTTATATAATCACAAGACATTGACATCATTGAAATATGAGATCATGGTAGTGGAAGAAGTTGTAGAGGTGTTAGAGGCCTAAATATTGAAATAATTCAATCCCAACATAAAGCATCTCATTCTTATCACCAACCAAATGCATATTAGGCTTTGATGCTAGAGCATAAGACCTAGGGTTTGAGGATTGAAATACCAAGATGGACATGTAGACTTGTATTCTATAAGTTGAGTTATCTAGTGGTGTACTTGTGTGACGTGACATGGGTAGGGTTTTTAAACCCTAATAAAGATAATCATGCTAGTGGGGAGACATTGATTAACATAAGCGTGTTGTTGAAGCCAATGAGGGATTCCTAGAGACTAGTTCTTCTAGGGATAGTTTAGGTTTCTAGAACTAGATTAGGCTTATAGTATTCTAGCTTAGTTTTCTAGTGTTAAATTAGTGTTTCTATGGTTAGTTTAGCTTTCTAGGATTTCTAGGGATATATTAGGTTTCTAGGGTTATATTAGTGCTTCTAGGGATAGACTAAGTTTCTAGTGATAGATTAGGTTTTTGAACATTAATGAAAAAGGGTGAAATGATGACATGGCAAATGGACAATATGACATGAAAAACAAGCAATGACAAAGTGTTGATGACTCGACAAAGGAGCATGCCAAGGTGAGCAGGATCGATAGGATGACAAAGGAGTATGACAAGTTGCCAAGTATGACAAGGACAACAAAATGATGATGCAAAGATCGCCAAGTATGACAAGGACAACAATATGATGATGCAAAGATCGCCAAGTATGATAAGGACAACAATATGCTGATGCAAAGATTAATAAAGCATGAGATCATGTCAAACAAGCATGACAGATGTTGTTGACATGCATGATGAGGATGACTTGTTGACATGGAAGAAGCATGAAAAATGTTGTTCACTAGGTAAACAAGCAAAGTGAATTTGGCAAGCATGACAAGTGTTAGTGACATGTAACTAAGTATGTATGTATGTATGTATGTATGTATCTCTATGTATCACACAGACATGTATGTATGTATGTATAAACAAAAAAATGCATGTACCAACAAAATAACATAAATCTACACATACCTCGATGTAGAACATAACATTCTTTGATGCAATTCTTTCTCTTATGTAAAGTTAACTGGACTCATTCAATAAATCCATCTGGATCCTCTCTGTTGCTAATTGTCTCCATCAATCTCTCGTGCTTTGAATGAGGCAGGCAGTAGCGTACCTTGGTTGAGATCTTGCCTGACATTGTCTGAAGATGGATGTTTGTGCCAACAATCAAGTTTGTGAAGTGATACACCACTGAGCCTAGTCTGTAATCCATGAATACACGCCCACTAGTCATTCTTGACATCCCATCTAGTGTAAGATATTCCCCCTTAACCACCATCGATCCAATAGGAAATTCAATGCCTTCATCATCGATTAATGATCTGTAGAGGGTTTGCTTACCTTGGATGCACCGTGCCAACCAATAACCCATTCCCCATTCATTGTATTTTAGGGCAACAACTGTGTATATGTGTCTTGGTTGTACAAGATTTGAGATATGGTCGTAGTCTGTCGAAATTGCTAACTGGCCCTCCTATAACTGGGTTGTTTCAACAACTGTAGGTCGGTCTACTGCAAGTGACACACGATCCCATTCATCAACCCAGTCCATGCATTCACATTCATCCCATTCATCACTGTTGCAAGGGCTACAAACCAAGCAAGATTTCGCATCCATATTTCAAATAAGGGGTTGTTTGAGCTTCAAATTGAATGAAATCCACATGTTCCTTGTACTGTGCCACAACTATAGGAACATGATCGATCTATATCAACCACTCGCAAAAAATTTCTTACCACACGTCCTGCCACTGATGATGTTTATTGATCTCTTGCTCGGTCTAACATTGTTGCAGAGCATCATTGAACTATGGATTTTGCATCTCAGATATGAGGTTCCGTGTCAAGTCTCATATCTTCCCTTTGTAGTGCGGTCTTGATGCATGCACTGCCCCCATCATGCTCGCCTTTGTCATGCCCGGTCTCAAAATAGTTCCAGATATGCAGTACATTATAAGTCTTATGCAAAATACTCATCCATTGGAATACTCAGGAATTTTTTAACTACCCCGCACAACCATTCGACCATATCCAATGCTGATCCATCTATATATCTCTCTCCTTCAACTGATCATAGAAAATTCGAAAACAATGTTGCACATAATGCAGATCATGGGTTCTATCATCACTTATGTAAAATTTTGTCTCCTTCAGTATTATCCTCTTGTCATTGTTGCTCCTTGGTCCATGCCTATACATAATATGTACCATGATCTTGACTTGTTCTAAATGGTAGTATTGACTTTGGATTTCATTTTGTGGCTGAAGTGTGTAATTTTATGCAAAATCCACAATTGACACTATGGTTCCAACAGGAAATGTGTCCCTGCATTTTCTATACTGCTCAGCTTTCCATCGCACTACATGCACATGTTGAACATACTACTATGTTTTCTTGTAGAACTCTGTCATGAAGTCACATACCCGTACCTACTACCATGAAAATAAAGGAAATATTACAATGTGGCCTTCAGAAAAATGTATATGTCATAAATTAAATGTGTAATATGAAAAATATGCAATATTCATTTGTACCTGTGACTTCACTAATGCAATCTTTTTACTTTCCCTGGCACTGTCTAATTGATAGGTTACATACTTGAATCTCTGCATCTCCACGCCCATCCTACCAAATTTATGCTCGTCGCTTTCATGGATGCAACGATTCAAAAGAGAAAACCCACTGCACCTAGAACATGTCCCATATAGACACGATTTTTCATAATATTTTTGTCCTTTGGGCCTTGGACACATGATGCTGTGGATAAAGTCTCTTGATGCATTTAGTGGTAGTATGGATTCATTGCAGCCCTGCACAATGTTAGTATGCAAATCACAAAATATATGTTTATATGTGTCATAATAATATTCATATTCTACTTGGTATCTACAACAATAGGTGTTATGATCAATGCATATATGAACGTACCATGGTTTGCAAATTTCTCAAAGGACCTTTGGCCCAGGTTCAATTGTGTGTGCTCATTTATGAATCTCTCATAGAGTTCAGTCTGCGTGGTGTCAAGGAAGTGTTTAACATGGGGTTCATGTTCAGTAGAACCTTTTCTTAGCTTTAACAAGTCTCTTTGGTTTGATGAAGGTCTAGTATGATCATGCCAAAACGTTTGTAATAACTCCTTAACAACATCAACTAGCTTCCTATCTGCACGAGGCAACCTACCAAAAAAATCCCAACAATCGTTTCCACCTAGAGTGTCAATATTTTCTCTTATAACAAAGTACTTTTTAATAGTTTTCTATTTAATTTGAGTATGTGAGAAGTGTGTGATAGAAGGCGACATTGCCTTGTGGACTTGCTTACAATTGATTCTACTAAAACACGATGATCCGCACAAAGATCTTTTGTACGAGACGTCTTCCCAATCGCATTAAATGCAGATTGGAGATTTATAACAATATGACTACTAGCCTCTAAAATTTTAAATATCTTTATGCCCAAAATTCTCCTAACAACAGCTAAATAATGTGACTTTAACAAACATAGCAATAATTGGTATTTACCTACATCACCTTTGGATTCAAAATATTCCTTGATAATTTTGCTGCATTGCCATTCGATAGTTCATTTTGGAAACTTACCTTCAAGCCCCGACATAGCACTTTCATCAACATAAATACGTCTAGGAGTTCTTCTTCTTGCACTGGACAATCGAGGTAAGGAGGGTGGACATGAGACATGAATACTAGAACTTGTTTGTTGTGGTGCTCTGTTCACAGATTGGGCCATAATGGGAGTGTGGTAGACATGGTTATGGTCTTCTTGGGGAGATTGCAAATTAATCAAGACTTGTATGTCCATTTCTACACATGTAGCATCTCCCAATATTCCTGTGTCGTGAGGAACTTCAGCATGACTCGTTGATGGATTGTTTGTTGGAGATTGTGTTGATGTTGGAATTTGAGTTGGGTCCGTTGGATGTGATTGCTTTACCTGTGGTTTTGAACAAGAGGTTTTCATGTCAACAACTATGTTAGGATCAGTGGCAGGATCCAGGGAAATGATAGGACCATGTCTCACTCTTTCCATTCCCAACTTGGCCTTTTCTCTTAAGTCATTGACCTTTTCAATGGGCATATTCCTTCTATATTTTTTTGTTATGTTGCATGAGTTTCCCATCTCCAAAAGTCTCTTTAACAAAACTATCAGGCCTACCCCTGCAAAAGAAACAACAAATAAGATATTAGTTCCATTTCACATTGAACTTGACACATTCCAACATAACTTACTACTTTACAAATTAACACATACAACTATAGACCATGTTGGTTTATTTGTGTTCGAATAAAAATCATTCAATTCCATCAATATAGATGATGTTTGGTCAAGTGTAGAGTGGAGAAACTAGTGTCTTGCCTAGCCATGAATTCATAAAAATTATGGTAGTAGCACCCTACAAGAGAGATGGAAAGAGATTCCTTGGGAATAGTTTGATAGTTTTTCTACGTCAAATAAGGTAAAGAGAATAAGTTTACTAATTACACAAGGAGGAGGTTGCGAATTCCTCCAAGGAAGGAGAATTCATTCAGGTAGAGGCAAGTATTCAAGCTCAAAGGCACGATATTAAAGAAACATTACAATAAACATAGCATGAAGATGAGAGCATGGACAAAATTTCATGAACTAATCAATATGGATCCTCTCCCGTGATTGCTTCTTAGTATTTTATTCAAATTGAAGAGGCTCAAGAGAGAACCTCATCATAGATGGGAATGGGTGGGGGAAGAATAGTTTGATAGTTTAAACTATAGGTTTTGATATGGTGTACACAATGTGTAAAAGATGGATGTTTATTAAACCATTTATTTGTATTTTTTTCAAATGAAAAAGAGTTTATGCTAGAGATTCCTTGGGAATAGTTTGATAGTTTTTCTACATCAAATAAACATAGCATGAAGATGAGATCATGACAAAATTACATGAACTACTCAATATGGACCGTCTCCCATGATTGCTTCTTAGGATTTTATTCAAATTGAAGAGGCTCAAGAGAGAACCTCATCATAGATGGGAATGTGTGGGGAAGAATAGTTTGATAGTTTATGCTATAGGTTTTTCTATGGTGTACTATACCATACCCCTTTTTGCTGAAAACATTTTATGTTTGAAGAAGACATTATCCTAACTTTTATTGTAAAGTTTTATATTTGGACAAGTGTCCAAGGATGATTGTAATTGCACAATATTATTATTTAAATAAATAAAATAGGAGACACTCACCCAAGGAGAACTATTGAAAGAGTGTTTACTGACCCACTAGGTGGAATGGAATCTAGGGTAGAAGGCAATGGACAAGTGGCAGCATCATGAGGCAAGTAACTAGCTGTTGGTATGGGACAACTCCCTTGAATTGTGGTCATAGTGCCCTGAAAGATGGGACTGGATCTTGAGGTTCATTTATTGAAAACTGACCACCAAAAATACCTGGGCATCTTTTTAAGAGCCATTGAATTTGGACTGAGGTTCAACACTTTTTCCTGATGAGTGGTTCTGCTGTATGCACACAAGAGATTCAATGAGGGGAAATGCTATGTTTTCTATCATGGTGTAAGTCTTCCTTGTTACTACTGAGTGCATATTTTTATTTCTTAGTGTAGAGATTGAGGTGTGTGGCAAGTCTCCATTGATTGTTGGTTATACAACCTGAGTGCCTTGCTTCTACACAGAGTCTTATTCCTAGTGATTGAGTAAACAAGCTTGGGGGTCCAAAGGAGGTAAGTAGATTGGCTTCTTTTTCTGGAGAAGGTTGGGAGGAACATGCCTTATTGGGTGTTTGTCCACCCTATATACATTTACAAGTTCTATTTGTTATTTCATCTTCTAAAAAGATTTAATTTATTTCTATAATTATTGAGTTAGTGTCCTTTAGTTCAATATTGAATATGCAGAAGTAATGTTTGATTTTCTGAATCTATTTATAATTCTTTAGACTATGTGAATGAGTAAATGAAATGATAGAATGAAATGTTTTCCCGGCATTTTTCCACGTACTTTTTTTTGTACAGTACTCTAGTACAGGGAAAGAATATTAAAAATAGATGAAAGATGAAGTAGTGAGAAAGATGAGTGAATAGACTAACTCTGTTATGTTTCCTTCTCTCTGTTATATTCTATAAATTTAACAATGTCTTATATTATCAGTCATAGAAGATTTTAGTTACATATTTTATGTGTAGACTATAGAATTGTTTTCCTTATTCTTTCTTTTAGAAGAAATAACATAAATACAACAGTTCTAGGTTTCTGCATAAACCTAGGTTTATATATAGGTTAACTATTTCCTTACAACGAATGCTAATTCCATTTTTTTCTTATCATCCTTTCCTTTAATACATTTCCTTTCATTGATCTGCATGTTTGAATTTCAAATGTTTCCAAAATAAACATAGTAGTATTCACATCATTCAAACAAATATGTTATATCTTTACTTTTGCAGAAATAGAATAATCTAGGGTTTACTTTTCCCATGTTTTTTCTAAACCGTTGCATAAGACTTTCATTCATTTTGTATTATAATATTCAGTACCAAAACAATTACTAACATTCACATTTGAGAACAACTATCAATACAAACAGAGTAACTAGAACTGATCAACATTTATATCAGCTTTACCATAGCCTCTTTAACATAGAATAAGTCTGTATTGGACGAATGTCCTACTGTGTGAACAAAACCCTAGCTTCTATATTATAAAATTTAAGTATTCTTTCAACATGTATCAAAGAAAATAGATTATCCAAGACAGAGATCGAAACCCTTAAAGGATCCATGCCAAACACGTAGTGGTTTCGAATCAAAGGTTACAAGATCGAGCCTTATAAAAATCCAGCTAAACATTAATCTCATTATCCATACTCAACCTTTGAACATTACAGTCACAGTACCTTAAAACTTGTACAAAGCCAAAACCTAAAACAAAGGAACCTTCTCAGTGTCAATATCAAAGTGGCAATTTGCAATCCTAGTGTGACCATCGTCTGCATCGAAACCAAATAGATTTACGAGACTAGGTCTCAGTTTTCAGGTTCGACTTCTCAAAACTTTCAAAGCTACCATCTAAACTAAACAAGTTCGGGGTTTTGAATGATCAAAACAAGGCTTTAACCTTTGGCTCTTGGCCATCATTAACACAAAACATTTCATAACCAAAACATTAAAATATCACAGGTTCTGGAGCATCACTCTCAGTTACAACACATGCAAACATTGTTAAGTTAAAGGAACCACAATCTTTCATTAACCAAAGTAGCCGAGGGTTAAACCCTATCAATAGAATTACATTCTTTTACAAATTTCTTACGTAGAGAAACACTGTAGACTTAAACGCCGAAGTAGGTCGAGGATTTCATCCTCCCTACTTTGTCTTTCGGCTCATAAGCATCACAACGACTACCACTTTCCACAACCAGACATAAAAAATGAAGTCTCGGCTAAAGTCGAAGAAAGGACCAACAGTCACTGATTCGAAACCTACAGGGTTAACCACTGAATCTTATCAGATCTATCGTGTTGCCATCACTCAACCTCAAGCGTGAATAACCCAGAACCGAAGAATGCCTGCCACACAATCAAAATTTGGTTAAAGGAAGTTCATTAAACAAAATAACAACAACTGCAACTTATTAAACCAACAGAAGTGACAAGTTTAGATACCAATACATTACCTTGCAAAAGAACTGAGTGCCTGAAACTTAGCATGACCACACTCGACAAAAACCAGAGCCAAACCACCTTAGCAAACTCAACAAATAAGAAAGACAACTCTGAGAACTCATTGTGGGGAAACTTGCAAGCTGAAGGCCAGGGTATCGAACCCTGTAGAGGTTCCTCCTAAAAACAACACTGTAAACCCTACATTTTCATAGCCTTTCTACCTCTCCAAACCCCTCCCCAGTCAAATGAATGTATTTGTTATGCTCTTGTCAAGGTAAGCCCGATTAGTTAGGGCTAGCAACATTTCCAATGAAGAAACCACGTGAACTCTGGCCATGTAGGTTTCCATTAGACTCTCCACTCTGAACCATGTTATTACACTTTATTATCGCATCTACCAAGTAGTGTATACCTGTCAGCAAGTTTTATTAAGTCAAGGTTTGAATTTCTAGAAGCTTCAACTATAATATTCCATGGGTAGGATTAAACTAAGGTCGAATCATGGTTTATCACCCAAGCTATTACATTGTTTTGACATCGAAATCATGTCCCTAGCTAAGTTTCTACCATATAATATAACCATTGTATTATAGCATAGCGACATAATATTTTACTAAAGTATTAATGTTTGTTGTCAAACTTTGGATAGAAATAAAAACCATAAGGTACTTTATCGAAACCATATTATAAGCTTTTCTCACATTGATCTATTTCTATGATAGAAATTTCTAGAGCAAGCGCTTTTAGGGTATGATCCCAACTATAGACTATTGACTAGGTATTGTATTAATATTAATACATAGGTTATGTACTTAGTGCAGAGAATTTAAGGTTAGCCCTAGGATTATAATACTAACATCTAAGCATGGTTTTTGTATTAATTCATGCATGTTATATTCTAAGAAGTTAGCGCTACAAAACAAAAGTTCCATTACTTTACTTAGTAATTCAGTACAAGGCAAAAGATGTAAAGCATAGTCCTTTATTCTAAGAATTGAATTATTTTAAAAATGCGTAAACCACTTTAGAAAAACTATAATTTTAGCTAGGATAGATCTCACCAGAAATATTTAATATTTAGTATATTTCCTTCTTTAAACATTGAAGGCTAACAGAAGCTAAATAGGACTTCATTATACATTTGAGACAACATTTCTCTTACATGTAATCTGCAAACAGAAGTTCAATGCTTTAGACAACTAGATAAGTAAGCTTCAGGGTGTCCATAGGACCCCTTCATCATCAACGAACAAAATAACATAGTTAGCACATATAAACAATAACAATAGCAAAGGGAACCTTTAAAACATCAACATGATATTAATCATAAGTAACTCATGAGAAGTCTAGTACGCATGCTTGAAGCAAGAAAACATCCAACAACATCTTTGGGTTATATAAACACTTTATGCACATGTCATAAAACAATAGACGTCCATGATTCTTATAACAATTATTTCAGTATGATAGTTAGAAGAACAAATAAGCATTTATTTTATTTCCGCATAGTAATTATAGCAAATAATGCTACGTTGAAAAAATTTAAAATTGTTGTGATTTTTGAGATGTTACAGTACAATGTGTAAAAGATTGAGGTTTATTAAACCATTTATTTGTATTTTTTTAGAATGAAAAAGAGTTTATGCTAGAGATTCCTTGGGAATATTTTGATAGTTTTTCTACATCAAATAAACATAGCATGAAGATGAGAGCATGGACAAAATTTCATGAACTAATCAATATGGACCCTCTCTCATGATTGCTTCTTAGGATTTTATTCAAATTGAATAGGCTCAAGAGAGAACCTCATCCATACCATCCTTGTGTGAAATCAAAATATATTCATGGTAATAATTATTGCCTTACATTGCATACTTCATCTTGTCTTGTATTTAGATGAGTTTTTTTAGATGTGAACTCGGGAATTCTTCTTGCCAAATTCATTGTTGTCTATGCATGGATACTGCTATAGGCATATGATAAAAACGAAAAGGCATGGGAGAATATCAAATCTTGTGAATGAAAAGAATTATTTACAATTCACCATATCTATATAAATGATCTCCACTTGCAATGGAAACCGGTAGCTTGAATGTATGAACTAGATTCCAAGACCATTGAAGATATTTGTTAGACTCCAAGGGTGATTTTATGTCCAAAATATCAATGAATGTGAGCCAATAAGCAACTTGTAAGAGCTTGAAACCCGCGAAAGAAAAAAAAAAACCGTGTTTTTTGGTAGAATTCTCGGGAAAAAAGAACTCTGTTTTTTTACCTAGCAGCAGGCACGCACATGCGCGCATGAGTGTTTGTAGCATGCACACGCCCCTACATAATGTTTATGTTAAATTTTGAGCATTAATTCACAATACTCTAGGATCTTTACTGAGAGAATAACATGTACAGTATATCAATGCATAACAATCATAATAAGCATGACAAGCATCACAAGATTCAAAAGCATGAGAGACAAGAGACAAAGAGTTTTCGTGGGGACAACCCTAAGGTGAAAAACCCCACAACTTCCTCATAGATAGAGAGAGAAATGGCTCAACCAAAGTACAACCAAAATACACTGAGATAGTCTCCTAGTAGCAGATGATCCTCCTCCTCACTAGTGTGCCACTTTCTGAGTGAGAGAAGTATGAGTTTCTGAGTGATCAAATAGAGATCTCCCGATCTCTATTTATGCTTAACCTGTTTTCCCAGTTACACCATGGGGCCGACTTGTCTAGATAGGTACATCCACAATATAATATATATTTCAAGGCCAACCCCACACATGGTGGTATAATAACCCATCGGAAAGTACACACACTTGCGACACTTGTCAGTACACATGACGACACTTCCTTATAGAGGAATAACACATCTCTTATTAGGGTACAATAAATATACATGAAGTACATAGATGAAATACATTCCGAAGTTACATATACATCAACACTCCCTCTTAACTAGGAAGGTATTTCTCGACACAGATCTGCTAGTACAAGTCTTCTTCTCGGGATCATCATCATCGATGCATCATCATCATCATCGTCACTGCTGTTGTTATCTCAACCAATCTCTTCATCTACTCAGCATAGGAAGTTCTACAGAGCCAATCCTTTTTCATACTGGATGTAGGCCCACCACCTACAGGTATTCATCACTGGCCATACTGTGGAATCCTCAGGACATATTACGTGCGTCACAAAACCTGGTGGTAGCATCCCAGGCTGTTACGAGCACACAGCTTTACCTGTCGGATCTCCCAAGAGCACATTACATGTGACCCATCACAAAACCTGGCTGAATCATTCCAGGCTATTATGAGCACACAACTCTACCTATCAGATCTCCCAAGAGCACATTACATGTGATCTCACCACAAAACCTTGCTGAAGCATCTAAGGCCTTTTTCATCCTATCCAGATATCCTAGGAGCAAATTACATGCCATAGGAAAAAACCTCGCAAGAGCATCTCAGGATGTTATGGGTACACAACTCCAACCTGAAGATCTCCCAGGGCACAAATTACATTTCCTCCCATAGCAATGTCTCGAAAGTTCATCCCAGGCTGTTACGGGTACACAACTCTGACCTATAGGATCTCCCAGACATGCTCATCTGCACAACTTGATCCACGGCCACAAAGTATCGTCCTGATACTCACCATATATCATCCTGATGTACGCATGATCATCCTGATCATCATCACTGCATCGTCCTGATGCATGTCATCTGGAGAAGCTCGTCATCCATGATCATCTTGATCATACAATGCATCTACCTGATGCATACCAAGTATCTACTTGATACATATCACCATACAGAGTGTATCCACCTGATACATAGATACATGATCCACACAATGTATCCATCAACATACATGATCTACCTGATCATACCTGATATATATCAACATATATGATCTACCTAATCATAAAATGTATCCACCTGATAAAAATACAAATACATGGTCCAAGCATCCAACATGATGCATATACAAAATACATATAAATGATCCAACTGATCATATCCAACATCCAACATGATGCATACATACACAAATGATCCAACTGATTATACAAAGAAGAAACTAGAACATCATCTTGATGCTCATCATCCAGCGCTTACATCCACAGCCATGTGAAGGATCCCCCTTCCACCATGCTAGGAATGGCTACAGCAAATGTCTCCATCACTTCTTCCTCGAACTGTCGTCGATTTGAAGAACACCAAGCCTCTCTAAGTACTCGAACTTCACTCTGTCTAGTGGCTTCGTCAACACATCTGCAATCTGCTCATTTGTCGCAACATACAGGAGCTCCACTGCTCCTCTTTGCACCATATCCCTGATATGGTGATATTTGATCTTTATATGTTTTGACCTATCGTGAAACACTGGGTTCCTAGACAGCTTCACACAACTTTGGTTATCACAGAAGATACCAGTAGCATCCAATGGGAGATCAAATAACTCAAACAGTAGATTCCGAAGCCATACTGCCTCACAACTAGCCGAACAGGCTGCAACATACTCTGCCTCGGCTGTACTCAGTGCTACACAGGACTACTTCCTACTAAACCAAGAGATCACACCTGATCCCATACTGAAGCAGCACCCAGATGTTCTCTTCCTATCTACAACACTGCCTACCCAATCTGAATCAACATAACCCTGCAGGTTAAACTTTTGATTCATATCATACTTGAGCCCATAATCAACTCTACCCTTCAGGTACCTCAAAATATGCTTTACAGCAACCAGGTGAACACTCCTCGGATCTGTTAAGAACTGGCTCAATGTGTTCACCACAAAGCAAATATCTTCTCTCGTGTTTGTCATGTACATCAAGGACCCAATTATCTGACGATACATAGTAACATCAACCGGATCAGATGAAGCATCACACAGAAGCTTCAGGTTCGATGCCATAGGTGTGGCCATGGCCTTGCAGTCCATCATCCCAAACCTCTTTAGGATCTCTACTACATAATTCCCTTGTCCAAGGAAGATTCCATCTGCACTCTACCACACCTCCATACCTAGAAAATAGTGCATCATCCACAAGTTCTTCATCTCGAACTCGGCAGCAAGCTTCTGTTGTGTGTCAACAATCAATCTATCTTCACCTATAATAAATAGGTCATCCATATACAAAAGTAGTATCACTGGATTTCCTTCCTTAACCTTGTAGTAAAGGTTGGAATCCGCTTTACTCTTGGTAAATCCCAAACTGGATAGAAAGCTATCTATCCTACCATACCAAGTTCTTCACGTATATGACTCCCTATCATGTGTCTCAGAACCAAGTGGCTTCTCCACATACACTTCATCTTCAACTACACCATTCAAGAAAGTTGTCTTGAAATCCATCTGGTGTATCTTCCCTTTCATCATTGCAGCCAGAGCAAATACGGACTGATGGAAGTGTATCTGGATATAGGAGCAAAAGTCTCTATGCTACCACCTGCATCATGCTTGATCTTGTAGATCCTCTTGGAATTCACTGCAGACTCCCCTCACATCTTGGGACTGTATCCCAAGCATCTTCATGATCGACTGGTACTCCTCGATCATGGCATTCTTCCCAGATCTTGGGAACTTCAATATCTTCAATATTTTCAATAGATGACTTTGTTGTTGAACAAATGTTGTAGTCCTCCTTTTGTAGGTGATGGTATACGATATTTCCTACACAACAAGTTAAATTACATGATTAGAAAACATCTCATAGTTTTCAGAACAAATTCTTACACATAAAGAAATATGTCATATAGTCATGCAATTATTTAAGCCAATTCTTCAACAAAACATTTATCCATATCCCGTAACTTTCTAGATGCCTTTTGATCTCTACCAGAACATTGTTAAGAGTGTGCACAACTCCCAACATGTCAGCAAAGAGGTTTCACTCTAGATAAGTAGCAATGGAATGTTGTACAGTGCCATAGGCCACTTACCCATCATATGCATATTAGTAGTATACTGTTCATTAATGAAAATATGCAAAATACACAACCTAAGTCTAGGAACATAAGTATATGCATCATTGAATAGTATTATTTAGACAATCAAATATACACAAAATGAAAATTCAAATACTTATCTTTGTTTGTTTGTTGTCGGGTTGACTCCCTCTCAATATTTGATTCCTTACATGAACTGTTGGAGTGTGCTCCCTCTTGATCTTTGCTTCCTAGATTACCTGTCCTAGTTGCTTCTTCCCATAGATGTATAAGCAGATTCTAGTCATGCAGCATTGTCCGTGCTGCCTCCATGATTGTTTCTATTATTTCTTTCTGCAACTCCATTCTGTTGTGGATTGTAAGGAGTAGTCAACTCCCTCTTAATCCCTAAATCAATGCATAACTTCTTGAAGTCACCTGAAGTGAATTATCCACCATTGTCGGATCTGAATGTTTTGATCTTCTTATTAGTTTGGTTCTCCATCAAGGTTTTGAATTCCTTGAACTTATCAAACACTTCATCTTTGTTCTTCAAGAAGTAGACGCAAGTCTTCCTAGAGAAGTCATCTATGAAAGAGACATAGTAAACATACTCACTCAGAGAACTGGATGACATAGGACCACATACATCTGAGAGGATGATTTCCAAGATATGTTTTTCCTTTCTTTCACTGCTTGGAAATGCCTTCTTAATGTTCTTTCCTTTTGCACATCCTTTGCAAACACCTTCAAGTTTGGTCTTGATTTCAAGAATACCTTATACATCCTTACTTGCAATTGGTAATGCCCCGTAGTGCATATGTGCAAGTCTTCTACGCCAAAGTTCACTTGGCTCCATGGAGTCATGTACCATGGCATGTTCAGGTTGTCCCTTCAATTTATACAATCCTTCCTCTTGCTCTCCAATCACTACTGTATCATCAATAGTTTTACCTTTTGGCCACATTAGGACTTGTCCATCCACAAATGCAACCCTCATACCTTTTGCATCCAATGCGGATATGGAGATTAGATTCTTCTTGATCCCAGGTACATACAAAACATCTTTCATCTTCAAAGACTTCCCAGAGTCTAGATTGTAGGAGGCCTCACCACTTCCTTTGATAAGGTATTGGTAGTCATCCCAAAGTTTCACCTTATGGGGTGACTCATGTTCAGATAGGTTAGCAAAGGATTCTTTAAACCCAGTCATGTTTTTTGAATCCCCACTATCAATTAACCAATCATTACAACCATGGGAGATAGTACCTGTGAGAGTAGAGATTAGAACATACTCTTCTTCGCTTGATGAGTTATCATCATCACTTTCTTCTCTAGCCTTCTTCTTGGGAGGTTCATCATCCTCGGCAACATGAGCATGAAACCTTCTTTTGCTTCCCTTCTTCTCCTTGTTGAAGTTGTTGTTGTCCTTCTTGTTCTTGGGACAATTTATGGCAATATGTCCATTTTCATTACAGGTGAAGCATATTCTTCTTTCTTTATAGTGATGTGAAGATTTCTTGGAGTGAGATGGCTCTCTCTTAGACTTCCCTTTCTTGGTGTGAGCTATGAGAGCTTTATCTTCATTCCCCATATTTTATTCTCATGCCACAAGCCTTGCTTCTTCTTGTGATCTTTCTTCCCGTAGTCTGCTGAAGGATACCAATTTCCTTCTTGCACAGATTCCTTGAATAAAGGAGTCCCATGACCTAGGTAGGCTATTCAGAGTGGTCATGACAACTTCACCATTCTCCACCATTTCATCCACTGCTTCTAGTTGTTCCTTGATCTAGGAGACCCTAGAAAAATAAGATTGAATGGATTCTCCATTCTAAAGTTTTACCCCTTTCAATTGGTTCTGCAGAGTCATCTTCCGATTTATGTTCTTCCCTTCAAATAGCTTGGATAGAGAATCAAACATCTATTTGGGTGTCTTCAGAGATGACACATGGGGGATGAGATGGTCTTTGATAGAATCAACAATGATTCTCTTTGCCTTGACCAAGTTCTTCTTATGCAAAATATTAGCCTCTTCATCCTCTGGGATAGGGATGTCTTCTTTTACATATGAATCCAACTCACTCTCTTCCAGGATTAACCCAATCCTATACTTCTAGGCTCGGAAGTTATTGGCCCCTTAATGCTTATCCTCAATCTTAGTGTGGTGAGACATCTTAAAGAGTAATTCAAATGGAAATAGAAAAGATTTATGTCTTACCACTTGAATTGCTGAAAACTGGATCTGGTCCCGGATTAGGGTTTGTCGAAAAAACCCTAAAAATTCAAAATGTGAATTTCAACTTTCTGAAAGGATAGAAAGATGTGCCTTGATGAGCTGATCAACCTGGTGTATTCAGAAATTGAGATCTGCAAAGCTACACCCTTCAAAATTGCCTTTTTGTCTTCTCAGGTTCACTAGGGAGAACCCTAAATTAGGGTTTGAGTTTCCCAGAGATCTACTCAGCCAAAAATCTCGATCCAAAGCTCTAAACTTTGATTTTTGCAACGATCTTCTAGCTATGTCTTCAAATTCCATAAATTCCTATTTTTGTGGAAACCCTAATTGTTAGGGCCAAATATGAAAATGCTCATAGTTGAATTCTTATTGGACAGATAGATTCTCATTGATGAGTAGAGTCAATCTACTATACTTCTTTTCCAAAATCTATGGAGAGAAACCCAAGTTTATGTCACTGCACAATGTCTTCTTCTCAGGTTAGCTCTAATACCATGTTAAATTTTGAGCATTAATTCACAATACTCTAGGATCTTTACTGAAAGAATAACATGTACAGTATATAAATGCATAACAATCATAATAAGCATCACAAGCATCACAAGAATCAAAAGCATGAGAGACAAGAGACATAGAGTTTCCGTGGGGAAAACCCTAAGGTGAAAAACCCCACAACTTCCTCAGAGATAGAGAGAGAAGTGGCTCAACCAAAGTACAACCAAAATACACTGAGATAGTCTCCTAGTAGTAGATGATCCTCCTCCTCACTAGTGTGCAACTTTCTGAGTGAGAGAAGTATGAGTTTCTGAGTGATCAAATAGAGATCTCCCGATCTCTATTTATACTTAATCTATTTTCCCAGTTACACTATGGGGCTGACTTGTCTAGCTAGGTACATACACAATATAATATATATTTTAGGGCCGACCCCACACATGGTGGTCTACTAACCCATCAGCAAGTACACACACTTGCGACACTTGTCAATACACATGACGACACTTCCTTATAGAGGAATAACACATCTCTTATAAGGGTACAATAAATATACATGAAGTACATAGATGAAATACATTCTGAAGTTACATATACATCAATAGTTTACACCATTTATTACCCAACCTTTACACCATTTAATGCCAAACCTTCCCCCACTTCGAAATTATTTGCATAAATTGGACTCGATGATGAAATTTGAAGGGTGGGTCTTAAATTTTATTGGAATGGCATTTGTTCTTGGAGTCCATCAGAGATGAAGGGCAATTTAAATAGTTGTACTTCAATTGACAAGTATAAATTAACTAAACCCTTCCCCCCAAAAAATGCAAAAAACAAATATTGCCCATCCAAATTTTTACAATCTTAAATAATTGAGCACTCCTTAATATCTACATGATAAAATGGTATCTTTTCAATAAAATTGAATTTGAACACATTAATTTTACAATTCATTAAATTAACAATTGTTTTGTTGTATTGTTTTTGGGTTAGATCATACTTCATTGTACATAAAACTACTTATACTACGCAATAACCATATTGTGTCATCTGCATGATCTTATGCATAGTGCAAGATGTTGTAACTAGATATAGTCTTAAAAAAAAACTAGAACCATGAGAAAATTACTTATTGTTAACTATGTACAAAAACAAGCCCCTAAGCAAAACAAGGCTATAATAAACCGACAACCAAAATATACATATAAAACCAACCAAAACCTTAATTCAAACCGGAGAGACGGAAATCATCCAAGCTTGAGAGATGTAAGAGTGATGGACATTAAGCGCCTAAGAAAAAAATACATAGCTCAAAAAACCATTAAAACAAAATCCTCCATACCAAGCAAGTTAGCAACGCTAGCATCATAGGGGCATCGGCATCAAATTTTATTGTTCAAGACTTGTCATGACAACATACAGGTATGGCATGGAGGGGAAATGGAATCAATCCTAATTCAACTGGAGCCTTGCAACTCGCTACATGTTTGAGTCTCGACGATCTACCTTTTAAATTGAACTAGAATAACAAAAGAGGTTTGTTAATGGCTCGATTTGCAAAAATTCTAGATACATGAGTAATTAAGAGCTCTAGGCTCTAAAATTCAATCTTTTTTTTACCAATCCATGATTTGGTGAATTCATAGTCATTGCCATGAAATTTAAGTTATTTAATGAAAGAATTAATGTATCTACCTCTATGTTGAAACGGTTTTCCATGCTCATGCATGCCACTTACCTCCTTGTTGTTGTTAGTTTTTCATCATTTAATTCAATATGATCAAGGATCTTAACTGAGAGAAAAACATGTACATCATATCAAGCATAAGAGACAACAGACAAGAGACACAAAGAATTTCACCGAGGAAAACCAAGAAGGTGAAAAATCCCACAAGTTCCTCAGAGATAGAATAAGCACCAATACAAAATCCCAAAACAAGAGATAGTCTCCTACTAGCTTCTCCTCCTCCACTTGTGCACACTCCTCCTCTCTCTCACTAATGTGAAGTGAGTGAGTGTGTGCATGGATAAATAGAGAGGTGCTCCTCTCTATTTATACTTTACCTTTACTTTCCTTTTACTCTAACTAGGTCGACCTCCCTTAGGAGAGTCTAATAACCCATTACCACTTGTCACTAATCTGACCCCACTAGGGTGGTCTATTAAACCTTTAAATCATACAGGTTTGACCCCACCAAGGTGGTCTAATAACCCATCAAGTATAAGTTACGACACTTCCAAATACAAATGACGACACTTCCAATTGGAGGAATAATACATCTCTCTTGGGGATACAATAAAGTACAAATGTAATGCATACAATATACAAGTGAATATCTTCCAAAGTTACAAATACATCAACACTCCCTCTTAACTAGGAAGGTATTCTCTTGACACAGGTCATCAATACATATATGCACAAGTCTTTAATACCGGAGCTAGATCATCAGCACTGGATCACTGGAGCATCATCGTCACTGTTGGTGTACTCATCATCTCGATCACTGGTTCTATCTCTCAATTCTTCTCGTCATAGGAAGTTCTACAGAGCCAACCCTTTTTCATGTTAGATGTAGGCCTAGCTTCCATGTAGGTCTTCATCGTCTCTACAAATGGCCATCCTATGGAATCTCAGGGATGATTATGTGCATCTGATTATGAGCTTACTTCTCAACTTATAGGATCTCCCAGGGAGTTATTATATGTAGACTTCACAAAACCTTGAAAGAGCATCCCAAGAATGATTACGAGCTTCCTGCTCAACTTATAGGATCTCCCAGGACTAATTACATGCGACCAAGCAAAACCTCGAAAGAGCATCCCAGGACTAATTACAAGCTTCCTGCTCAACCTATAGGATCTCCTAGGACTGATTACATGCTATCAGGCAAAACCTCGAAAGAACATCCCAGGACTGATTATGAGCTTACTGCTCAACCTATTGGATCTCCTAGGACTGATTACATGCCTCTGCACAAGTAAAACCTGGAAAGAGCATCCCATGACTGATTATGAGCTTCCAGATCAAACTATTGGATCTCCCAGGGCGCCATTACATGCTCATGCTACTGCACAACATGTCCACAGCCACAAAGTATCATCCTGATACTCATGATCATACTGATCATCCTCACACGGAGCATCATGTTGATGCTCGTGAGCATACTAATCATCATCATACAGAACATCATCTAGATGTTCATAGCGGAGCATCGTCCTGATGCTCATCACATAGCACTTACATCCACATCCATGGGAAGGATCCTCCTACCACCATGCTTGGAAGGGATCCTACATATGTGTCCTATCATGCCTCCGCCTGGAAGTATCTTCGATCTAAAGAACACCAAGCCTCTCTCTGAAGTACTCAAACTTCACCTTGGCCAATGTCTTGGTCAACACATCTGCTATCTGCTCATCCATCGCAACATACAGGAGCTTCACTGCTCCTCTCTACACCATATCCCTGATATAGTGATACTTGATCTCAATATGCTTCAACTTGTCATGGAACATCGGGTTCTCAGACAACGTCACACAACTTTGGTTGTCACAGAAGATACAAGTAGCATCCAATTGGAGATCAAATAAATCAGACAATAGCTTCTTAAACCATACTGCCTCACAACTAGCCGAAAAAGCTGCGACATACTCTGCTTCAGCTGTACTCAGTGCTACACAGGACTACTTCTTGCTAAACCAAGAGATCACCCTTGATCCCATACTGAAGCAGCACCCCGAAGTGCTCTTCCTATCTGCAGCACTGCCTGCCTAATTTGAATCAACATAACCCTCCAAGTAAACCTTTTTATTCACATAATACTTGATCCCATAATTAACCATACCCTTCAGGTGCCTCGGAATACACTTTACTGGAATCAGGTGAACATGTCTAGGATCTGTCAAGAACTGGCTCAATGTGTTCACTGCAAAGTAAATATATGGTCTCGTGTTTGTCAGGTACATCAAGGACCCAATCATTTGGTGATACATCATGGCATCAACTGACTATGATGAAGCATCACACAATATCTTCAGGTTCGATTCCATAGGTGTGGCCATGGCCTTGTAGTCCATCATCCCGAACCGCTTCAGGATCTCTACTGCATACATCCCTTGTCCAAGGAAGATTCCATCTACACTCTGCCACACTTTCATGCCTAGAAAGCAATGCATCATACCCAACTCCTTCATCTCAAACTTGGTAGCAAGCTTCATCTTCGTATCAGCAATCAACCCAATCTCACCTGTCACAAACAAGTCATCTACATACAGTAGGATTATCACTATATTTCCTTCCTCAACCTTGTAGTAAAGGTTGGAATCCTCTTTACTCTTGGTAAAGCCCAAACTAGTCAGGAAGCTGTCAATCCTATCATACCATGTCCTAAGTGCTTGTTTCAAACCATACAAGGCTTTCTTTAATTTGCCAACATGTGACTCCCTGTCATGTGTCTCAAATCCAAGTGGCTACTCCACATACACTTCCTCTTCGACTACACCATTCAAGAAATTTGTCTTGACATCCATCTAGTGTATTTTCCACTTCATCATTGTAGCCAGAGCAAGTACTATTCTGATGGAAATTTATCTGGCTACAGGTGTAAAATTTTCTTCATAATCTATCCCTCCTTTCTGGGAGAAGCCACGAGCCACAAACCTTGCCTTATATTTCTCTATGTTATCATCTGTAGCATACTTGATCTTGTAGATCCACTTGGAAGTCACAATAGACTTCCCTTCTGGTCTTGGGACCACATCCGAAACATCATTCTTCATTATCGACTGGTAGTCCTCGATCATGGCATCCTTCCATTACTGCATCCTTGATCCTGGGAACTTCAAATTCTTCAATATCTTCAATAAGTATTTTTCTTGAACTTCGTCGCTGGAACAAATGTCGTTCTCCTTCTTTTGTAGGTGATTGTACACGATATTTCCTACAAGTCAAATTCAATTGCATGATTAGAAATATCGCATAGTTTTCAAAACAAAATCGTACACATAAAGACATATGTCATATAGTCATGCAATTATATTAGCCAATGCTTCAATACAACATTCATCCATATCCTGTATCCATACGGTAACCTTCTAGATTCCTTCCATCTCTATCAGAACATTGTTAAGAGTGTGCACTACTCCCAACATGTCATCAAAGAGGTTTCATTCTAGATAAGTAGCAATGGAATTTTGTACAGTACCATAGGCCACTTACCTATTACTATATTAGTAGTATCTTGTTCATTAATGCAACTTTTCTAAAATGCATAATAAACATCCTAAATCTAGGAACATAAGTATGTACACGACTTAACAACATCATTTGAGTAATCATATATACAAGAAATGATAATTCAAATACTTATGTTTGTTTAGTTGTTGGGTGGAATCCCTCTCAATCTTTGCTTCCTTGTAGGAACTACTGGAGTGTGCTCCCTCTTGATCTTTGCTTCCTTTATGATATCATTTATGTCTTTGAACTTCTATCCATCCTAGATCACTATGCATGCTTAAGTGCGCACTAGTGTCATCATTGTGTCATCCTCGAGATCTCATACATAATCATACTTCATTAGTCTAATCTCAATACTATCAAAACATTATGATTCTGAATAATCTTAAACATGTATGGTCATGGTCATTTCATACACAGGTAATTTATCACAAGCGTTAGTACTCAAGGTTTCATGGAGGACTTATCTTACTCATGCATAATCTTATTTGACCATAGGAATCTTCTGGTTTGTTATATCATTAATCAAGGTAAGAATCATAATATGCATAAACCCATGATTACTCAAACCTATAACCCCAAAACTGTTGAAATATTGTAACTTCAAAGAATATTATATTTGTATATTATTTATTTCGGAGATGTTTTATACCTCCGATGTGATTATACTATAAATCCGGAGATGTTTATTCCTCCAAGTTGGTTGTGGTAACTAGGGTTATTAGACCCACCATGTGGGGGTCGTCCCAGTCAGTTATAATGGGGTATTTAACCTAATGGTTAAATACGAGCCTACATGTACTTGTGTAAAATACATATCAAAGTAGTGTATAAATTGAGGAGGTGTGTTCCTCATTTGATATACACACACTTGAGGATAGCACACTTGTGAAGGAGAGGTCTGCTATTGTGGAGGAGGAGATCATATCTCAAGGTTTCATCTTTGTATATTGCTGGTCATCTATATTGAGGAAGCTTTGCTGGGTTTTCTACCCCATGAGGGTTTCCCAGGATAAATCTCTGTCTCTTGTGTTTATGCTATGCTTGTTGTTTCTTCAGTGATCCTATATATGCTATTATTGTGAAATGGAATGTAATGCTGCTATTTTCTATCTTATCATATTGAATTTTAACATGGGATCAAAGCTAACCTGGAGGAATACAAGGTATGGCACTAACGACACTTGCTTTACTTACGACAATTTGAAGATTATGGTTTTACATAGCAAAAACCAGTCATCGTAGAACTTTCGCTATAAATCCGTTTTGGAGACGTTTTCGGATCTTAAATTGTTACAGGACAAAGACTAAATCTCCAGGTACCTTGTGTCCAAAGGAAAACCTCTAATTCGTTGTACTTTGTCATTTATGATCTGTACAATATAGGGTTTCTGCCTCTTCCAGATCTGAGTCAAAATCAGGTGACCTTGGGAAAAAGGTCATATCTTGGGCTAGGAAGCTCCAAATGAAATTTCGTAAAATGTGACAGGTAGTACACAGTCTTTACTATCTCAGAAAATGTTTTCAGAGGCCGAAGTTGAACCAGTGACACGTGGCACTCCGTACAAGTTCGCTCTCCTGTATTATCCCATAAACAGGTCATGTTGCAACACTTGGCATAACTCTCTCTCAGAGAGTCCAATTGAGGTCAGAACTATTAGGATGGAAATATAACAGGCCGAGCTACCTCAAGAAATTTTTTCAGAGGCGGAAGTTCAAACAGTGACACGTGGCACGCCGTACAAGTTCGCTCTTCTGTTTTTATCCCAAAACAGGTCACGTTGCGACATTTGACATAACTCTCTCTCAGAGAATCCAATTGAGGTCAGACCTGTCAGGATGGAAAGCTAATAGGTCAGGCTATCTCAAAAAAAAATTTCAGACCCTGTGGATTGAAAAGTTTGGAGTTACACCATAAACAATCAGGTACATATTTCTGTCAAAACAGAATTATTTTTGAGTACCTTCATTCATGGCTTCCGGAATTTAGGGCTTTGAAGAAAGTTGGAATTTTTGTAAACGGAGACCACGGCTGAATGATACTCATCAAAATAGAAATTTAGAGACCAAGATCAGATTTTTTGGTTGGGCAGAAGGCTGGGCTTGATCAAACCCTAGTTCGGGACTTTGATCAAAAAAGTGGAAAATTAGGGCTTCTGCAAAAATGGGAATTTTTTAAATCTGTGACCATGGCTGGAAGCTCCTCAGAAAAATAGAAGCTTAGAGCTTTGGATCAAACATTTTGATTGGGCAGAAGAGTGGTATTCATCAAACCCCAGTTCAAGGTCACGTCCAGTGAATCCGGAAGTTTCAAAGGCAAAATTGAGGAGTGAAACTTTGCAGTTTTCAAATTCTAAATATATCAGTTTGATCAGCTCATCAAGGCGCATATTTCTATCCTTTCGGAAGTTTGAAATTCAAATTTTGAATTTTTGGGGTTTCTCTGACAAAGCCATATCCAGCTCCAGGTCCAGTTCTTTCAAATCAAGTGGATACGGTTAATCCTAGAAAAAGATGGATTGGTCACCTGCATAAGTGAAGGAGTTCTTATTTCAGAGGGAGATGAGGCTAAGGCTTTACATAAGGAGATTACAAGCGATCTCGACAGGTATGACTCATCGAGGTATGTTTTGAGATTTGTTCATGATTAAGTTTATGGTATGTTTGTCTTCATGTTATTACGGTTAGTACAATCTTTATTTTAGATTTTTTGTATCACCTTAACAAAATTATGAATGCATGATAGAAGATATTCATTGGTTAGGGTGTTGACACTTATGATTGTACTAATGCATTATGATGTTGTGTGAGGTTGATGTTGTCTGCTAACAAGATACAGGTACATCACAAAAAACAAATCAGGTTCCATGACCATGAAAACATGAAGACAAAGACTCATCCACAATCTTTGTTCTACTTACGAGGTATGTATGACATTGTTATATTATGCTTAACTTATGAGACATGCAGGTTCTAGCTCAGGATCTCTAAATCATTGAAGAGATTGTTTAGGTATGTTGTACATAACCAAGTAGGTATACTAATCCAGGTATGTTTCCCATGAATCTTACCTTGTGTTAGGATCCCTTATATAAGTATACTTGGAATGATTGGTTATGCTTATTCATAAAGTTAGTAATCAAGGGATTATGCATATTATATCTTTTATCTTGATTGATAATATGCATGAGTAAAAGAAGACTTCCCTGAAATCTTGAATACTAATGTTTATTAACTATAATCATGACTATACATTTTCAAGATTATTTAGTACTATAATGTTTTGATAGCATTTAGAATATACTAATGAGTATATGTTTGTGTATGAGATCATGAGGATGACTCTTGAGCATGCACAGTGGTACAAAATGAATAGAAGTTCAAAAGGCATACAGAAGATCAAGCGGGAGGCAACCACACAAACATAAAAGATAAGTATTTGAGTTGTTATTTGAAATAGTAATGATATTGCCTGTAATAGGTTGTATGCATATTTGTATTCCTAGAATATATAATGCTGAGTGTAAACATTCATAGAGTGTTGAACAATATACTACTAATGTGCATATGATTGGTAAGTTGGACAAACATTCCATTGTTGCTTGTCTAGAATGAAACCTCTTTGCTGACATGCCGAGAGTTGTGCACACTCTCGATAGTATGTTCTGGTAGAGATGGAAGGCATCTGGATAGCCACTGTATGCATACAGGATATGGGAAAGTGTTGTGCCAAAGTATTGGTCAAAATAGTTGCATAACTATGTAAATGATATCTGTATGCATAATAGGTTATCATGTCAATATGATTTGATGATTATGGAGTATTACTAATCATGTACTTAATTTTGATTTGTAGGAAAGATCACGATGAATGATGAGCTCTGAACAAGCGATGGATGTTCAACAAAAGATTTACAAATCAAACACACTATAGAAAGCTTGTGGTTAAGAGATTCTCTTAGAAAGAGGAAGAGAATCATGATGAGATGTTTTACTCCAAGGGACTAGATGAGACCATTCTCTTAATAATGTAATCAGGTTCTGTATGGGTTCCCAGGATTGGTAGTCAATTGATGAGCTTAATGATCACCATGGGTGATGTGGATCTCAACCTTTGCTACAAGGTTGAATATGGGTTCTATACACATATGACATGGATGCAAGAAGGAACTCACCACAGAGTTCGAATGATTTTGAGGCTCATATTAGTAGACCCATCTGACGAGAGATGGCACAGATAGATATGCAGAAGATCATTCAATGCTGAGTGTGAATAATGGACAATTGACAGCTTCATGACAAAGCTTGGGCTTTACCAGAAGTAAAGTTGTTCCTAACCTTTACCTTAATATTGTGGATGATGAACCTATCATACCATTATTGTATGACGATGATCTCTTTCTGACAAGGAATGAGAAACAAGTCATGAAAATGGTTGCAGAAATGAAAATGAAAGATCTCGGATTAATGCACTACTTCTTAGGTCTAGAAGTATGGCAATATCCAAAAAGGAATCTTTTATTTCAAGGTAAGTATACTGTGGAGATTCTCAAAAGATTTGATATGTTGGAGTGTAAAGCCATGGCCACTCCCATGGACTCCAACTTAAAGTTATTAGTTAATGATTCATCAGAATTAGTGGACATAACTCTATATAGACAAATCATTGGATCATTGATGTACCTAACTAATACTAAGCCTGATATATGCTTTGCTGTAAATACCCTAAGTCAGTATCTAGTAGAACCTAGAAAGGTTCACTTAATAGCTGCAAAGCATGTAATGAGGTACCTAAAAGGTACATCAGATTTTGGCCTATTTTATGTCGGAAATCATGAACTCAGGTTACATGGTTACTCAGATTCTGATTGGGCAGGTAGTGTCTCAGACAGAAAAAAGTACTTCTAGTGGATGTTATGGTCTTGGATCTGCCATGATTTCCTGGTTCAGCAAGAAACAATCTAGTGTGGCTCTCAGTACTGCTGAAGCAGAATATATAGATGCCTGCTCTACTAGTTGTGAAGCAGTATGGCTTCGGAAACTTTTATCTGGAGTGTTTGACTTAGAAATGGACCCCACTGTGATTATGTGTGATAATCAAAGCTGCATCAAGATGACTAAAAATCCTGTTTTTCATGATAAGTCAAAACACATAGAGATCCTATACTTTTATATACGAGATATGGTGCAGAAAGGAGCCATCAAGCTCGAGTATATAAGCACTGAGGATCAAATTGCTGATATCTTGACGAAACCGCTATCTCGAGTAAAGTTTGAACATTTCCGAGACAAGCTTGGTGTAGTTCAAAAGGGACCTTCCTCGAAAGGGGGAGTAGCATAGTATCTAATAACTAGTCTGTCTCATCAATGATGAGGTTACTTTTTACTGCATTTAATTATTTAGAATTATTTAGATTTAGGACTCTTATATTTTGATGATGATGATACATGTTTTGATGATGATGATACATGTTTTGATGATACATGTTTTGATGATGATGATACATGTTTTGATGATGATGATACATGTTTTGATGATACATGTTTTGGTGATACATGTTTTGGTGATGAGGATACATGTTTTTGGTATACAACATGTGAAGGGATTGGATCATTCCTGGACTTCAGCCCGAAAGAAGAGCCGTAGACGTATGTCTTCGAAAATGAAGTTCTTGGTGAACATGTGAAGGGATTGGATCATTCCTGGACTTCAGTCCGAAAGAAGAGTCGTAGACGTATGTCTTCGAAAATGAATTTCTTGGTGAACATGTGAAGGGATTGGATCATTCCTGGACTTCAGTCCGAAAGAAGAGACGTAGACGTATGTCTTCGAAAATGAAGTTCTTGGTGAACATGTGAAGGGATTGGATCATTCCTGGACTTCAGTCCGAAAGAAGAGCCGTAGACGTATGTCTTCGAAAATGAAGTTCTTAGTGAACATGTGAGGGGATTGGATCATTCCCGGACTTCAGTCCTAAAGAAGAGCCGTAGACATGAGGTCTCTAATAACTGAATGATAGGACTGGATCGTCCCTGGACTTCGGTTCAAAAGGTACACGATAGGACTGGATCGTCCCTGGACCTCGGTTCAAAATGTACCTGACAAATCCTAGAATTGCTCTAGGCTACATCCAGCATGAAACAGGGCTAGCTCTGTAGTTGTGATACATCCAGCATGAAACAGGGCTGGCTCTGTAGTTGTGATACATCCAGCATGAAACAGGGCTGGCTCTGTAGTTGTGATACATCCAGCATGAAATAGGGCTGGCTCTGTAGTTGTGATACATCCAGCATGAAACAGGGTTGGCTCTGTAGTTGTGATACATCCAGCATGAAACAGGGCTGGCTCTGTAGTTGTGATACATCCAGCATGAAACAGGGCTGGCTCTGTAGTTGTGATACATCCAGCATGAAACAGGGCTGGCTCTGTAGTTGTGATACATCCAGCATGAAACAGGGCTGGCTCTATAGTTGTGATACATCCAGCATGAAACAGGGCTGGATCTGTAGTTGTGATACATCCAGCATGAAAGAGGGATGGCTCTGTAGATGTGATACATCCAGCATGAAACAGGGCTGGCTCTGTAGATGTGACACATCCAGTATGAAAGAGGATTGGCATTGTGGTCGGGATTGAAGTGTCCCTAGACATGAGACTTGTCTTAAAAGAGATAAGGATTGATCATCCTGTAATATGATCGTGTGATGATGATGTTGCTGATCGTGTGATGACGATGCTGCTAATCGTGTGATGACGATGCTGTTGATCGTGTGATGACGATGCTGCTGATCGTATGATGACGATGCTGCTGATTGTGTGATGACGATGCTGCTGATCGTGTGATGACGATGCGACTGATCATGTGATGATGATGCGACTGATCGTGTGATGACGATGTTGATCGTACGATGATGATGCTGATCGTGCGGTGACGATGCTACTGATCGTGTGATGACAATGCGACTGATAGTGTGATGACGATGCTGATCGTATGATGATGATGCTGATCATGTGGTTACGATGCTACTGATCGTGTGATGATGATGCTATTGATCGTATGATGACGATGCTAATCGTGTGATGACGATACTGATGACAGTGATGATATCGATGCTGATGATCGAGTGATATCGATGTTCCAGTAACTAGTTAAGTTACTGATGATGATGAACTGAAGAAAGCTTCCGATGATATATAGATGTATCATGTATGATGTTGATGACTCCTTGCTTGTGCAGATACTGTTATAATATCCTTCTCATTAAGGGGGAGTGTTGAAATATTGTAACTTCAAAGAATATTATATTTGTATATTATTTATTTCGGAGATGTTTCATACCTCCGATGTGATTATACTATAAATCCGGAGATGTTTATTCCTCCAAGTTGGTTGTGGTAACTAGGGTTATTAGACCCACCATGTGGGGGTCGGCCCAGTCAGTTATAATGGGGTATTTAACCTAATGGTTAAATACGAGCCTACATGTACTTGTGTAAAATACATATCAAAGTAGTGTATAAATAGAGGAGGTGTGTTCCTCATTTGATATACACACACTTGAGGATAGCGCACTTGTGAAGGAGAGGTCTGCTATTGTGGAGGAGGAGATCATATCTCAGGGTTTCATCTTTGTATATTGTTGGTCATCTATATTGAGGAAGCTTTGTTTGGTTTTCTACCCCATGAGGGTTTCCCAGGATAAATCTCTGTCTCTTGTGTTTATGCTATGCTTGTTGTTTCTTCAATGATCCTGTATATGCTATTATTGTGAAATGGAATGTAATGCTGCTATTTTCTGTCTTAGCATATTGAATTTTAATAAAAACAAGAGATAGTCTCCTAGAAGCTTCTCCTCCTCCACTTGTGTGCACTCCTCCTCTCTCTCACTAATGCGAAGTGAGTGAATGTGTGCATGGATAAATAGAGAGATTCTCCTCTCTATTTATACTTTACCTTTACTTGCCTTTTACTATAACTAGTTCGACCTCCCTTAGGAGATTCTAATAACCCATTACCACTTGTCACTAGGTCGACCCCACTAGGGTGGTCTAATAACCCTTTAACTGATACAGGGCCGAATCCACCAAGGTGGTCTAATAACCCATCAAGTATAAGTTACGACACTTACAATATAACTTACGACACTTGCAAATAAAAATGACGACACTTCCAATCAGAGGAATAATACATCTCCGTTGGGGATACAATAAAGTACAAATGTAATGCATACAATATACAAGTGAATATCTTCCGAAGTTACAAATACATCAACAGTTGTCTTACCAAAAGGCATGAGAATGAGGAATAAGACTTAAAATTATGGACTTCACCATCAAAGAAGCCTTACAATCACATTGGTAAGGAGTGATAAGAAGATCACAACAATCCAACATGTCAAATCTCATATGATAGTGTCAATTCAAGACTTATATGGTAAATTTAATATAAGACTTACTTATAGTTGTCTCAGGATCTTACTCTTTGCGTCTTGACACATTTGATAATTTATGGTTGTTTATGCGCCTTGACCCAATTGATATTGTAAGGTGAGGATGTGCATGCAAAATAATCCTTATTTATGACTATGCAATGAGGATTTAAATGGAAGAGGATGTAAAGACATGTTACTTTTATACGTATTTTGGTGGTGAGTGTCGAAGAGAAACGTGGTGATAAACCACATATGTTTGGAAGGACGAAGGGAGGTTACATGATCATGATCATGCCACCCATCAAATTGAAGAAAATTCCTAAGACAAAAATTGTTTTTTTAAATTTTATTAATAACCATTGTAGTACTTTGCTCCAAATTTTTTTTCTAACTCATTGTTTCTCCATATTGTGTTCCTACTTCCACCTCTCTATATCAATGCATAAATCAACCTTTTCTTGGTTTGTGGTTATAGTTGCATGTCATTATTTGTAGTTGCATGCCATTGAGTGTTGTTTAGAGTTTTGGTGAGTCTGTGACATTCATGCAATAAATAAAGTCTTGTAGAGGAGGACTCATCAAAGAGGCAATTTGAATTTCATTTTGAAAAAAAACATATTTTGTAAAGATCAATTGCCATGAATTCATCCTCAGACTACCATGCAAGACCATGGATATGTTCCAAAGCATTGAACATCATCGAAGAATGAAAACAGGTTCCTTGAGATCTAATTGAAGCATATTGCGCTCAATTGAATTCCACTTAAGCCTTAATTGAAAATTCTAGACCTCAAGCGTCATCAATAGCACATAGAATCCATGACACTATACCTCTACAAGGAGTCTTTTGCATATGAATTGAATATGGATGCCATTATAATTTCTTGTGCATCAAGGATTTATCTTGGCTCCTTAACCATGGCTAGAGGAGGGAAACAAGAGCCTTGAACACTAACTCTTGCTTCTTAGACACAAACACCATGAATGAGTCCCTGGACCACCACATATGAAATCTATAGGGTATTAGTCAACTTCAAGTGTGTTATGTGTTCCATGACTAGGTTAGTTGTGAACCCAAAATGGGTCTCGAGGTCTAACCAAGGTATATGGACAATAAGAAGCTCCTCATACCTTAAATGAAGCTTCTCAGGCTCAAGCACCATGAACAACACCTACAACTCAAGAAGATTCTTAGGATACGATGTTGAATGCATCTTCAAACCACCACACATAACCCTTGTGGGGTATCTCTAACAAATGTAGAGGGATACATATACCATGATTAGGCTACATTGCATGCCTTAAACAAGATGATGATGATGATGATGATGACAATGACGAAGATGATGATGACAATCATGACTAATATTGTCATCATCATCCTCATCCTCATCATCATCATCATCGTCGTCATCATCATCATCGTAATCATCATCACCATCATCACTAACATCATCTTCATCATCAACATCATATTCGTCATCATCATCATCATCATCATCATCATCCTCATCATCATCCTCATCATCATCATCATCATCATCAACAACATCTTCATCATCATATTCATCATCAACATCATCATCATCATCATCATCATCATCATCATCATCTTCTTCATCATCATCATCATTGTCATCATCTTCATCATCATCATTCATCATCATTATTGATGATGATGATGATGATGATGATGATGATGATGATGATGACGAAGATGATGATAATGATGATGAATATGGTGGATGATGATGAATATGAGTACGAATATGAAGATGATGATGATGATGACGATGACGAATATGATCCTCATCATCATCATCATAATCATCATTTTCGTCATCATCATCATCATCCTCATCATCCTCATCATCCTCAGCCTCATCATCATCATCATCATCATCGTCGTCATCGTCGTCGTCATCACCCACTTCCTCATCATCATCCTCATCCTCGTCATCATCATCATCCTCATCATCATCAACATCATCGTCATCCTCATCATCATCGTCACCATCATCATCATCATCATCATCATCATCATCATCATCTTCATCATCATCATCATAGTTGTCATCATCATCAACAACATCATCATCATCATCACCCTCATCATCATCCTCATCCTCATCATCATCATCTTCTTCATCTACGTCATCATCTTCATCATCTTCATCATCACCATTTTCATCATCATCATCATCATCTTCATCATCATCATTGATAATGGTGATGATGACAACGACGATGATGATGAAGATGATGGATCATGATGAAGATGAGTACGAAGATGAAGATGCTGATGATGATAATGATGACGAATATGATCATCATCATCATCCTCATCATCATCATAATCATCTTCGTCATCAGCATCATCATCATCATCATCCTCATCCTCATCATTGTCATCATCATCTTCATCGTCATCATCTTCTTCATCATCATCATCATCGTTATCACCCACTTCCTCATGATCATTGTCATCCTCATCATCATCATCATCATCTTGGTCATCATCTTCATCATCATCTTCATCATCAACATCATCATCATGGTCATCATCATCATCATCAAGAAGGGGGAATCAATGTTTGACCTAGAGTGACCCCTTTTAATCATTCCTAGAGTTATGTTGTTGATGAACCAAAATTAAGCACTCCAACTAACTATGGGCCAAATCACAAGGTTGGATCCCAAGAAAAAACCTAGCAAGTAGGAGGGTTCCCCAAAGGGTCTAGTAGAGTCAAACTAATGATTAAAGTTATAATGTTGAAGAGGAGGAAATATCAAACCCTACTTAAGCACTAAACATAACAAGGAATTCATGCATATAGGGTAAGGTAAAGTGACTCAATAAATATTTATCTAGCACATAACAATCTTTGTATGATGATGAGAGAAAAATATCAATCTTTGTATGAAGAGAGAAAAATTTCAATGTTAATATTGGGTAGGTCATGTATATCAAGGAAATGGAAGTAGCAAACACCCTAGCACCTCTAAGTAGGTAGGTGTATCTGAATACTAATAAATACATAGACTACAGTCACTCTTATGCCTATGTTTTCATTCATTCAATATGAATTTTGTATGGATGCATATGTGCTTGAGCTATGGTTTGGTCTGATTTTACTAAATAGCGCGTATGCTCTGTTAGTGCGTAAGCGCATTTTAAATAACGCGCACATGCCATTTAAATTTTTAAGTTTTGGTGGGCAAATCCTTTCCCACCAACGTGGTGGATGACTGGCCGCTATGGTTTTAGGTTCAGGTTTCCAAACCAAGTGGCTTGGACTGTGTTATAACAAAATACATCATATTCCTTTAACTTCTTATGTTTCGAGCATGATTATGTGTATGCTACACTAGTCCACTACTAATGAAATTATACACACTTGTAGGAAGATGTGTGCAAATTCCGAATATGTAATTTTTTATTAAATATATTATTTGTTTCTATTTTTTAATTAATTGTAATTGTACTAACGTCAATCTTACACAAAAAGTAGGTTATTTCTTCCGTCTATAACTTCTGATTGGCTCACCTATTTTGAAAACGGAAAAGAACCTACACAAGTACACACAAAGATCTACATCCTAAAAATAAAATAAAAAAGTTCATTGATTATGTTAAGACCATGATGTTGAGGACTAATGTTGGACCTAGTCATTTTAGGGCTTGGCTAACTTCCTTAATTAAAAAAATAAAATAAAAATTAACATAAATAAATATGGAAAAATATACCTACACTAGAATGGCCTATTATCTATGACTGTATATAATGTTTTTCACAAAATTCCACCATTTGCATACCAAACCAAGGGACTAACGCAAACGTATTCATTATGTTTTCTTAGAAAAATAACATACAAACCTTAGGAGAACCCCATTTTTTGGGAGTTATACTTAATTTCCATAAATAATATTTATATATTTTGTAAGGTAATCCGATTGTCTATGTTTCATCTTCGTGCGCCATATTCCAAAACGTTGTGTAGGTATCTCTAATATTGCTTTGAGACGTTCAAAATTATATTTTTCCAGGAGTCTATTGCGACTAACGCGTCATGAGTGACCAGCATTAGCATGCACCAGCCCGATGATTTCAAGTGCCGTTCTTTTGAATTAAAATCTATTTTTCATATCAAGTTCTAGTCATATCACTGTGTGCAGATTGCAAGAGTGATAAATATATAGAATTTTTGCTCGTAAATGTACAAATTTTAGTTTCTTCTTTCAAATATGCATCAATGATCTTATTTGAATTGGACTAGAAAATTAAGATATATATATATATTTTTAAAGGGCTTTTATTATTTAGTATGAAACTCTTATTAATTATCAAAAATTTTATGAGAAGAGGTTTGGTTTTCAATATTTTTGTTATTCCATGACTATTTGAATTTAATCTACATATATCTTTAACCAAGATGTTGGTATGGATATATCTTAAAGCACCATACATTACTTCGCATAGGTATCCATTGTACTATGTATCTAGGTCTTGTGGACTTGGGGCCTTTGACATGGTTAGTGGAGTAGACTTGAACCTTCACCCTTAACGGAAGCTTCTAGTCATCCAGGGATAAGAATTTTTCTACTACCAACTACACAAAACCTCCCATTGGTATAATTAGTTACTATTGAATATGTTGTTACCATTAGGTGGTTTTGATTAGTATGTACATGTCTCGAGTCCTTGGGAATGATTTTCCAGGGAAGAAGACCATGCCTTTGGCCATCAAGCAATCATTAAGGCATATAGACACATGACCACTACATAAAAGTACCATGCATGACTTTGGAGAAGTACCTATGGAACTATGTATCTAGGTCTAGTGGCCTTGGGGCCTTGGGACATAGCCAGTGGAGGAAACTTGAATCTTGAACTCTAAAGGAATATTCTATCCATATAGAGATAAGAAGATTGACTCCACCAACCATGCATTCCCTCTTCAAGGTATCACTGGCCTATGATTGATTATGCATTTCCATTAGGTAGTTTCGAGCAGTATCTACATGTCTTAGGGCATTGTGAATGATGTTTCAAGGAAAATGACCATGCCTTTGGACCTAAATAAACCATTGAGAAATCTAGAGCAATGGACAATGCTTAAAGCACCATGCATGACCTTGAATGGATATTTTTTCCACTATGTATCCATGTCTTGTGGGCTTGGGGTATTTGGGCCTTGGACATGCTCAAAGGACGAGAAATGAACCTATCGCCCTAACATAATCTTCTAGCCATCCAAGTATAAGAATATCACCTCAACCAACCATACATGGCCTCTTGAGGGTATCATTGGCCAATGATTGAGGATATTAATGATATTATGTGGTTGGTGGAGGAAAATATCTTTTCCACTAAGAAATCCCTAAGGCCACAAGACCTAGATACATAGTGCCATGGATACCCTGAAAAAGTCATTTGTGTGGTGCTTCGAGACATTGTTCATGGCTATGTATGTCTCAATTATTTCTGAAGTTCCAAAGACATGGTCTTCCTCCCTTCAAATTCATTCACAATGCCTTGATACATGTACATACTACTCAAAATCGCTTAGCGGCACTAAAATCCTCAATCATAGGCCAATTATACCCTCAAAAGGCCATGTGTGGTTGGTGGAGACACCTTTCTTATCCCTAGATGGCTAGAAGATTCCTTTAGGTCTTGATATTCATGAGGGTATCATTGTCTAAGAATTTTTCCTCCACCAACCACACATGGTCTCTTAAGGGTATAATTGGCCTATGATTAGAGATGTTGGTGCCATTAGGTGGTTTTAAGTAATACACATGTGTCTTGGGGTATTGAGAATGTCATTCTATAGAAGAGGGTCATTCCTTTCTCCATAAAGAAACTATTTAGGCATCCAAATCCATTAATAATGTGATAAAGAACCACACATGACTTCATAGTGTGTCAATGGAACTATGCATCCAAGTCATGGGGACTTGTGGCATTGGACATGGTCAAGGGAGGATTCATCAACCTTAGTCCCTAAATGAAAATTCTATCCATGTAGGGATAAGAGGGATACTTAAACCAACAACACATGGACTCCTTAGGGTATTATCAGGTTATGATCGAGGTTGTTAGTGCAATTATATGGTTTTTAGTAATATCTATTTGTGTTAGGGCCTTGGGAATTATATTCTATGAAATTTAACTATGTGTTTGGCCCTAAATTAATTCTTGGGGCATTTAGAGAAACAAAGAATGCGTCAAGGAATCATGCATGAGTTCATAGGGGTATCATTGCACTATATATCTAGTTTATTGTCCTTGGGGCCTTGGACATGGTCATCAAAGGAGACCTGATCCTTAATCCCTAAAGGAATATTCTAGCCATCTAAGGCTATAGATGTGGTCTCCACCAATCGCAAATTGCCTCTTCACTGTATCATTAACCTATGATTGAGAATGTCAGTGTCGTTAGTTTGTTTTGAGCAGTGTGTAGGTGTCTCAGGGCCTTGGAAATGGTGTTCCAGTGAAGAAAACCATTCCTTTAGACCTAAATAAATCATTGAAGCATTTAAATCCATGAACACTACCTAAAGCGTTATGCATGACATTGGAGTGGTAACTATGGCACTATGCATCTAGGTATTGGAGCCTTGGGGCCTTGGACATGTTTAGTGGAGGAGACTTAAACCTCAAGCGCTAAAGGAATCTTTAGCTATCCCTATCTAAGTAGGATTCCTCCACCAAACACAAATGGTGTGTTGAGGGTATCACTGGCCAATGGCCGAGGATGTTGGTTCCATTAGGTGGCTTTGATCATTATGAAGGTGTCCTAGGGCCTTGGAATGGAATTATAGGGATGAAGATCATGCCTTCAGCTCTAAAGAAACCATTGAGGCATCTAGAGCCACGCATAATTCCTCGAAGAACCACACATGAATTTTCATGGGTATCCATGGTACTATATATTTAGTTCACATGGTATTGAGACCTTAGACATGGTAATGGAGGAGACCTAAAACTCAAGCGCTAAAGGAATATTCTAACCATCTAGGGCTAAGAAGATTTCCTCCACCAAGAAAAGGTGGTTTCTTTAGGGTATCATTGGCATATGATTGATGATGTTTGTGCCACTATATGGTTTTGAAAAATATGCATATGTTGTAGGGTATTGGTAATGGATTTCCAAGGAGGAATACCATGCCTTTGGCCTCAAAGAAACCATTGAAGCATACAAATCCGTGAACAATTCATTGAAGCACAATTTTCCTTTAAGTGGGGATATTCATGTCATCAGGGGTTTTTAAACACTAATAATGGGACTGAAGGCCCTGGACATGGTTAATAAACCAAACCCTTATTCCCTAAATTAATATTCTAATCATCTACATTCAAGAACAATGCCTTTAACTACCACACTTGACCTATTGATGGATTCATTTGCATTTCAATGGCGATGTGGATTCAATTAGCACTTTTTGAGCTCAAGGTATGGATCTCAAGTCGCTTGACATGGTTTGGGTAGGAAACTCGAGCCTTAATCCCCAAAGAAAGATCCTAGGAATCTAATGCAATGAATGACACCTCAAACTAGCACACATGGCCTTTTTCTGGGTATATGTATGGCATTAGGTGGTTTTTAGTAGTAGCATAATTTCTCGAGGCCCTAGAGATGATCAAGGAATGAGTCCCATGTCATATATCATAAATGGTGTTTTTAGGAATTTAATTACTGAAGGATGCATTGAAGCACCAAACTTGACCTTCAACAAAGTCCTTTCCCTCCAACTCGGGATGTTAGTTCCTTTAGAATCTTCACATAATTAGGTATGGATCTTGGGGCCTTGACATGTTTAGGGGTGAAAATCAAATTCATGGCCACTAAAAGAAGCTTCTAGGTATCCAAGGCTAAATGACACGTTGAACCAACACGCATGATCTCCAAAGAGTGTCCTTATCCTACAAGCTATGCAGATATCATTGTCATTATGAGGTTTAACACAAGGCATAAGCTTTAGAGCTCTATACATTCTTAAAGGAGGAAATGTTGATTTTTTTCCCTAAAGGAATCTTTTAGATGTCAAAGGATAAGAAAAATACCTTGAAGAATCACTCATGACCTCCTATGATATATCTATTTTTAAGTAGTGAAACGTGTTCCATTAGGACTTTTTATGAACTATGTATGGATGTAAGCACCCTAGACATGGCTAGTGGAGAAAAATTAAGATTTCGGTTGTAATGGAATTTCCCAAGAATCCAAGGCTTTGATCAGTGCCTTAAGGAACCACACTTGACCTCTCAAGGGTATCATTTTTCTTTGGCTATGGATCTCCATGCCATTAGTAGGCTATGAGCACTAGGTGGGGCTAGGGGCATTGTCATAGTAAAGGGAGGAATCCTAGGACTCATTCCCTAAACAAAGATTCTATGCATCTAGGACAAACATCCTATAGATTTTGTCGAGGACATTACCACCTTGTGACTCTTGTCTTATAAAAACTATTATGTTCAACTATATATAAGAAAACATACAAATCTAACTAAAATATTATTCAACACAACTATGAAAGAGTCATTACATAAAATTTAAAGATGCAAAATATTTGCAACTTAACATCACCTTTACCACAATACAATATAAATTATATTTATTTATTTTTAAATATAAAATTCAAAGGAATGCAAATTTATGATAAAACCAAAGTCTATACGAATATACTGCACAAAAATAATAGTATTACGCCCGCCCGACACCCGCGTATCGAAATTCGGACAAAGAAAAAGAGAGCAAGAAAAACCAACGTCTAGAAGAAGACACCCCAAACTTGGTCCACCAAATACGAGATGGCCTTTGTCAATGCGCTTCTCTCCTATGTAGGAGAAGGAGGGAAACTTATCATGGATGCATTCTACGAGCAAACGAAGGAGGCCAATGTGCTTCTCTCCTATGTAGGAGAAGGAGGGAAACTTATCATGGATGCATTCTACGAACAAACGAAGGAGGCCCTTGGAATAAATGTCAGCAGGAACACTAAGCTCTATGAAAAAATGAGGAGCATGCCAGGTCTAGATTCTCGAGCATACACCCCAAGATCAACGAGGGGAACATCCACGAGGACCAGTTTTCCTACAGGAGCCAACACGATTCTTCCTTGTTTAAGGTGTGGAAGTAGATTTGGGAAAATTATGTTGAAGACCACCATGAGGAAGAGGATGGCCATAATGTAGCCATAATACAGGCCAGCTCCCATCCCAGAACAATGGGAATTTTGTTAGGGATAAGGACCATAGACCAGAATAAAATAGGGTTTCGGTTGTGGAGTACGCGATGGAAGGGGTTAAATAAAAGATGGAAACCCTAATCGATAGCTTGATCCGGCATATCAACGTTGCTACCAGTCTTCAGCCTTTCAGCCCTAGATTCAGGGGTGAGAATGGAACCGAGAGCTGTGTGTCCTCAAACTTGTCTGGAAGAATGAAAGAGTTGATTAAGGTTGTGCGCTCTATGAAAGAGTTTCCCGGATTGGACGAGGTAGAGGCACAGGCATTACAGCAGAAATGGCACAACCATCACGTTGAATAGCTCAGAATCTTATGCCGAAGCTTGGATTTGTTGCAAGAAGAATGTACATTTTGCTTGCAAGAATTGGAAAAATGAGAAATCAAGTAGGATGAAAATTTTCTCTGAAACTTTTGGTGTGTACACAAATTACTCCACTTGTAGGGTATTGTTTTAGTCTCCATGTGGAAACAAGAGGAAGATTACATCAATGGAACCTGAATAAATCCTCATCTCTCGTCAACACATCCAACATCCTTCCTTGGGGGTGTGCTTCCGCTTGTGGAAGGAGGGCAGAGATGGAGGATTCCATGGAAGTCATGCTGGGATTTCTGTCTTTTCCCTGTGAAACTGTGGATGGGTGTATTGTGTGCGCAGCTCAAATAATTCCAATGAAATCTCTACACTTTGTTTCTTTGGTGTCTATGATGGACATGGAGGTTCTGACCAAATTCAACTGCAGTCCACTCGAGTAAGTCCTAGGTCACTTGCTGAAATGCAGAACCCATTAGTAGTTGAAACAAGCTATGGTTCCTTACTGCAAGAGTTACAGGTGAGCTTTCCTTCCCTTCCCTTCTTAAGTGTTATTTTTGGCTTTAAGGGAACTGGCAACATATGTATACCATGCATCTCCACTAGGCGTATATCATGATCACTCTAAAACGTATTTTTCATAAAGATGGAACTTTTACGAAATGAATTTGGTGCCAGGATGGAGACACATGGAATTGTCTGTTTATCTTGTTAGCCATCTGCAACGTGGACTGCTTTAATTCGTCAAGCCCATCAGTGCCTCCTTCTGTCATCCTTAAATCTCTTATCTTCCCCCTACTTTTTTGGGTCAATTAATTGTTGTTGATATTATTTCTTAGCTGCAGAGTATTTAGCTGGGTGAATTTTTCTCAATCTAGAGACGCGTACTATAATTTAATGGATCTGGATATGATGTGAATCTCTTATTTGAATATAAGGAGTCTCTGTAACCTAACAGAAATGAGATAAAGTTAGTTAGTTAGGATGGCAATAAGCATTAGCAGCAGAACAATCTATCACTAAATTGGATACAATATTGATCTCTCTATATATTTTTAGCTCTTAAGATATGAGGGAATAATAGTAAATCCTGAGCAATTCAAAGTCGCCCACAACCTACACTTGTCCTTACCCATTTCCATTTTATCACATTTCAACGAAGATTAACATCCCTCCATCTTAAACAATTCTCCTCTTAATATTTTATTATTTCATCTTGAAATTAAAATAATGAAAACACTTTTCTTATTATTTTTTTCTTATTATTTCATTTTGAAATTAAAATAATGAAAAATCTTTTACCATTTGGAATACCAGGAGAGTCTTTCTAAAGATTAAAGGCGAAGGCAGATGCTTAGTATAGAATAAGTTAGCCAACCAACAATATTCTTCTCTATTTAATCAAATGCTAGATTTAATGATAATGGAATGGAACAAGCCTCTTCTGGTGGAAAAAGGACCCTTTATTCTCACTGGTTAACTGTCTCTTTATTAGAAGTTGAGACTTTTCTACTTTCAAACCCTAGCTGTTTCTAGAGATGAACTCACCAATCTTCTCTCTACACTTGGCGAGCACTCTTTCCATGGCTTTGTAAGTACGGTTTTTCATAGAAATACACTTTGTCAGGCTAAAATCCCAATGTGACTAAGCCTTAGATTCCCATATTGGGTATAGGTTGTCATTGTTATTTCAACAACTCTGAAAATGTGACATTGTGACCAGCATATGAGCAAACATTTTTCTAACCATCACCAAAATCAGCATGTTTTCAATGCACAATTATAGTGTTTCCATTGTTGAATATTGTAACTTCTAAGAATATTACATTTGTATATTATTTATTCCAGAGATGTTCCATACCTCCGATGTGATTATACTATGAATATGGAGATGTTTATTCCTCCGAATTGGTTGTGGTAACTAGGGTTATTAGACCCACCATGTGGGGGTCGGGCCAGTCAATTATAATAGGGTATTTAACCTAATGGTTAAATACGAGCCTACATGTACTTGTGTAAAATACATGTCAGTGTAGTGTATAAATAGAGGAGGTATGTTCCTCATTTGACACACTCACTCACTTAAGAGAGGTGCACTTGTGGAGGAGAGGCCTGCTATGGTGGAAAAGGAGATCATGTCTTTGGTTTGCATCTTTTTATATTGCTGGTCATCTATATTGAGGAAGCTTTACTGGGTTTTCTACCCCATGAGGGTTTCCCAGGATAAATCTGTGTCTCTTGTGTTTATGCTATGCTTGTTGTTTCTTCAGTGATCCTATATATGCTATTATTGTGAAATGGAATGTAATGCTGCTATTTTATGTCTTAGCATATTAAAGCTTAACATGGTATCAGAGCTAACCTGAAGGAAGGCAATGTATGGCACTTACGACACTTGCTTCTCTTGCGACAATTTGAAGGTTAGGGTTTTATATAGCAAAAACCAGTCATCGTGGCACTTTCGCTATAAATCCATTTATGCAAAGTTTCAGGATATGAAAAGTTTACAGGTCGTAGATAACATCCCCAGGTACCTTGTGTCCAAAGGGAACCCTCAGATTCGTTGTACTTTATGAGTTATGATCAGTACAAGTTAGGGTTTCTTCCTCTTCCAGATCTCAGTCAAAATCAGGTGACCTTGGAAAAAAGGTTATAACTTGGGCTAGGAAGCTCCAAATGAAATTTCATAAAATGTGACAGGTAGTAAACAGACTGTAATATCTCAGGAAACTTTTTCAGAGGCCGAAAGTGAACTAGTGACACGTGGAACGCCGTACAATTTCGCTCTCCTGTTTTATCCCATAAACAGGTCACATTGCGACAATTGGCATAAATCTCTCTCAGAGAGTCCAATTGAGGTCATACCTATCAGGATGGAAATATAACAGGGCGAGGTATCTCTAGAAAAGTTTTCAGAGGCCGAAGTTCAAACAGTGACACGTGGCACATCGTACAAGTTCGCTCTCCTGCTTTATCCTATAAACAGGTCACGTTGCGACACTTGGCATAACTCTCTCTCAGAAAATCCAATTGAGGTAAGACCTGTCAGGATGGAAAGATGACAGGTCAGGCTACTGCAGAAAACGTTTTCAGACCCTGTGGAGCAGAAATTTCAGAGTTATAGCAGAAACAATCAGGTGCATATTTCTGTCAAAACAGAATTATTTTTGGAGCACCTTTATTCATGGCTTCAGGAATTTAGGGTTTCGGAGAAGGTTAGAATTTTTGGAATCGGAGTCTACGGCTGGAATCTCCTCAGAAAAATAAGATTTTAGAGCCTTGGATCGAACCTTTTGATTGGACAAAAGGGTGGGCTTCATCAAACCCTAGTTCGGGTTTCTATCCAGAAGATCCAAAAGTTTCGAAGGCAATTTTGAGGGGTCAAATTTTGGAGATTTCAAAATTAAAGAATGCTAGGTTGATCAGCTCAGCAAGACACATTCTTCTATCCATTCAGAAGTGTGAAAGTTAAAGATTGAATTTTTAGGGTTTCTCTAGCAAACCCTAATCAAGCTCCAGATCAAGTTTCAGGGGGAGTTGAGGCTAAGGCCTTACATAAGAAGACTACAAAAAGTCTCGACGGGTATGACTTAAGGAGGTTCAGGTATGCCTTGAAATCTGATTCTTGATTAAGTTCATAATGTGTTTATCTTCATGTTATTTATTGGTACAATCTTGATTAATGTTATTAATTGTCTTATCACCCTAGTAACAATATGAATGCATGTGAATGATCGAAGACATTCATTGATTAGGGCTATATGATTGTACTTATGCATTATGGTGTTGTGTGAGGTTGATGTTGTCTGCTAACAAGACACAGGTACATCGCAAAAGACAAATCAAGTTCCATGACCATGACAACATGAAGACAAAGACTCACGAGGTATGTATGACTTTGTTATATCATGTTTAACCTACGAGACATGCAGGTTCTAGCTCAGGATCTCTAAATCATTGAAGAGATTGTTTAGGTATGTTGTACATAACTAGCAGGTATACTAATCCAGGTATGTTTTCCTATGTCATGTTAGAATCTTACCTTGTGTAAGTATACTTTGTATGATTGGTTAGTAATCAAGGGTTTATGCATATTATGTCTCTTATATTGGTTGATGACTTAACTAAATAGATCAAACAAGAATATGCATGAGTAAAAGAAGACTTCCTTGAAACCCTGAATACTAATGATCATGACTGTACATATTCAAGATTATTTAGAATTAGAATGTTTTGATAATATTGAGAATATAGTAACGAATGTATGTTTGTGTATGAAATCATGAGGATGACACTAGTGTACACTTGAGCATGCACAGTGGTACATAATGAATAGAAGTTCAGAAGACATACAGAAGATCAAGCGGGAGACAACCACACAAACATAAAAGATAAGTATTTGGGTTGTTATTAGAAATAGTAAATAATATTGCTTGTATACTAGAATATATCATGCTGAGTGTAAACATTCATAAAGCATTGAACAGTATACTACTAATATGCATATGATTGATAAATTGGACAAACATTCCATTATTGCTTGTCTAGAATGAAACCTCTTTGCTGACATGCCGAGAGTTGCGCACACTCTCGATAGTATGTTCTGGTAGAGATAGAAGGCATCTAGATAGCCACTGTATGCATACAAGATATTGGAAAGTGTTGTGCCAAAGTATTGGTCAAAATAGTTGCATAACTATGTAAATGATATCTGTATGCATAATAGGTTATCATATCAATATGATTTGATGATTATGAAGTATTACTAATCATGTACTTAATTTTGATTTGTAGAAAAGATCATGATGAATGATGAACTCTGAACAAGCGATGGATGTTCAACAAAAGATTTACAAATCAAACACACTATAGAAAGCTTGTGGTTAAGAGATTCTCTTAGAAAGAGGAAGAGAATCATGATGAGATGTTTTGCTCCAAGGGACTAGATAAGACCATTCTCTTAATAATGTAATCAGGTTCTGTATGGGTTCCCAGGATCGATAGTCAATTGATGAGCTTAATGATCATCATGGGTGATGTGGAATGCAAGAAGGAACTCACCACAGAGTTCGAATGATTTTGCGGCTCATATTAGTAGACCCATCTGACGAGAGATGGCACAGATAGATATGCAGAAGATCACTCAATGCTGAATAATGGACAATTGACAGCTCCATGACAAAGCTTGGGCTTTACCAGAAGTAAAGCTGTTCCTAACCTTTACCTTAAGGTTGTGGATGATGAACCTATCATACCATTATTGCATGATGATGATCTCTTTCTGACAAGGAATGAGAAACAGGTCATGAAAATGGCTGCAAAAATGAAAATGAAAGATCTCGGATTAATGCACTACTTCTTAGGTTTAGAAGTATGGCAATATCCAAAAGGAATCTTTTAAATCAAGGTAATTATGCTGTCAAGTTTCTAAAAAGATTTGATATGTTGGAGTATAAAGCCATGGCCACTCCCATGGACTCCAACTTGAAGTTGTTAGTTAATGACTCATTGTATTTAGTGGACCTAACCCTATATAGACAAATCATTGGGACATTGATGTATTTAACAAATACTAGGCCAGATATATGCTTTGTTGTAAATACCCTAAGTCAGTATCTAGTAGAACCTAGAAAGGTGCACTTAATAGCTACAAAGCATGTAGTAAGGTACCTAAAAGGTACATTAGATTTTTGGTCTATATTATCTTGGAGGTCATGAACTCCGTTTACATGGTTACTCAGATTCTGATTGGGCAGGAAGTGTCTCAGACAGAAAGAGTACTTCAGGTGGATGTTATAGTCTTGAATCTACCATGATCTCATGGTTCAGCAAGAAACAATCTAGTGTGGCTCTCAGTACTACTGAAGCAGAATATATAGTTGTCTGCTCTATCAGCTGTGAAGCAGTGTGGCTTCAGAAGCTATTATATGGAGTGTTTGACTTAGAAATGGATTCCACTGTAATTATGTGTGACAAATCAAAGCTGCATCAAGATGATAGAAAATCTTGTATTCCACGATAAGTCAAAACACATTGAGATCCGATACGTCTATTTACAATATATGGTGCAAAGAGGAGTTATCAAGCTCAAATATATAAGCACTGAGGATCAGATTGCTGATATCTTGACTAAACCTCTGTCTCGAGTGAAGTTTGAATACTTTCGAGACAAGCTTGGTATAGTTCAAAAGAAATCTCCTCGAAAGGGGGAGTAGAATAGTATCTGATAACAAGTCTGTCTCATCAATGATGAGGTTACCTATTTACTGCACTTAGTTACTTAGAATTATTTTTAGGACCCTTATATTTTTACTTTTGATGATAGATGTATTAGTAAGAATACATGTTTTTGATGATAGATGTATACATGCTTTTGATGATAGATGTATTAGTGAGTATACATGCTTTTGATGATAGATGTATTAGTGAGAATACATGCTTTTGATGATAGATGTATACATGCCTTTAATGATATATGTATTTGATGCTATTGATGAAGATACATGTTTTGACATACATGTTTTGATGATGAGGATACATGTTTTGATGATGAGGATACATGATGCCTTGATGTACTTGTATGGATGAAGATACTTGTACCCATGATTGACATACGAGGGGATTGGATCATCCCTGGACTTCAGTCCTAAAGAGAGCCGTAGACGTATGTCTTCGAGAATGAAGTCCTTGGTGGACTTGAGGGGATTGGATCATCCCTGGACTTCAGTCCTAAAGAGAGTCGTAGACGTATGTCTTCGAGAATGAAGTCCTTGGTGGACTTGAGGGGATTGGATCATCCCTGGACTTCAGTCCTAAAGAGATCCGTAGACGTATGTCTTCAAGAATGAAGTCCTTGGTGGACTTGAGGGGATTAGATCATCCCTAGACTTCAGTCCTAAAGAGAGTTGTAGACGTATGTCTTTGAGAATGAATTCCTTGGTGGACTTGAGGGGATTGGATCATCCCTGGACTTCAGTCCTAAAGAGAGTCATAGACGTATGTCTTCGAGAATGAAGTCCTTGGTGGACTTGAGGGGATTGGATCATCCCTGGACTTCAGTCCTAAAGAGAGCCGTAGATGTACGTCTTCGAGAATGAAGTCCTTAGTGGACTTGAGGGGATTGGATCATCCCTGGACTTCAGTCCTAAAGAGAGCCGTAGACATGATGTCTCCGAGAACAAAATCCTGAATGAACAGGTAAGGGGATTGGATCATCCTCGGACTTTAGTCCTTTGAATTGAGCCGTAGACATGATGTCTCTGAGAAATAAATCCTGAATGAACAGGTAAGGGGATTGGATCGTCCTCGGACTATGGTCCTTTGAATTGAGCCGTAGACATGAGGTCTCCGAGAATTGAATGATAGGACTGGATCATCCCTGGACTTCGGTTCAAAAGGTACATGATAGGACTGGATCATCCCTGGACTTCGGTTCAAAAGGTACATGATAGGACTGGATCGTCCTTGGACCTCGGTTCAAAATGTACGTGACAAATCCTAGAATTGTTCTAGGTTACATCCAGCATGAAACAGGGCTGGCTCTGTAGATGTGATACATCCAGCATGAAACAGGGATGGCTCTATAGATGTGATACATCCAGCATGAAACAGGGTTGGCTCTGTAGATGTGGTACATCCAGCATGAAACAGGGTTGGCTCTGTAGATGTGATACATCCAGCATGAAACAGGGCTGGCTCTGTAGATGTGATACATCCAGCATGAAACAGGGCTGGCTCTGTAGATGTGATACATCCAGCATGAAACAGGGTTGGCTCTGTAAACGTGATACATCCAGTATGAAAGAGGACTGGCTTTGTGGTGGTAAATCCTAGATCTGATCTAGGTCACATCCAGTATGAAAAAGGACTGGCACTGTGGTTGGGATTAGATCGTCCCTAGACATGAGACTTGTCTTAAAGAGATAAGGATTGATCATCCTGGAACTTGATCTGGATTGTATCATCCATGGACCTATGTCCTAAAGAGAGCAGGATTGATCATCCTGTAATATGATCGTGTGATGACGATGCTGATGATCGATGCTGATGATCGTGTGATGACGATGATGATGATCGTGTGATGATGATGCTGATGAAGATGCTGTTGATCGTATGATGACGATGTTGATATTCGTATGATGACGATGATGATGATCGTGTGATGACGATGCTAATGATCGTGTGATGACGATGCTGATGATCGATGCTGATGATCGTGTGATGACGATGCTGATCGTGTGATGACGATGTTGATGATCATGGGATGACGATGTTGTTGATCGTATGATGATGATGCTGATATTCGTATGATGATGATGCTGATGATCGTGTGATGACGATGCTGATGATCGTGAGGATTCAGATATTGATGTTGTTGTAGCTGTTTGAGTACTACAGAAGATAAAGACTCAGTACTAAAGATGTTGATGTTCCAGTATTGAAGATGTTCCAGTAATTGGTTGAGTTACTGATGATGTTGAGAAAGCTTCCAATGATTTATAGATGTATCATGTATGATGTATGACTCGTTTCTCCTGCGGATGTTGTTATAATATCCTTCTCATTAAGGGGGAGTGTTGAATATTGTAACTTCTAAGAATATTATATTTGTATATTATTTATTCCGGAGATGTTCCATACCTTCGATGTGATTATACTATGAATCCGTATATGTTTATTCCTCCGAATTGGTTGTGGTAACTAGGGTTATTAGACCCACCATGTGGGGGTCGGCCCAGTTAGTTATAATAGGGTATTTAACCTAATGGTTAAGTACGAGCCTACATGTACTTGTGTAAAATACATGTCAGTGTAGTGTATAAATAGAGGAGGTATGTTCCTCATTTGACACACTCACTCACTTAAGAGAGGCGCACTTATGGAGGAGAGGTCTGCTATGGTGGAGAAGGAGATCATGTCTTTGGTTTGCATCTTTGTATATTGTTGGTCATCTATATTGAGGAAGCTTTACTGGGTTTTCTACCCCATGAGGGTTTCCCAGGATAAATCTGTGTCTCTTGTGTTTATGCTATGCTTGTTGTTTCTTCAGTGATCCTATATATGCTATTATTGTGAAATGGAATGTAATGCTGCTATTTTCTGTCTTAGCATATTAAATCTTAACATCCATGCTCTTATTTAGCTTTGAACTTTGGTATTTGTTTATCCACTTCTTATATCAGTAAATTTGTTCACTATATTTCTAGCCTAAAAATCCTATAGGAACCCTTAAAGAACAACTTGTTGCTATTACACCGGCTTTGGAACAACTTTGGCAACAAAAGGAAGAGAGGATCAACTAGTTTTTGGATGTTCAAGTACATATTCAAAGGATTTGTGGAGAAATTTATAGAAAATTGCAACTCAATGAACCTATAGCTCCAAAATTTGATGATCATGACCTATCATTGAAAAGGTTCGATGAATTTCATTTACAGTTTCAAGAGCTTCAAAGAGAAAAGGTGATATTTCTCAGTAGCTCTGCTCCATATACATTTTAGTTTCTGCTGAAAATAATTTCATCATCTATTATATATTCCTTTATGGGATGGACTTGGCAATTTATTTAGAAATCGTCTCTTATTGTTTTGTCATTTTTTGAGTTAGTTAAGGTTTAGCATGGGTGATAATCATTTCTAGATTAAATGAGACAAATGAAAAATCCTTTTCATTTGATATGAATTTCATATTTCCTTGTATATCATGTTAGATTTAATTATAAACAATAATTTCATGGTACTTCATGTATTAATTAAAATATTTTATCCTTGACAAAGTGATCGACTACACAAAGTGCTTGATTATGTTAATACTATACCTTATCTTTGCATTGTATTGGGGATGGAATTTTTTAATATCATTATCGAGGTTCATCCTAGCTTAACTGATTTGGTGGGTATCCAATCAAAAAGCATTAGCATTGATACTTTGACCAGGCTAGGAAGAACAATGCAATCTTTAAACGAGGAGAAGAAGCAGAGGTTGCAAAGGGTAATGCCTTTATCCTTTGAAAATATATTTTCTGGTTGATTCCCTACATGTTATGCTGGACTAATTATTTTTGCATGAACGAATTCTTATCAAATAGAAATACTTGACAGAGAGACAATGCTCCTAGTCTACGTTGAGGTTAAAGTGCCATTTTAAGAATATCTTATATCTTAATACATGTTTAAGTAATCCTGGTGAGATTTAGCCTATTCATATTACTAAGGAGGTACATGCTATATATTGGAAAATAATTTTTTGATCAGTTAATATAACCAAAAAAAATATCAAAAAATTTAATCAATTATCATTTTTCCTTCCACTAACTGGTGTTGTTAATTTTTGCTTGGCATTGTTGTTGCAGAAACATACACAACCATATAACATCTTGTTCTGCAACTCTTATCCGCAAAAAAAATGGTTGGTCCAGAAAATTGATTCATCCAAAAAAATGTCAAAGTTGTTGTTCATAGACCAGGATCTACATGCTTCTCTGCAGGGCACATGCCTCATGTAAATGATGCTAAAACTGAGGTAAATAACACTTTGCATTGATATAAGAGCTTCTATATAAAGCATTACTTTTTGTTTGATCTTATATCATACATTGTATTAAGTACTAGTACTGATTTGGAGCATATTACTATACCAGACATTTGGATTTGGTTTCTCAAGCATACCAGATAAAGAGTCAAAGCAACAAAAAATTACCAAATGTAACTCATTAATGTACAAGTAGTTAAATCATAGAACAAAAACAATTTGCAGCTGCAATGCAACAAGTGCTATCTCCTATTTTGAAAGAAAACCGTGTAATGCAACAAGTGTTATCTCCTATTTTGATAGAAGACCATGGAAGACTTCCTGGCAAGATATTTGGCTATTCACATTGTCATGCCTTCATGTTCTGATTGTAATCTTATATTTTGCTAATTTTGAAACAAGGCTGTGCAAACTTACGAAAACATCTTTGGCAAATTACATTGTTATGATTTCATTGTCTGATTCAATTTTGCTATTTTAAATGTCCACTGATGGAAATAGCGATTTTATGTTCTAACAACATACTTAATGAAATACAAAAGCTATAACTCCTCGTAGGGAATTGGATAAATGTAAGGTAATATTCATGTAACTTGTATAAATGTAATATTCATGAATATGAAAGGTGAACGGGCTAAGGATTCTTTCTGACATTTTAGTTCTCTTGGTTTACTAATTTCTATAAAGTAGTATGAGAGTGGCATATGATCCATGGTCCTCATTGAGAAAATGTATGAATGGTGAATGCATGGCCAAGGGAGTTCTTGTTGAATGGAGATACTAGATCTAAATCGAAACAGTAGGGGTTCTTATTCATCGTTAATTGTCAAAGAAACCCCATCCTTCAAAATTCCTACTATTCTATTTCGAAAGGGTGTAGCCATGGCATGGATGCATCGTGTGAAAAAGCATGTGAGGAAACACACCATCAATCTGTTTTGATATCACGTGATTGAGGATCAGCTTCAGATTCTTCACAGATAGATCTAGCCACAATCATTGCTGGAATTTCGATTGACAAAAATAAACTTCGACATCAATCTATTTTCCACAAAATCCATCTTAGCGGCTGAATATTGTATGAAGGAGCAGTTGTTTTTGTTGTTGTAGAATATTTGAGAGCAATCTAGCAGAAGATACGCATTTGAGAGCCACTAAGGTGGATTATTGCCATGATTGGTGGGTTCGAGGTGTACTATTTATACAATATGCTACTAGGATGAATAAATGATCAACTATTAGGATATTTAAATATATTTTAGAGTATGAAGACAAGAATTCATGGTGGTTGAGTGAAGAGCATGGTGTCAAAATGTCGAAGTGAAAACAACTGTGTTTATTAAAATTACTGCATAAATCAATTGGTTTTGAAATTATCAGGTCAGTAATTGGTGCTCTAAAAATTTCCTTTAAAAAATATAAACAGCTCCACACCACTGCAAATGATGAGCTATAAAAAAAATGGTTCTTTGATTCTTCCTCTAAGAATCCGAGTGTAGAGATGGAGAGCGATGGGAGTAGTTCTCTGTGAGATGAAGTTCCTTGATAGTTTCCATGTATCCATTTATACCATTAAATTCTTCAAAGAACTATAACTCCTTGAAGGGAAATTGCCATTCTATGGCTCTTCACTTGTGTCTATTTAATGTACTAATTTATTGATTTTGTTAATGATGGATTAAAATGAAATAAGCTTTAAGAAAATGTTTTAATATACATTTTTTAACCTTGTTAAGAAGTGTATGTGTGTGTGTGGTGCAAAAAAATATAAATTACATATTATATAATTTATATATAATATGTGATTTATATTTTGTGGTGCAAAAAACTATAAATCACATATTATATAATTTATATATAATATGTGATTTATATTTTTTGCACCATTTATTATTTTATGGTGCTTTGCACCACTTGTTATTTTATGGTGCTTTGCACCATATACAAGTTTGTGTATATTAAATAATAATAATTTTGGTGTTTTGCGCCAAAAAGTCTCAATCCATGTTGGATTGGTTTTGGTGGTTTGCACCATACACCATGAAATGCCACATATTCATTTAACACCAAAAACAACTTTTTTACAAACACCACTTTTGCACCATAAATCTTAGCACCACTTGCGTATCCTCACATTATCACCACTTTTGCACCACCATTTGAAAATTGAGGATTTCCCAATCCTTTGCAAATAGTGGTGCTAATGTGAGGATAAAATGCCCCTTTTCTTGTAGTGATGAAACTATAGGCAAGGAAATGGGCATCCAAATGACAAAACAAAACTAAGACTCGGGTTCAAATGCACATGGAAATAACACATGAGTAACATAAAGTTTGATACACATGTAGAGACAATACAACAACATGAAGGTGCAAACAATTTCTATTGTGTCTTTGTAAATGCAGAGAGATATTTAAAATGTAGACCCAAGAACCTACCAGGATTAAAAAAATTGAGATTCAACTCTCACTCTATTCACCACTCAGAGGTACACAAACTGAGCATAACTTGCAGGTGTGCGGGTCTGAGCACATTTTACAGAGTTGGAAAAAGAGTTCATAATATGACAGGGAGGACATTTATGGTAATGCTATAAGCATTGGTCATATAAAGTGGAATATTTGTAATATTGTTTTTAGAACAGTCAATAAGAATAAACATGAATGCCCTTTTTTTCATTAAGAATATACACATATAAATACAATCTAGTGTAACCTTTAATTTTATATTCCAAATGGTATATTGGACTTTTGAGAACTCTTCATTATCACCAATGCGATTTCTACTAACCCTAACAAATTAAATTTCATATAAATACAATATAGTGTAACCTTTGATTTTATATTCCAAATGGTATATTGGACTTTTGAGAACTCTTCATTATCACCAATGTGATTTCTACTAACCCTAACAAATTAAATTTCTAACACATGTCAATAAACATATACATAACTTCGTACACATGTAAACCTAAACGCAGTATAAAATCCAACAATGAGTATGGACGTATATTACTATCTCTATGATGTCAAATAATCCCATTCAAAAGACCAATCAACATATACATAACTTCGTACACATGTAAACCTAAACGCATTATAAAATCCAACAATGAGTATGGACAGATATTACTATCTCTACGATGTCAAATAATCCCATTCAAAAGACCACGTCCACCAATATCCTTGCTACAGATCTAGAGAAGCTAAGTTTCAATGAGGTATTGATAACAAGTGTCCGTCCTATACAATCTCCTAGTTGCCTCAAGAACTTTTTGTTCCTATGTATCCTTGGCATTTTAGTTTAGACCAGGATTTTGTTTATTGGGTCTATCCTATGATCAAAAGATGCATGCCACCATTCCATACATGATGTAATCCAGTTATCTTTACATTGCGCATAGAATTCTACTTACCTTTGACTTTCATGTAAGACTTAGTTTCTCTTGGTATAATCTTATCTCAACTTTAGATCATTATGGCCACAAATATGTATAATTCTTAGGTCATATATAGTTTAGGATAGAGTAGATAGTATTATCTTAGGAACATTTTTTCTTTCAATTATAAATAAACTAGATTTTGGTTAGTGATATTAACTAGGTTTAGTCTTTCTAGTGATTTTCATACCAATATTTTACATTAGTGAGTTTTCTTTCTTGTGTACTTTGATCAATCAATGTGGAAAACCACTATCTCTTAGTTGGCATTATGTAGATCTTGGTTTTACTTTTGATTGATATTACATACTCTATAGGTTGATATAGTCTTGTTTTTTATGTTATTAATCAATAATTGCACTCTTTGGATCAAAATCATTTCAATATTAAACTACAATGGATCATGCATTAGGTATGGTGGTAATTGTATCGATATATTTATTCAATGATACATTATTTTACTATAATTCTATAGAGATTGCTTAGAACAATTATAATTGATTTTGGTGATATTTATCATATGATATCAATCTATATTGTTTTAATATCAACAATTTGACTCACGTATCCTACTTATATGGAATTCATATTTAAATTATTTTTAAATTTTGGATAGAAAGCCTCATTGTTTCCGTTGAGATAATTTAATAATCCATCTAATTATAGAACCACTATGATTAGCCCCCTTTTGGCCAAATTATTTGGAATTATTTTAGAAAAGAAGATCAATACATTGCTAGAAAGACACAGGAAAATCTAGCTAAAGGTCGGGCGAGTTTTCGAGGCTATCATTGAACTATGGACCACCTTGTTACTCTTAGGACCATTCCTAAGGAGTGCCACAACAATAAATAAAACTTCTATGTGTCTTTTTTTACCTTAGAAAAACATTTGATACAATGCCCAAAAGTAACATTTGGAATAGATTAGAAAAGTTAAAAGTGCCTTTCGAGTTGAGCGTTGTTGCAATAAGGTTGTAAGAGAATGTTATATCTAGGTTTAGGATCTCCGAGGATTGGTTAGAAGAAATTAGTGGTAATATAGGACTCGAGCAAGGTTGTTCCCTATCCCTTATCCTTTTTTGTATTTACATTGACATGCTAGAGGGATTTTTGGAAGAGGTGGATTGTGTTGGCACGACTCTGGATGGTATAGTCATCATCCTTCTTCTCTACGCTGATGATAATGTTCTTATGGCGAGGAGACCCTATGATATTGAGAAGCATCTAAAACTTCTCACAAATGTTTTCTCTAGTATGGGTATGACTATTAACATTGACAAAGCAAAGGTTGTGATAATCAATATTGAAAGATCACTTATGGAGTAATTTCATGTATGACAACAAAAACTTGGAGGAAGTGACTTAATATAAATATCTTGAAATCGATCTTCATCATAAGCTTAACTAGAACTATATCATTGGAAAAAGAAGTAATGAAGGATGGAAAGCTTATTATGGTCTTGAAAATAGTTGTAAATCCAGAGACCTCTGGCCTTGGGATAGGAAGAAACTCCTTTTTGAGACTCTCGTCACCCATATTATCTTATATGGTTGTGAAGTTTGGGGTTGCAACATCTCTAGAGAACTTGGAGAATGATATATAGTAAATCCAAAAGCACTTTATAACATATAATCTCAATATTAAAGGAAATACACCCTATCTCATTCTCCTTATAGAAACGAGTCTCTCCCCAATTAAAAGCATGGCTATGACTAGGTACATAATATACAAGAACACGATAAACAACATGAGAGACATGAGGATTCATAAGATTGTTTCATACTCTAGTAAAACCCACCTATGACTATTTAATCGAGGTTGGAATTAAGGTACAAAGGCTTAGTTAAACCATTGAGGAGTCAAGGAAGAGGTCACTTTTCATATTAGTGATAATATTAAAGTATTATTCATCCAAATTTAAGGAAAATATGTGTTACAATAAAGGGTTAGAGGATAAGAGAAAATTAAGATATTATAATGAGGTGCAATCATTCGTAATCTAGATTATCAAAATTATCTCTCTATTTTAACTAGAGTATAGAAGAAAATCAACATTGCTAAACTCTCATAACCTCCATGGCGCTAGACAATTCCTAAAATGTTGTGGGATGAAAGGATGTCATTTTTCTGACACAAAGAGGTTTGAAGACAAAAATCACTTTCTTGCAGAATGTAGTGTATACACCCACATTAAAGTGCAATTCCAAAGCATTTGCTATAATATTGACATTTTAAGGTCTTTAAACTCTTCATAACTATATGGTGATTTAGGAATACTTCTCTTAAAGCTTTTTAAACATAGAAAGAAAATTCTAAAGAAAACTAAGTGACTCTTTTAGTTTTTTAAATTGCAAAATTAATCTCAGTAAACTTAATAACTATCATCATCATCATAAAGAAAATAATGATTTATTTGGTCTCATCTTGTCATGTAACCTTTGATGTATATATTCTTAAGTGGTCTTTGTATTGAGTTCCCTCCATTGGTACATGTAAGGCTTCACCTCCTCTCTCCTCACTTTTGTTTTTTAATAAGCGCTCGTTAGCTCGGTATGGCGTTTGATCTTGACAAAGAGGAAAAATTATTAAATCAAAATCCCTATGCTTTGGAGATAGCAAACCCACCAAGGTAAACGGTCTTTAAAATGGAGCAGGTTATTTTCAACATCACATTGAAGTCCTAATAAAATTAGGGTGGTAAAGATGATTTCAAGTGGCATTCTTTTTAATTAAGATCTATTTTTCATACCAAATTCTAGTCATATCAATGCGTGTAGATTGCAAGAGTGACAGCAGATTGCAAGAGTGATAAATATATAGAGTTTTTGCTCGTAAATGTACAAATTTTAGTTTCTTCTTTGAAATATGCATTAGTGATCTTATTTGAATTGGATCAGAAAATTAAGATATATATTTTGTTTTTAAACAGCTTTTATTATTTAGTATGAAGTTCTCTTATTAATTATCAAAAAGTTTATGAGAAGAGTTTTGGTTTTCCATATTTTTGTTATCCCGTGATTATTAGAATTTAATCCGCATATATCTTTAACCAAAATGTTGGTATGGATACTTCTCCCTAATCTATAGTTATTTATTTTCAAGGTTATAGTTATTCATTTTCAAGGATATAAGAAATACTTTAAACCTATATTTTTTAACAATTATAGATAATTTTGACATGTCTGTAGCTTTACTTGTCATTGGGCACTATATTGTTAAACCTAGCTTTTTCTTACTTTGTCGTTAATTGAAGACTATGTTAGGATATTGCGATGGTAATTCCAAGAATTGGTCAATTTCCAGAAGGCCACATTTGGTTTAATACTTTGGTTTAACAACTTTTTGACATGAACGCAAAGTGAACGATTAAGATGCAAATTTCTCCGCTGGATTTTCAATTAACTGTAATAGCATTTTATAGCTTACAAAGAATATCTAGATTTTCAATTAGTTGTAATAGAATTGTATTTCTCAAAGATTTTCAATTAATTGTAATAGAATTGTATTTCTCAAATAATTAAAGAATTGGAGTGATCATATCACTGAGATCACCGTATGCGTCACAAATCGACACCATACACAGTTTAAGCCATTAATGGAATACATCAAAAATCAAATGAAAGAATGGTTAGTCTGCCCTGCCCTGTACTACACTTATTGGAATGAATAAATAGACCCCAACTTTCTTGAGGTCTCGTTCTGTGACATCCGAGAAGATTGTCTGCTTGAATGGAGGTCCATCGACCTCAACGAACCATCAACTTAAATGACTGAGAATGTTTCAGTACTGAACCGGAATTTTTCGTTCCAGTCAACTTAAATGAGCGAGAATTTTTCAGTACTGAAGCGGAATTTTTAGTTACCATCATCAGCCTGCACTCGTTTTTTTGATATACCCCTTCGTCATCGTATCGCTGATTCGATCTCCTGCAATCCATAAAGAGTCGAATCCGATTCAATGACTGGTGCAGGGTCTCATCGGTCATATTAGCAAAGCAGAACCTAAACCACCCAGGCTCACTACAGTGGCAAGATGAACCGGGAGAAACATTCAACCCAATCTCTTTTAAGATTATCTTCCACAGCCTAATCTCTCCTTCTTGATTTGGAGATTGCAGAAGATGTCTGAGATCCACCCAGCAGAACAAAGCGGCGTTGCTATTCAGGCACTTGATGCCAGTCACACGCAGTCCAGAGACAAACATTTCGTGTCTCTTTCGTAACCTTCTACTATTCTCTGCTAAATAGTTTCTTACAAATTCCGTGTCAGATAGCATTGAAGCAAGCAGATGTTGTGTCTGGGAAGAAACCAAGGAAAAACTGGACATTCTACGAGCAGCAGTTACCACTGTATCGTTGTAAGAGTAAATGACTCCGACTCGGAAGCCCGGTAATCCTAGGTCTTTCGACAGACTATAAACAATATGAACACGCTGCCTCTGAGAAATGTTTTCGGTGGCCAAAATCTCTGCAATGCTTGTGAAGTTTGGAGATGAAAAGACTGATCCCGAATAGATCTCGTCGCAGACAAGATGAATGTTCTTCTCGGACACGAAAGCAAGCAACTTTCTTAGAGTGGTAGCCTCCATGGTGGTTCCTAATGGGTTTGAAGGATTTGTTATCAAAAGGCCCTTCACTTGAATATTTCGAGCCCTGGCCTCCTGATAGGCTGCTTCAAGGGCGGGTACCGTTATCTGGAAATCGTTAGAACTGCTACAGTGGACAGGTATGAGCTCCACTCCTGTGCGCCATTTTAGATCTCTGTCAAAACTGCATGACAAAAGATTGATTCAGTTGCATTCACATGAAAAGTAAAGTTTACTATGTTATAATAAAAATAGATTAAAATAGCTTAACCCTATCATGCGGTTGAAATTCCTCTTTGCTATTTTTTTCGGGTATGATGGGACGTTGAAGAGAAATAATTCGTATTGACATCTATTGTTTAATTTATAACAGCCTGGCACTACTAAAATGATATTATTGAGTTTACCCTGGGTAATATGGAGTTGGTACTAGAAAGGCTTCTCCAGGATTGGCTAGACAGAATGTCAACACCTCATTGGCTGCAGTCGCTCCTGCAGTGAGGACAATTCTATCGCTTTCAAACTTCGCTTTTCTTCCTCTAACCTCTTCCATAAACATTGCAATTGCCTGCGCCATAAACCATTCACCATAGTCAATAAGCTTTAATTCCATGAAAGACACACTAGAAGTCATATACATTATATTTTGGTTTGATTAGCAGGATATAAAATTCAAAGTTGGTAGGGAACATGCAAAGTTTTACAATTTTGTACCTTTCTGCAATCTGGAAGGCCATGGTAATCTTGATAAAGAGCGATTTCCTTGAACTTCGACACGCCCTCCTCTGCGCAAATCGATGCCTTTGGATGTTCAAGGAGCCAGTTTTCCAGCAAATCAAATGACATCTGAGAGTAATTCCAAACATTGTAAGTATCATCCAATTCGATGCAGTCTAAATTGTTTTCCAGAACGTATGGGCATATTGTAAAACGATAGAATATGAACAGATATGATTGATATGTACCTGATTTTCGGCCAAGCCCATCTGGATAATTCCAGATGGGTTGTTTAGGGGATGGTAGGGATTAGCGTCATACTCCTTCCAGCCATCAAAGTAAGGAGAGTCTTCGCCATGGGCGTTAGACGTTGCCAACGATGAAAGGCGGGCTACTGTTGCAGGCAACCGAGGAGTAGCTTCTTGTTGATGTTGTGATGTTGGTTTGCCCATCGAGATCTTGATCTTGAAATCCCAATTCTCAATTTCCTTTGGAAGGTATATCCCAATTAGCAACTCTGGGTGATTATATATACCACACCGAGCGGCGATTATAGCTTTAAGAGCGACGTATTTGTGTGATGGCAATTACAGCTTCACGAGAGACGTATTTGTGTGATGGAGGAACGATTGCATTTATAATGTGGAGGAGATCTAAGCGGACCGGGCAATGTAAGAGAATTCCAAAACCATTTCAAACTGCTCGGTGGAGGGAACGTCATGAATGACGGCTGGAGATTTGAAAATCAACATAGACGACTATTAAAGGCAAACTAGAGGCTATTGGAGATTTGAAATTCAATCATCCGAAAGTTCAATTCAACGGAGGCTATGTTAAAAAATTATCGTGCGAACCCCGACAAACTATGTTAAATCATCCACTTTTCATGAAAACTATTTCAGAAGAGCATGGATAGAATTTTTTTATTTCTTATTCCGTCCTTCTCAATAGTCAATATACAGAAAATTCTCGGAACTTCAACGTACGGTTACGCAAAAAATTAAATTACGAAAATTCTCGGAACTCTTCTCTTTAATCAATAGATTGAAAATTCTCGGAACTCCACCCTACGGGTACGCAACAAATTAAATTACGAAATTTCTTTGAACTCCACCTTTTTCAGGTTGGAGAAATGAACGCAACAAAATAAATTACGAAAATTCTTAGACCTCCACCTTTTTCAGGTTGAAGAAATGAAATTATGAATGTGTCAACAATACAAATGTTTCTTATATTAAGCCACTTTTCCCAATATGGTGAAGAAACGTGTAAGGTTCATAAAATTTTGGAAATGGTTTCTTATTCATCTTTATTTGAAAACTCATTATTTGCACTGGATATCCATAATTAGATTGAATGAGAAACTACAAAGAAAATACCAATTAGAGAAATTTTCGAATTAGAAACTACAAAGAAAATACCATTCAAAGAATTTTTTGAATGAGAAACTACAAAGAAAATTCCAATTATAGAAATTCTAGTCCAGGTCTATAGTGTTATAGTGTTATAATTAGATTAAGAAAATAAAAATCTTAAAAAAAAAATATTCGAGAGTGACAAAGAAGGTTTTAGCATATTTTTTATTACTATTATTTGTTTTGGTATGTGTCTTTTCTTTTAACTTAAGGTGTGTTCGTGCACAACTAATAACTAATTTATAGGCATTGAATTGGTGTTGGTTCACTTGGACCTCCCGATGATATTTCCCTTTTTGGGAGGGCTTGAAAGGGTTGGTGTGCTAATGGAGACAACTCGCTTAGATTGCATGTCCATTCAAACATCCATTTTGTTTGGTCATCTAATTGACTCAAAGTCTTATTCCTGGTTCAAACTTAATGTTTCTCATTTGGATTCCTCTAATTTCCATGTTGTGTTTTATCAATTTTGGAACATTTTTCTTCATGTTGTTGGGGATAAGGGTTGGATTTTATAGTAGCAGCTATCCATTTGGAGGAGTGTCAAATTCATGGATGGTTTGGAATGCATGATTGCTCAGAAGCATAGACAAAAGCTTTAGGAGGTTCGGAAAAAGTTGGAATAGGTTCATATCATCCTTGATGAAGACTTGTAAAAAATTGTCCTTCACAACAATGCGTCATGGTTGGAATAGGTTCATATCATCCTTGGAATAGGTTTAGTGAAATATTTGCCAAGACTTTACATGGTTTTATAATTTAGTGAAAGAATAACCAAGATTTTTCAAGATTATAAAATTCAATGACATTTTCACATAAAAATTATATATACATAATATAACATTGATAAAAAAGCCTTTATATCTATCTATATATCATGGTAATTCACCCATCTATTATACATAGAAATTTAGTGGGGGTTCTTAAAATTTTCCTTGACTTGGTCATTACACGAATGTTCTTTTGCCGATGGGACCAATTTAAACTCAATTAATGTGCACTTTGTGGACCCATTGAGCCCAAGAAATACATCTAGACATGATCTTCCTTAGCTAACTCCATTATGTTTACTATTGAACCGATTTCAAAATCCTTTAAATGTGTTACACACAAGATTTTACAAGAATGGAGAAAACCTATCAATTGATTTGCTTTGGATGTTTGTGGGGATGGAAATGACAATTTGGCACCTGTATCAAGATACTCACATGTTGGTCTTGATTATCTTTCTCTCGGATCAAGAGGATCCTTGAGTGGGATTTTCCTAGAGGTTTGATAAATCATGGTGGCTAAAAACAGGGCTACTGCACCTTCATTCTACTTCCTTCTTGGCTTATTCTACCACATAATATCCCATCTACAACACAAACAACCATTTTATTCATGCCTTGGTATCATCAACCCTCTTGACCCTGTTGACATCAATGACAACATTTTCTCAAAAATATTCCCCTGTGTCATTGATGGAAACACTTCTGTAACTGCCCCTCCTGTCAGCTACTTTCCATTTCTATATCTTCTCACCCTTTGAAATAAATGGAAAAAGGGTTTCTCTGCCTCGACTCATGCTTCTCCTTGGGGACGCTCCCCCTATAATCGCCTTCTCCTTGGAGCTACCCCCCTTGAACTCATGCTTCTCCTTGGGGATGCTCCCCGTATAATCACCTTCTCCTTGGAGCTACTCCCCTTGAACTCATGTTTCTCCATTTTCATCCTCTTTTGTCTGTTTAGATTACTATTTCCTTATCCCTTTTTGTATGATACTTTCATATGCAATTCAAGGTACATGTTTTCATCTAGATTGTACATTCTTTCAACATTCATCATGGTCACCATCACTAGGATCTTGTTCATCTTCTTGAAAGACATGCAAATGTATCAACTTATTAGTAATATCCTATATCCAACTGGTATTGAAGATTTAATAGAGATATTGTCATTGATATAAGTACTATTTGTTGAAATTCTTCCTTTGTCATTTCAATCATTGCATCTTTTGAATGATCAAATATAATTTTTTTGCAATTGATCCATTTCTCTCTTGAATTGCTTCTTTTGCTACTTATTAGAAAGTTGCCAAAGACTTGCTAGATGTTTCACTAACATAGTACATTCATTTTCTCGCTAACAAAATACTGATAGAATTTGTTCCCTTCAACACTTGATCACAACCCAGTCTTTCTCATCTAGTTTTAGGATGTATCCTTCAACAGTCTATAAAGGTGTTACCATGTCTGCAATTTCATTCTACTTCTCTTCTAAAAGAGAGTGAATAGAAATACCTTAGTGATATCCTTTGAGAAGAACACTATGTGATTGTTCTACTTGTTTTGCAGTATATTCATTTCCAAAAATTAAAATCCTCTATCTTGATCCGCAGTATGAGAAGTCTTCTGTAACATTTGCAAGAAATCTCTTGCCTTGAGTTTCTTATCAACACAACCTTCTATTGCAACTAGGCTTTCTTTTGTTCTACTATTTTATTCTCTTCCCCTTTGTAAACAATGAAAAATAGATTCTGCAATGATGTCATGCGTTTAATTATGTCATTGGTTGTCCAAAGCGCTTCCTAGAAATGTGTCCCAATTATGTCCACAAGAATCCTTCAATTCTGTCCAAAATATTTCTTCAAGTCTGTTCTACAATAAAATCCAAATTTGCTCAAACATTCCTTTATTTTGTCCACAAAACACTCTTCAACTTTTCCTTGGAACTTGTGCCAAAATCACCCTAAACCTATCCGAAAACAGTCCTCAACAAAGTTCAACAATTTTTTGTACAAAGTATGTCCATAATCAGTCCAAGTATGCTCTTGATTAATGTCCAAAAAAATCACAAACTGTCCTTGAAGATTGTGCTACAACAATATTCTAATCCACTATAAAAGCACCTTGAGAAGCCTTACAATAAAACACCTTGAGAAATGTGCCAATGATCTCTCCTCAACCCTTCAATAAGGTGTGCCAAAATAGTCGCTGAAATATTCTCTTAATTCTCCTTCATCTTAGTCAAGTTTATATTTGTATGTTGATGGAATATTGATATACTATGCTTTCATATGTAAATGTTGGTCTAAGATTTTTTCACAAATGGCTACCAGCCAATGTGCTTTTTTTGCAATCTACTCTTCATTTCAACTCTCCTAAATCAATTTTAAACAAATTTATTCCAGAATTACTGGAGGTTCCCCTTTTACATTTTTACATCAGACAGATCAAGAGAACTAGATTCCTCCTGCTTCAAATCCTATGACTTGCCATACTGTTGTCCCATCCTTGTATTCAAGATATGAACCTCCATTATCATTTTCAGATTAGAATATCTTCACTATCATCATAAGCAATCTCACTATTTCTATATTAGCAATTTTCAGCTTTGCCAGTTCATCTTTCACATGAACATACTCAATATTATCTATTGCATCTTCCACCATATATTCTACACCTAAATCTACCTGATTTTCAAGGTGTTCCTCATTCTGTAAAATTGAAAATTAATTGTTAGGATGGAGAGGATTATTTTTCACAATATTTAAGAGCATTTTCTATTTCATCATAATTGCAAGAGAGCCCTTTTTTTCGAACATTACATTTTCTTCATTTTCTTTCATCAAAAGGAGATACTTGGTCTGGCTCCCTATATTGTGACTTAAACATCCACTTTCAACATATGTTGTTGGTTGACATTCTTCCTTCTTTGGTCTTCCGATTTCATTCTCCATACTTTTGAGCACTTATATCTTTCTTTTGCTTGGCAATGGAACCCTTTTCTCTTCTTTGAGCAAATAGATATAACTGAACTTTTTCTTAATTTTTCATTTGTTGTTTTCTCTACCAAAATTTATTAGATTTCTTAGAGGATTCCCTTGATATTTTATAGTCCTGAGCTTTGTGTCCAATGCAATTCCATTTGTAACAAAATATTGCAATATGCCCATAACTATTGCACTTCCAACATTTAGTGTTTTCATCAACATCCTCATGGTTTTCTTTAGTTTTCTTGCTCACAAAGACATTCTTATCACCCCTCTCTCTCACATGATCATTTCTTGTATAACCTTTGCAATTTACTGCAAGAGAAACAATAACCAAGAAAAATATTTTGATACGTGGTCGTAGAAGGGTTTCTTTGTGGTGCAACTCTTCTAACGTCATCCTTGTTAGTCTTTTGCTAGTTCTTATTTCTCTTCTTGTTGTTATCTTCATTGAGATTGAATCTTATAGGAACATTTGCATGGATCTTAGGATTCTCCTCATTTGACATGGATCATTCACCTTCTTTAGGAATGTTTCGACCGCTTCCATAACCTAGACCTATTTTGATCAATGGTGACCTTTGATAGCTATGTATCTCATCTAACATTGCAATGCTCTTATCAAGTTTCAGACTTGTATTCAATTGGGTGATTGTATTTTCTAATTCCTTTTTCAAAAAACAATTTATGCTTCTCTTTCTTAAAACAATTCTTTCTTTTCTCTTAGTTGTCCTGTCAAGACTTTATCAAGAAACAAAAAGCCTTATTAAGAAGAGAGTCCCTTCAATAAAACACAACTCAAATCTCATTAATGCATTAATCAATTTGGGAAGAAAGACAACTTTCAAGAGTCCAAGATCACATAATAATTTGAAGGGTTGAATGGACATATCATGAGACAGACTAGAGACTCCAAGAGATTCTATTGTATCAATGAGTAAAACTCTTCTACATATTTCTATTTCCATCTCACTATGGATTTCATCTTGTTCCGAATAAAATTCTTAGGCATCCATCTATTGCATCATGTAAATAGTATATGTGTGATGTATAATTGTAAAGGGAATTGATTTCATTTTATATGACCAAGTTTTCTTCAAAATGAATGTTTGATGTATTGAGTAAGTACTTGAAGTATTCATATTGTTTAATATGTTAGGATTCACACCTTTATAGAATTGTTGAATTATTAAGTGCTTTTAATGTTTTATCCATTTAGCTCTATTAAAAAGGGAAAATTTTAGGGACAAAATTTAGCCCATATGTTATTTTTCTAGATTTTTTCCACAAACAATTTGGCCATTTTTCAGTTTTTCTTTTTCAGGCGAATAATTGTTTTTACTTCAAAATGATCAAAATTATCCAAAAACAATATAGAACCCTTACAAATTTGAATATATATACATGCCAAGCCCATCTGTATAATTCCAGATGGGTTGTCTATTGGATGGTAGGGATTAGCGTCATACTCCTTCCAGCCATCAAAGTAAGGAGAGTCTTCCCCATGGGCGTTAGACGTTGCCAACGATGAAAGGCGGGGCACTCTTGCAGGCAACCGAGGAGTAACTTCTTGTTGCTGTAGTGATGTTGGTTTGCCCATCGATATCATGATATTGATATCCCAATCCGCAATTTCCGTTGGCTGTATGGAAATTATATCCCAATTACCAACGCTGGGTGGTTATGGTGTTGTTAAAATATACACACCCAGCCGCGATTATAGCCTTGAGAGCGATGTGTCTGTGCGATGGAGAAGCGATTGCATTTATAATGTGGAGGAGATCTAAGCGGACCCGACAATGTAAGAGAATACCAAATCCAAGTGACTCTGCGTGGTGACGGGAACGTCATGAATGACGGCTGGAGATTTTAAAATCAATCGAGACTGGAAATTCGAAATATGCGAGCACTCGAAAGTTCAATTCAACGGAGGCGGTTGGATAGACTATGTTAATGGATGGTCGTGCGAGCCCCGACAAACTGAGATAGTCAAGTTTGAGAAGAACGTGGATATAATTTTTTATTTCTTAATCCGTCCTTATCAATAGTCAATACATAGAAAATTCTCGGAACTTCAACTTACGGTTAAGCAAAAAATTAAATTACGAAAATTCTCAGAACTCTTCTCTTTAGTCGATATCGAAAATGCTCGGAACTCCACCGTACAGGTACGCAACATTAAATTAAGAAAATTCTCGGAACTCCACTTTTTTCAGTTTGGAGAAATGAAATGAATTATGAATGTATCGAAAATAAAAATGTTTCTTATATTAAGCCACTATTGGATTGGATTCCAATATGGTGAAGAAACTTGCAAGGTTCATAAAATTTTGGAAATAGTTATTTATTAGTATTTGCTTTTTGAGGGGCAAAAATGAACACCCGTAGGAAAAGAGGAAAGTTAGAAGGAACAAAAACATAGGTCAGTTGGTTGGATGCTGGTAGGAAAAGAGCAAAGGTTGTAACAATGTAAGATTACAAAGATATAGGCACTCAACCCATAACAAAAAATAATGTTAACGTTCATCAACACAGTGAACCAACTACAATTGTTTTTCTCACAATCTATGTAGTGTAATCTCAACATTATAGATTACTACTATATTTAGAATATATAAGCAATTTGAAAAAATATTTTTGCAATAACATCAATGAAAACAATGATTATAATAGCTCCTAAAGTGCACAAACTACTTTTGAACACAAGTTTGCTTTCATGCCATGTGCAACATTGTTAAGCACTATTTTCACTTTTTGCAACCTCATTTGGGTGTCTCTGCATTATCCCCAAGTTGGAAGCCATCTGCACTGAGTGTGTAAAATATAAAATCACCACTTATGATGCCGAGGTTTTGTAGAGGATGCCGTGGGAAACCATCGATCTATATTATAAGCTTCATGTCAGAACAACCAAAGAAAACCATGAAAACCTGTCGAAATCATGGAAAATGACGACTGCATTTTTTTCCATATTTCTATGGTGATGAGAACACCTTTACTCTTACAAGCAAAAGAGATCCAAAATAACAATTATGCACCTCAAACCCTAATAAAGTAAAATGTTATTTGGATAATTAAATGCCGTAACTAGTCCTTCCTTGTCGCGTACATTAATCTTGGCGAAATTTTGATGAAATCAATATCAAACAAATCCATGTCAACATATAATCTAAGTCAGTCACACTCTGAAAATGATATCTAGTTAAACACAGTAATGTTGATCTTGTACATTTAATCATAAAAGGATTTTATATGAAATAAATCCATGTCAAATATATATTCTAATTTATGTTCATGGGATGTGTAATACCCCAATTTTGACCCTTATGAAATATTGGCTTCTAATGTAAATATTGTATACATGCATTGTATGTTTCCCTAGCGTGGAGCTCAAGGCCAAGGCTCCGCTAGTGTATGTTCAGATTTTATTTAAAACAAACAAGTATGTGATATTTTGATACCCATGTGCTATTAAGCCATGGAATATTGTAAATTGATGTAAATATTAATATTGCAATAAATTACCAAAACTGGCTATGGGAGCAACCAATGAGAAGGGGCCATGTGTATCCACTAGGGAGTGGTGAGGGGGCTGTGGGGAGGAGCCAAATGTTTCCAAATGTCATTGGGAGAACCCATTTTGACTTTCCTTGATGACATTTATTTCTATTGTAAGGAAGTAGTTGAAGATTTCAGACCATCGCTTCAATGGAGCATGGGCAGCCCAGAAATTCGTATTTGCAGGTATGGGCTCTGTTTTCTTGTACCATAAGTCACTCTACCTCATGGGGATTTCTTCTTCTTCATCCCCAATCCATTGTGGAACAACCCAACATCATTCTTCACCCAAAAAAGAATTGCCAGCAGTGAGAAAAACCACAAATTGTAACTTTACAAAAACCCATGTTTTGAAGAGCCAAAAAATGCCCAGATTTGATATTCGACAGTGAAAACCAATGGGGGATCCATAGATATGAACCTTGGGGCGAAATTGGGAGTATTAGCTACACCGAAATCCATAGGAAATCCTAGTTTTTGCAGCCCAGAAAACTAGTGACAGATTTGAGTTATTTGTGACAGAATTCTGAGAAATCCAAGTGTAATTGATTGAGCAGAGGATGGGTTTACTTGATAAACCTAGTGAAGGCTGAAATCTCAAGAAGCTAGCAGCTAGGCCTTTCTATGCTCATCCTGAAGAGCATTAGAGGAAATATTTGCTTGAGGGACTGTGTAGCAAAGAAGGGGACCTTCCTTGTATTGGATGTGGTAGGTAATGTGGGTGCCTAAATGTTGAGTTCATTTGAGATGTCTGTAGCTCTGCTGTTGAGCTCACTGGCTTAACATTACCCTCCTCTATCTTCTTGTATGCTTGATAAACCCAACTGGGTGTTGGCTTAGCATAGCTGTTAAGTGAAACCATGGCTGTGAGTGAGCCCAGCTAGTTACTCCTTAGTGGATACACAACCTAGTTCGGGGGTGATCTCTTAGCTGAAAGAATACAAGCTGGAAAAAGATCTATGGTTGGGTGGAATGTTTCTCTCACATAGCCAGTTGTTTAGACAGCTTCATCTTCAAGATAAGTGTTCTCTGTATTATAAATTATTTGCATTTTGTGTTCTGCAATATGGTAAATTGCCCATGTTTAATGAAATGAATTGATTATCTTAATTTGGAATCTATGCATGGCATTGGAACGAGATTGAGTCTCTATATGCTGAATCATTCTCTGCTGTGATATATATATATATGTGTGTGTGTGTGTGTGTGTTAGGCATTATTGTTTGTGTGTTTGCTAGTATGTTTATTCCACTGTGTTTATTTGAAGTATGAGTCTGCACATATGAAGTTTTTAATTATTAACCATTATTGAGTAACGTATGGGGCTGAGATTCTGGAACAAAGCCCGTATGTTTGGTAGTGTTCTCTTCCCTGCATTGGGATGATGGGAGGGGACGCTACAGGATGAATTGCTATTATAATTTATGATATGTAATATTCGATCATGCAACTTCAAATGCTAAGTTTGTGAACATGCATATTAAGTCATGAGCTTGCATGCTAATCCCATTTAAACCTTGTTGAAGTACCAAAATCATAAATGTTGGTTCCATAGCATACACCACAAGCATTGGTTGATTAATGAGTCATACTTTGGATCCCATGTGGACTGAACGAGTTTAAGTGAGCTCATGACAGAGACATTCCACACAGACAGGTGGAGGCACAACGATGTTGTAAGTGTAGATAAAGTGGTGGATTCCACACAAATGAAGGTTCATGTCAAACCAACATGACCTTCGCTCCTTCCATCCCAAGACATGTATAATGTAGAGGATGAGAGTATGGCAATAAGCTCCACACAATTGATCTTGCAACATGTGATATAAAGGAGTGGATCTTGGGACCTAAGGAATTTGTAACATAAATATCCACATCAAGGCACACTCATAGGATTTTAGTTTGATGAGGTCTACCAAGAATTATGATGTGTGAACACCGAGAGTATGTGTGGCCCTTTATTCCAATGCCATAAAATTGTTGAACACTTTAACCACTCATAAAATATTCTAAAGCCACGAAGGTTCTACATGCATAATGAGAAGCCCTTTAACACTAAATGGTGTGTGATAGTGTGGTTGAAACACGTACCAAACAAAATCCATCTCCTAAAACCTGTGATTACACACCTTCACTAGAAAATTCTACTAAAATCGAAGAAAAGAGAAGAGATTCCACAAAAATCTTTGCTATTGTAATGTACTCTATCAACATTAACTATAAAAAATCACTATAGAGGATGAGAATTAAAATTAGAGTGGGAATCTAACTTAAATCAAAAGTAACATGGATCCTTTACTAATGTACTAACATATGATACTAAAAAGTTGAGTAATAGTACGTGGCAAAGTACCCATATCAGCATAACATGCAAAAGTTCATTGTAGTGAATAGAAGGTCTCAATAGGGAGTCAAGAAATCAAAGTCCAACCAATTCAATAGCAAAGCAAATTGGGTCCTTGACCAATGTATGAATGCATGAATATAAATTCAGATGTTGGTATGTGGCAAGATACCCACATCAACATAACTTACAAAAACTTAATGTAATGACCAAAGGTTAAGGCTAATGTAATGTGAGTCTTTAATCATTATACCAACATGACTCGAAAAAATTATGTATGATCTTGGGTCCTTAACTCATATACCATACATGATTCTAAAAATCACACTCGTGTCTTTATACCATGCATGATTCTAAAAAGTCATGCACTCTATCTTGAACCGAGGTCAAATATAATCAATATCCAAACTCTATGAAATTTATATTAAAGCTAATTCAAGTATTATGTTAAAGCTAAATCATTTTTAAAATAACACATTTGATAGGAAATAAGAAAGACTCGTACATTAAGAAAAAGGTCGACTTAGTAGAACCGTTCCAAGACATGATTAGATTAGGAAAATACTAAAAACCGAGATAGAAAATACAATCCCGTGCTTTATAATAATATTATTGTATACAGATTGTAAAAACAAAAATGACATGTGCCACTGCAGGTGGGGCCATGTTCCTGCCGTTTGTTAACTTGTATAGTATATCGGTTAAATTGGAATATTGATTAAATTGTTGGTTAAATTGGAATATTGGTTAAATTAGTGACCATGTTTTTGGAGTTTGTTAATTTGTATAACATGTCACTTAAAAATTGTTGGTTAAATAGTGACATGCTATTGAAATATTTTTAGATTTCGTTATTACATCGTTTGCTTCCTTTTAGATTTTAAATTTTGAAAATAGTTTTAATTTATGTTAGTTGATTGGTTAATGTTTTTATTTAAAGCCATTTTCCAAAATAACTAGAGATAAAAAGAAAAATAAAAAAAATAAACATCTAGAATAATTAATTTAGATAATCTAAAATGGTTGTCATTATAATGAAAATGACAGTAGAATTAGGAATCTTTACATGCTTTGTCACTACCATTCATTCATATGTAAATATAAACGAACCAAATATACTCTTATGGTGGAAATATAACACATTATTGTTTATAACCTTAACAATTTTAATCAACTAAAGCGAATGGACCCAAGCTGAGATAGGGCATAACAATGAAACTTTTAAAATTGTTATTCCTAAAATTGTTTAAATATTCACTTGAAATTGCATTAGAAATTGTATATTCAAAGAGGATACTTTCTACCATCAAATTTACAATTTAAACTATAAAAATCATTTTTTCAAAACAAAAAAAATATATTGTTCAATTCTCTCATCAAAATTGCAAAAAACAAATAATTGAACAAAGCATTCTCGAATGCTATAATTTATCTTACTCCCATCAAAATTTCTTGCTGATGGCCATATCCAATGACAGTTTCAACAGCAAGATCAATGGAGCATAATACACTAATTGATACCAAAATAAAATGCATAATAAGTAAATATAAATTGTTGAGTTTATATAAGACTCAGACGGATTGAGTAAATGCCAAAGTGGTAGAAATGCCCTGTTTCCATGCCAACGCTTGTAGTTGCCGCAGACACATTTTCAATAATTTAAAGCCCAGGTATTATGTTCCTGCATGCATAAAATAAAATGAAAAATCTTGACACAACATAATGGATTTGCCAAAAAGAAGAAGATTAACACAACCATGAAAGTACATGCACATCGGGAAAACAAGAAAATTGCATCACCGAATGCATATACAGGTGGCCAAGAAACCAAGAAACCCAAAAAGGGCTCATGCGTACATTGGAAAACATGAAAATTGAATCATAGAATGCAAAGAGAGTTGGCCATTCCATCTTTGGGTTCTGCTTATCTAACGTCATGGTGAAGTGAACGTTGCAAAGTTAAGGCGGTAATTCCAGATAAGCATTTCTAGCAAATTTTGTTGCGGGTAGTAGAATTATAACCCTAATAACACTATTTTATCACTTCCATGATCCGAATGTTGTTAATTTTGATGTGGGAATTTTTACTTCCTATGCCCCGGTTATTGGAACGTCCAAGTCACAATCAATCTCATGTCATGATACATCACGGCTAGCAGCTAAGCAGTAAGCTCGACGAGCGATAGATGTTACCATTGGAGACTTCTTTTGCATTCCCCACCAAGGCATAAAGTTAACCAGATCCCGACTCAAGCAAGTATCGACTTCTTTTGCCACTTGCAAACAAGATTTGGCGTTTGAATTATAATGAAGGCAGATGTATTCAACTGGGGAGATGAATGTTAGTGCACAACTTCCAGGCACAATAATTACACCCACGCAGGGCTCGATGAACGAGAGAAGTTACCATCCGTAGATGCCAGGGATAGTAGGAGTCGATTGCACCAACGAAAAAGGTATTCGCATGCCTTCACTCATAGACTGGGCACCATGCACCTAGGAACATTGAGAAGGAGTAGGGGAAATATGATAGTGTTAATGCAATCCGTGGGTTGAGAGCACAACCGATCACGAATTTTAAATTTTCGCTTTCCTCCTTTCATTGCATTTTTTGAGTTTTCAATGGAAGTTGGTTTGTAGAAACTTTTAATTCGGAGTGTAGGTGAAGGACCGTCAATGCCGCGAAGCAGGTAATACATATTTATATCTTCTTTTATACATGCTTTCATACTAATTCATGTTATTGGCAATCACTATGCTCATGTCCACTTTCTAATTCTTGGAGACCTATGAGATTCAGAGAATGTGATCACCATAGGAAGTGATTGCATTTCATTGGAGGAAACAATGTCAAAGGTGCCCAGGTCGGTTTCAAGTGAAATTTTCATTCCAACTTCAAATTGGGTCCTATTTTTGTCTGAATTCTTTGGTACCCATGAGGTCTAATCCAATAAGTGCAGTAAGGATTTCTTATTTCATCCAAATAGCATATACGCCTAACTAGTTCAATATATTGTCTACATATTTATGGATTCCATGCTACTAACAATCACTATGCTCAGGCCCATCTGCTAATTCTCCGAGATTTATAAGATTCAGAGCATGAGATCATTGTAAGCAGTGAATTGTAATCCATTGGAGGAAATATTGCGAAGGTGCCCAAGTTGGTATCAAGTGAAATTTCCTGTTCAAGTTTAGTATGGGTCCTATTTTTTCCGATTTCTTTGGTGTCCATAAGGTCTTATCTAATACCTGTAGTTGAATATAATTCTTAATTGTCTAATCCTACTATCCTGTATATATATATATATATATATATATATATATATATATATATATATTGCATTTCATGCTACTAACAATCATTACTATTAGGCCCACTTGCTAATTCTTCAAAATATATGAGATTCATAGCATGATATCATAACGAGTGATTGCAATTTATTCAAGGAAATATTGCCAAGGTAATATTTAAATTCCGAGCTCAATTGGGTCATATTTTTTTTCTGAATTCTTTTGTGCCCATAAGGTATATTCCAGTACCTGCAGTTATATAGAATTCTTATTGTCTAATCCAAATATGCCTAATAGATTCAATATCTTGTACACATATTTTGCATTTCATGCTATTAACAATCACTATGCTCAGGCCTACCTACTAATTCTTGGAGATATATAAGATTTAAAGCATGAGATCACTGTAAAAACTGATTGCAGTTCATTCAAGGAAATATTGCGAAGGTGCCTAGGTTGGTAGCAGGTGAGATTTGCATTCCTAGCTCAATTTGGGATCTATTTTGTCAGAATTATTCATTGGCCATAATTGTATAATCCAATACCTACAGCTGTGTGGAAATATTGTTGTTTAACCCAATAGTATATGTGCCTAATTGATTCAATATTTTTCATTTCATGCTCATGTACCTATGCTCAGGCCCACTTTGTAATGCTCCTAGATATATGAGATTCAAAGCATGAGATCATTATAATCAACAATTGCAATTTATCAAAGGAAAGATTTCCAAGGCCCAAGTTGGTATCAGGTAAAATACCCATTCCAAGCTTTGTCTGGGTCGTAGATTTTGTCCAATCGTGTTACATTGCAGCTATCTCCTGCATTCTCACTATTAGGTGCCTCCACAAGACTTGTAGACAACAACATGGATGCCATAGACTGCAATTTGGAAGAAGATCAAATCCGAGAGTCTCCCAACCATTAGCAATTCAAACCCTAACTCAAGACATATTACTAAGTGAACAAGCCTCAAAGCCAATCTGATAATGAATAGGAGAGGAACGGTTTTATGGGGATTGATGCTTAGCAGTATGACAACACGGCTATGGTTGCGGTATGATCTGTCATGGTGTGGGATTAAATTGTTGTGATGGCGGCTATCATCATTGTGAAAATCAGAATGTTTCTCTCTTAGATCATCGATTCAAGCCATTCATCATGCCATTACTATGGTTGTGAGGTTCAATAGCGTAGCAACTGGTGTGAAACCAACTCACAATGAGGATGACACCTTGAAAACCAAGGAATAAAGAGAAAACATGTGGCAATAACTTATTGGAGGCAAAAAGGAAACCTTCATGACGGCACCATCCACATGGCAGCATTCCATTTGCTCTATGAGTGAGGAATCTAGCCAACATGGATGCTTATGCTTCTCCATGGTGAAACGCTTATGGTGTAATTTTTCTTTATTTGAAAATGCATTATTTGCTTTGGATATCCATAAAGATATTGGATTAGAAACTACAAAGAAAATATCAATTAGAGAAATTTTTAGTCAAGCTTCATATTGTTATAAGATTAAAAAATAAATTTAAGAAAGAAAAAATTATCTACTAGTGACAATGAAGGTTTTAGCATATGTTTTATTAAAAATAAAAGTTTGAGGCGGTTGGATATTTTTTAATTTATTTTTATTTTTATTTTTGTTTTGGTGTGTGTGTTCTTTAATTTTTAAAGTTTTATGGTGCACTTAAAATCGTAAGGTGTATTGGTGCACAACTAATAACTAATTTAAAGGAATTAGTGACATGTATGTGCATAATACATGTTTGAAAATCACCATTGATCAAAAGACATTGGGGCATTCGTGCTCCAAGGCCATTTGAGCATAGTGGAGTAGAATTCCATCCATACCAAATTCAATGATTGATCTTGGTGATTTAGGATCATATAGGAGAATTGGTGCTAGTTAACTTGGACCTTGCGATGATATTTCCTTTTTTGGGAGGGATTCAAATGGTTGATGTGCTAATGAAGACAACTAGATTAGATTGTATGCCCATTCAAACTTCCATTTTGGTCGATCATCTAATGGAATCAAAGCCTTTTCCTTGTTCAAATTTAATGTTTCTCATTTGGATTCCCCTAATTTCCGATTTTAGAACCCTTTTCCTCATGTTGTTGGGAATAAGGGTTGGATTTTATAGTGGGAGGTATCCATTTGGAGGACTTTTAAATTCATGGATGGTTTGGGTTGCATGATTTCTCGCAAGTAGAGACAAGAGCTTTGGGAGGTGAAGAAAATGTTGGAATAAGTTTGTATCATCCTTGATGAAGACCTGTAAAACATTGACCTTCACGAGGATGCGTCACAGTTAGAGTGTGTGGTGCATAGGAAGGAGGAGTATATTTCCAGAGGTTCTAGGGTGCATACTAAGCTATAATGGATTCAAGTGGGAGGTGATAAATTCAAGTCTTCTTTGAATTTCTAAAGAAGAAAGTGTTTGTTGAAATAGTACATGGCCTTTGCAGACAAGACAACCCACTTCTAGGAAGATCCCTTTGAGATATGAGGAATGATTAGTGATCATTTTTAGAATATTTTTCCTCCTTATCTGTTGGTAGAGGTAATAGTTATTGCTAGGAATTCTTGCTACATGGTGGTTCTACACAAGGTCTCTATTGTTGACCATGATAAGTTGGAAAGGGATTTCATGAAGGATGAGTTGTTTGTAATTCTTTTCTCTATGCAGGATGGTGAGTCTCCAAGGATTGATGGACTACATTGTGTGTTCTACAAGGCTATGTGGGGAACTCTTGGAGATGACTTCACCCACATGGCTTCAGAGGCCATTTCAATGGGATGTTTAACATAGTACATTGATGAGGGATTGATAAGTATCATTCCATAGAATGCTAGCAAGGACACCACTAAGGGATGGAAAATGATAACATTATTGTGTGTTCCTTAGAAAATTATGGCTAAGTAATGGAATTGTGGATAAGGGAAGTTGCTATAAAGCTCCCTCATAGGGAGAAAATAGGTTTTGTTGAGGGGAATTTTGAAATGTACCCCGATCCCATCCCTAGGATCTGGTACCAATCTGTCATGTACTCCGAACCTCTACGGGTCCTCTAGGGTGATGGAAGACTCTAAGACTCTCTCTTTTTTCTTCCAAATGCTTTCATTCACGCCTTTCCACAATTGCATCACCAAATCCGCAATATGCAACTCTATTGGATCCATAATGCGCAAGTTTCCTCGGATCCGCAATACACAATCCAAAATTTACCTCGGATCCACAAACCGTAGTCCATTCTTCTGTAATCCGCAATACGCATTGCAGGATTCGGAAGACGAATTGCCGAACTTATCTCTCAAAGACCCTTGCGCAATTCGCAATCTGCATTGCGGAACTGAGGATAGCAGAGGTATCATTATTCCTTCAGTTGTCTTTCCATAATCCGCAATCCGTAATTGCGGAAGTCAAAGTTGTAGAGGTCCAAATTCAATTTACTGGAAGACTACCCTTTCCGCAATCTGCAATCTGCATTGCGGAATTCAGAATTGTGGAAGTCCAAACATGACTTTCCGAAAAACATTCCTTTCCACAATCTACAATCTGCATTGCAAATGCAGAAATGCGGAACCTCCTTCTTGATGTCTCCAAATTTCCATACTTGTTTTTCCCTCGTCCTTCAGCCAAACGAGGCAAGTATGGTACCGTTTGAAATCTCTTGGAGAGATCTTTCCACTGGTATAACTCTCACATCCATCTGAGGATTATAACCATGTCATTATCTCATCTAAACATTCCATCATAACTTCACTTTTCCATGCCTTAGAACTCCATAAAACTCTATTTGTCTTCTCCCATGACTTTTCCACATCCCTCTCTCTCATAGATGAATTCTAACAGTCATGAAGAGGTTATCACTCTCCTCTCAGGTCCATATGAGACTAAATCCCATCCTCTTGAAGATCAACTCAATACATAACCACATGGTTAATAAATTGAACTAGTTAACATATCACAACCTACAAGGTTAGTCATGCAAACATTCATGTCACAATGGAGTATTCAACAAGAAATTAATTCTATATACAAGCTCACACATAGCTATCTATTGATTCCATTCATACAACCATTTAATCAACATCACATATCAAACGGATATAATACATGTACCAACAACATTAGCACCATAAAACACTTATCTTGAGACTAAAGCTGCCCTAGGAAATTGGCTACGTGAGGACAATGCTCCACCCAACCATAGGTCTTTATCTATCCTATACTCTTTCAAATGAAAGACCACCCCCAAGTTGGTCCGTGTATCCACTAAGGAGCTTGATGGCTGTCTCTCATAGTAAAATTCTCATCCCAATGCTAAGCCAATACTCTATTGGGTTTATCAAGCAATCCAACGAACAATCACGATACTTGCATAGTCAAGGACACATCCCACTACTAAGCCATTGCATGATTGGGTTTATCAAGCAATCCATGGAACAATGGGACAATGCTAAGCTAGTGAGTTCACTACAAAACTACAGGCATATCAGACTAGTCATCTATCATGGAACCCACAATACCTACCTCACCCAACACAAGGAATATCCTCTTCTTTGTTGCTCAGTCCCTCGAGAACCCTACCCTCCAATGCTATTCAAGGTGGGCATAGAAAGGTCCAGCCATTTTTCTCATGAGCTTACAACCTTCAGTAGGTTTATCAAGCATTCAAGCAACAGGGAGGATGGTGCTAAGCCAGTGAGCTCATTGACAGAGCTGCATACATCTCAACACTCGACAACATGGCAACCACATTACCTACCTCGCCCAACAAAAGGAAATTCCTCTTATCTATTGCTTAGCCCCTCGATAACCCTTCCCTCTAGTGCTATTCAGGGTGGTCATAGAAAGGTCCATCTTCCAGTTCTATGAGACCACAATATTAACTGGGTTTATCAAGTAGATCCAACCCCCAAAATTTCCCTTCCACTTCTGTTAAAACCAACAGGTTACTAACCTGGTTGGAGACTAAGCTCTGTTCCGCAACATACCACTCTATATTCCCTCCCCTTACACAAAGAATTGCATTCCTCTCCTTCTCAGCTTCACGATTGGATTCGCGAAGACTGGTTAATGATAGTGGATGAGTAAATTCTTGTTGCAAGAATATTGAATAATGAATAATCCATCCCTCTTCCCTAACCACGAGATAGAAAACAAGTTGTGTGAATTCTCCAGGCATGGAGTGGCTTATGGGGCATGCAAATATAGGTCGTCCCCTACCATATGGGTCAGTAGGTCTGTTCCATACTCCATCAAATTCATGAGCTGATTTTTTCAACCACTCTCTTACAGTTGCATTAATGGAGGTAAGGAAGGTCAAATGGGTTCATGAATGGACAAGTGGTAACATGGTTTCCCATCCAACAACCCCCTCACCACTCCCTAGTGGATAAACACATCCCCTTCTCTTACGTTGCCTTCATAGCCAGTCCCTTAGGTATTTTATTGCAATAATAATAATTACATCATTTACAATGCTCCATGGCTTAACAACCCATGGTTGATTAACTATTAAATACTTGCACCTGCAATAAAACCAGAACATCCACTAGTGGGGCCTTGGCCTTGAGCTCCACACTAGGGAAAACACATACATAACCTATTTACAATATTCACATCAATCCAATAATCACAGGGGTCGAAATAGGGGTATTGCAACTCCTTCCCCCTTAGAACAACACCATCCTCAGTGTTCCCAAAACTGAACAAAAATGGGAATGCGTCTCGCATGGAATCTTCCAACTCCCACGTGGCCTCCTCTGGGATAAGGTGTCTCCTCTGCACCTTTAACTTCCCTATGGCCCTGTTCTAGAGCAAGGTAACCTTCCTGTCAAGGATGCACGTAGGATCCACTTGGAACTCTCCTTCTGGTTCCACCTGTATCACATTCCAATCAATTATGTGATTACGATAATGTATATATTTCTTAAGAAAATAAACATGGAAAACATTATGAGCTTTCACGTTAGCAGGAAATGCAATTCTATATGCAACAGGCCCTATCCTATCAAGGACTTCAAACGACCCACAATATCTTGGTGCCAACTTGACACAACTTCCCAACTTCATGGAACTCTTCCTTGGTTTCACTCTCAAGTAGACATTATCCCCAATCTAAAATTCCTTATGCATTATTTTCATATCTGCATAAATTTTATTCCTGTCCTGTGCTGCCTTCAAATTCTACCTGATCTTCACAATCTCTTGCTCCATCTCCTCAATCATTTCTGGTCCACGTACTACCCTGTTAACTAGGTTGTCCCAACTCACTGGACTTTTGCATCCTTTGCCATACAACACTTCAAAGGGACTCATTTTCAATGATGCTTGATATCCATTGTTGTAAGAAAATTCCACTATTAGTAAATAGTATTCCCACTTAGATGGCTTGTCCATCACATACATCCTTAACATGTCTTCAAGAATCTGATTTACTCTCTCAGTCTGACCATCCATTTGAGGATGATAGGCTGTACTAAGCTTCAACTGAGTTCCTAAATCTTGGAACAATCCTTTCCAAAAATTAGATGTGAACTTTGTGTCACAGTCTGAAATTATTGCCTTGGGAAATCCATGCAACCTGAATATCTCTCTCATGAAGATGTCTGCAATGTCATTGGCCTTGTGAGTGGACTTAACTGGAATGAAATGAGCTACCTTTGATATCTTGTCCACCACCACCAAGATTGCATCATGTTTCTTCACTGCCATTGGCAGACCCATTATAAAATCCATAGAGATCACTTCCCACTTCCATTCTGGAATGGGCAATGACTGCAACAGTCCTGTTGGATGTTGATGTGTGACCTTGAACTGTTGATACTTTTTACACCTAGAAATGTACTCAGCTATGTATTTCTTCATACCATGCCAAAAGTACTATTTCCTTGCTGCTATTATAGTCTTCTGATATCCTGGATATCCTGAGTATGGTCTTTGATGTATCTCATCCATCACCAACTTCTTCAAATCTGCGCTGTTTGGAATGTACAATCTATTGTTTTGATAAATGAGAACATTAACCTCATTCATCTGATATTTTGCATACTTTTCATCCATTACACTCTGCTGCAATTTATCCTTGATCTTAAGGTAGACTTCATCACTATTTTGAGCCTCTAAAATCCTTTCCTTCAAGTCCGATTCACACCTACTTACTGCTGCAGTATGGAATTTTCTGCTAAGTGCATCAACAACTTTATTCTCCTTACCCTGGACATGCTTAATTTCCAAATCAAACTCGCAAAGAAACTCCATCCATCTAGTTTGTCTAGCGTTCATATTTGGCTGGTCAAACAAATATTTTAAACTCATGTGATCAGTCCAGAGTTCAAATCTTCTTCCCAAGAGATAATGCCTCCATCTCTTGAGAACATGAACTATGGCTGCTAGCTCTAAGTCATGGGTGGTGTAGTTCCTTTCATGATCTTTCATCTTCCTTGACTCATAACAAATTACAGCCCCTTCCTGCATTAGTACTCCACCGAGTCCTTCAATGCAAGCATCAATGCATACTACAAAATCCTTACTATGATCCGCAATCTTCAAAAGATGGGCACTAGTGAGCAATTTATTCAACTGTTGGAAGCTCTTCTCACATTTCTGAGACCATACAAATATGATACCCTTCCTTTGCAATGAGGTGATTGGGTGAGCTATATTGGAGGATCCACCAATGGATCTTCTGTAGTAACCAACAAGACTCATAAAACATCTTACATCTGCAACATTCCTCGGAGTAGGCCAATCCATTATGGCCTCTATCTTCTCATGATCCACTGCAATACCTTCCTCTGAGATTACATGACCTAAATATTGCACTTCCTTTTGATAGAATTCACAGTTACTCAACCTGGGATACAACTGATGCTCTCTAAGGACTTGCAATACCACCCTTAGATGTTCATTATGCTCTTCTTCATTCCGTGAATAGACCAAGATGTCATCTAGGAACACAATCACAAACCTATCCAAGTATTTATTGAAGACACTATTCATGAGGCACATGAATGTGGCAGGTGCATTGGTGAGACCAAATGGCAGCACTGTGAATTCATAATGACCATACCTAGTCCTGAAAGTTTTATTATGAATGTACTCTTCCTTAATCCTCACTTGGTGGTGCCCCGACCTAAATTCAATCTTGGAGATCACTCTAGCTTCCTTCATCTTATCAAACAAGTCATCAATCCTTGGAAAAGGATACTTGTTCTTAACTGTCACTTTATTGAGCTGTTTGTAATCAATACACAGCCTCAATGTTCCATCCTTCTTCTTCACAAATAACACAGGTTCACCCCAAAGGGATACACTAGGTCTGATATATTCCTTGCCCATTAATTCTTGCAGCTACATCTTCAACTCTATCAGCTCAGGTGTGCTCATTCTATAAGGATCCTTGGAAATTGGTGCTTCTCTTGGAACAAGGTTAATGGAAAAGTCAATATCTCTCTTGGGTGGAAGTCCCAACACTTCCTCCGGAAACACATCTTTGAACTCTTGCAACAATGGGAAGTCTTCTATCCTTGGTCCTTTATCTTCTGCTGAATCTGATGTATGCACATCATACAATTCACAACCCTTCCTGTATAACTTTCTCAGCTGTAAGGCTGAAATCTGCCTCACTGAAACTCGTTTTGGAATTCCTTTTACCATCCTTGGCTTGCCTTCATCATCAAGGAATTCAAGTGATTTCTCATAACAGTCTAATTTGGCTCTATGCCTTTCCAACCAATCCTTGCCAATTAAGGCATCATATGATCCTAATGATAATACATTTAATTTTTCATGCGTGAAGAGTCCATTCAATTCTATGGGACACTTCCCCACTACTTCACTTACCTTTCTCTTGGTACCAGTGGATAATTGAACTAGCCAAGCCTTAGCATGATTTACTTTACCAAGAAAACAAATTTCAACTACCCCAGGAGATACGTAACTATGGGTAGACCCTAGGTCAATCAAAACAGAAATAGATTGCTTAGCAATCTTACCTTCAATATCCACCACTGCTGATTGGTGGTCTGCTTGGAGGTCATCTCATGCTGCATAGATCCTAGGCATTTCTCTTTCCATGTCTCCCATTGTAGTTTCTCCTTCAATGTTGTGCAAGCTCCTCAGGTACTCCCTTTTAGTTGGACAATCTCTGAGCATGTGGTTTCCTCCACATCCCCAACACTGACGTGGTCCTTTCTGTGCTTTGTCTGCTACTACTTCTGTCTTAAATCCACTCCTAGCTTGTTGTCCCCGTGGAAAGGTTTTGGGTTGATTTCTAAGAGGTGGTTTAAATCCACTTCTTCTTGGCTCAAACCTGCCCTTGGGCTTACCTTTCCATGCTGATTGCATTTCTGATTTACCTTTACCCTGCTCATAGCAATGCTCTGCCATTCTAATGGCTTCTTCCAAGATTGGTGGACTAACAAACTCAATCCTATCTTTGTAACTTTGTGGTATAATACCAAGGAAACATTGGATCTTGACTCTTTCATCCTTGATGTAGTACACATACCTCAGTAGCTCCAGAAACTTATGGACATGCACATCCATAGTGTTCTTCCCAAGTTTGAGTTGATTGAACTCTTTCCTTTTATGATCGTAGTACCTAGCTGGCAGGTACTTCTCCTGAAAGTACCTCTGGAATCTATCCCAACTAATCCTTGTTTAACTAATTCCTTTCACTTGCATGAGGTGCTCCCACCAAATAGAAGCTCTTCCACTAAGGTTATAAATAGAAACCTTAGCCTTTTCATTCTCTAAATACTCATGTATTATCAATTACTTATTCATTTCAAGGATCCATGCCTCTACTTCTTGAAATTCTTTACCTTCACCATCAAAAGTGGGAGGTCTTTCCTTCCTGAACTCGCCTTGCAGAACACCTCTATACTTCTTTCTGCTCCTACTCCTGCTGGGAGTATGCCTTGGGTTTCCTTGAGAACCCTAGGAATTAGCTAACCATCTAGAATGAGATCTGGAAGAGGGTGTTCTGTGTTTTCTTCCCACATAATTCCTTCTAGGGCTTAGATTCCTTCTCCTAGAATGAACCCTAGACTAAATTTCTGCGTTCATTTCTTCTCGACCTTTGTTGCTCGGATTAGAACCAGCATTTACTTTCTGCTATAGGTCTGTGAGACTCCGCAAGATAGATGCATTAAGTTGATGTTTCTCTTCTTGTGCCTTTATCAATCATTCATTGAAGCTTACCATGGTCTCAACCAAGTTTGGGGTGTTACTCGTGCCATCCTTCCATCAGAATTTGCGTCTGTATGTGATTCATGTACATTTTCGCCTAGAACATCTTCCTCATGTTCGTAAGGGTCTTGGGCATCATCAAAAGTAACCATCGTTACTTATCTGCATGCGGCCTTTCTGGAAAACTCAACTTACTGTTGTTGTTGCTATCACTGTGCATAACAGAAACATCTATTAGAAATTACAAGCATACAATAAATCTTGCACATCCATTAAAATCTGGAATTCATTGGACAATAAATAAATTAACACACATTCATCCAAAGCCCGCGTCATGGATGCATTCCTTGCTTATAAATATCTTCATGGCTCAACCCAACAGCTCCAGTGTTGTAACCAAGGCTTTGATACCACTTTGTAGCATACCCTTATCCCATCCCTAGGATCTAGTACCAATCTATCATGTACTCCGATCCTCTACGGGTCCGCTAGGGTGATGGAAGACTCTAATACTCTTTTTTTTCTTCCAAATGCTTCCATTCACACCTTTCCGCAATTGCATCACCAGATCCACAATCCGCAACTCTCTTGTATCTGCAATCCACAAGTTGCCTCGGATCCGCAATCTGCAAGTTGCCTCAGATCAGCAATCCACAATTTTCCTTGGATCCACAATATGCAATCCGCAAGTTGCCTCAGATCCGTAATCTGCAATCCACAAGTTGCCTCTGATGCACAATCTGCAATCTGCAATCCACATTGCGGGAATCAGAAGACAGATTTTGATACTTATCTCTCCAACACCCTTCCGCAATCCGCAATCCGTATTGCGGAACTCAGGATAGCGAAGATCTTATTATTTTGTCAACTGCCTTTCTGCAATCCACAATACGCAATTGTGGAATTCGTATTTGTAGAGGTCCAAATTAAATTTACTGGAAGACTACTCCTTCCACAATATTCAATCCGCATTGCGGAAGTCGGAATTGTGGAAGTCCAAACATGAATTTTTGAAAAATATTCATTTCTGCAATCCACAATCCGCATTGCAGTTGTGGAAATGCAGAACCTCCTTCTCTACATCTGCAAACTTCCCATACTTGTTTCTCCCTCGTACTTGAGCCAAATAAGGCAAGTACGATACTGTTGGAAATATCTTGGGGAGCTCTTTCCACTGGTATAACTATCACATCCATATGAGGATTATAACCATGTCATTATATGAACTAAATATTCCATCATAACTTCACTTTTCCATGTCTTAGAACTCCATAAAACTCTATCTGTCTTCTCCCATGACTTTTCCACATCCTTCTCTCTCAAAGAGGAATTTTAACAATCATGAAGAGGTTATCACTCTCCTCTCAGGTCTAGATGAGACTAAATCCCATCATCTTGAATATGAACTCAATACATAACTACATGGGTAATAAATTGAACTAGTTAACATATCACAACCTACAAGGTTAGTCATGCAAAACATTCATGTAACAATGGAGTATTCAACAGGAAATCAATTATGTATACAAGCTCACACATAGCTATCTATTGATTCCATTCATACAACCATTCAATCAACATCACATATCAAATGGATATAATACATGCACCAACATAATTAGCACCATAAAACACTTATCTCGAGACTGAATCTGCCCCAAGCAACTAGCTACGTGAGGACAACGTTCCACCCAACCATACATCTTTTTGCATCCTGTACTCTTTCAGCTGAGAGACCAACCCCGAGCTAGGTCATGTATCCACTAAGGAGGTTGATGGTTGTCTCTCACGGTAAAAGTCTCATCCAAATGCTAAGCTAATACTCTATTGGATTTATCAAGCAATCTAGGGAACAATAACGATACGTGCACAGTCAAGGACACATCCCACTACTAAGCCAATGCACACTTGGGTTTATCAAGCAATCCAGGGAACAATGGGACAATGCTAAGCTAGTGAGTTCACTACAAAACTGCAGGCATCTCAGACTAATCAGCTAGCATGGAACCTACAATACCTACCTCACCCAACACAAGGAAGGTCCTCTTCTCTATTGCTCAGTCCCTCGAGACCCCTTCCCTCCAGTGCTATTCAGGGTGGGCATAGAAAGCTCCAGCCACTGTTCTCATGAGTTGATAGCCTTCACTAGGTTTATCAAGCATTCAAGCAATAGGGACTATGGTTCTAAGACAGTGAGCTCATTGATAGAGCTACAGACATCTCAACACTTGACAACATGGCACCCACATTACCTACCGCACCCAACACAAGGAAAGTACTCTTTTCTATTTCTCAATCCCTCGATACCCCTTCCCTCTAGTTCTATTCAGGGTGGGAATAGAAAGGTCCATCTTCCAGTTCTATGAGACCACAGTCTTAACTGGGTTTATCAAGCAGATCCAACCCCAAAATTTTCCCTTCCACTTCTTATAAAACCAACAGGTTACTAACCTGGTTGTAGACTAAGCTTTGTTCCGCAACATACCACCCTATATTCCCTCCCCTTACACAGGGAATCATTTTCCTCTCCTTCTCGTCTTCACGACTGGCTTCATGAACACTGGTGAATGATAGTGGATGAGTAAATCGCGGTTTCATGAATACTTAATAATGAATAATCCATCCCCTCTTCCCTAACCACGGGATAACAAACAGGTTGCGTGGACTCCACAGGCATGGAGTGGCTTACGGGGCACGCAAATACAGGTCATCCCCTTCCATATGGGTTCATAGGTATGTTCCATACTCTATCGACTTCATGAGCTGATTTTCTCAACCACTCTCTTACAGTTGCATTAATGGCGGTATGGGAGGTCAAATGGGTTCATGAATGGACAAGTGGCAACATGGGTTCCCATACCACAACCCCCTCACCACTCCCTAGTGGATACACACAGCCCCTTCTCTTACATTTCCTCCATAGCCAGTACCTTAGGTATTTTATTGCAATAATAATAATTACATCATTTACAATGCTCCATGGCTTAACATCCCATGGTTGATTAACTATCAAATACTTGCATGTGCAATAAAACCAGAACATCCACTAGTGGGGCCTTGGCCTTGAGCTCCACACTAGGGAAAACACATACATAACCTGTATACAATATTCACATCAAGCCAATAATCACAACGGTAAGAATAGGGGTATTACAAATTTCATTATAGGAACTATGATTTGTTCTCACCAGGCCATGGAGTGAGGTAGGGAATCTACCCAACAATCTTTGTTCCTTAAAATTAATTTTGAGAAATCCTATGTTTAAATATAGTGGACCCCCATTATAGATATGATGTCTTATTTGGGGTTTGGTTTGAAGTGTGTGGGTATGATCAACACCTTATTCTCTTGTGCCTCAACTTTTGTTGTAGTGAATAATGCACTGTCTCTACTTATTCTTCTCTGGAATTCAGTTAGGCGGGATTCCCCCTGGAACCTTATCTTTATGTTTTGACTATTAATTTCCTTGGTTATTTGTTGGATGTTTCCCATTGGAAGAGGAATATTCAAGGAATTTGAATTCATGGTGATTATGAAATGTTGAATAATCACGTTCCAAATGATATATTGTTATATGTTTTAGATAACTTGAATTCTATGGATACTACTAGAGATTTCTTACCCATGTTTGTCAAGGCGTCTAGGGATACAATTAGTGATTATAAGATTGAATAATAGCTGGCTTGTCTCGAAAATACTCGTATTTAGATTCCTCTCACTTCGAACTTCAGTCATTCAAGTGTAATAACATGATATATTGGCATCCCCTTTAGTGTGTGAATTTCACCATCATTTATGTAGAATTGGTGTTTGGAGTGTCTACATCATAAAATCCTCTTCTTGTAGAAAACATACCTTCCATTTGCTAAAAAATGGATATTATAACTATGACTCTTTGGGCCTCACATATTTATTATGTTTCTTGTTGCATTCCTAGTATGTCTTAGTTTCGTAGACTGTAGAAATATCTACATTTGTACTTGTGGTCTAGGTATGGCGAGTCTAGAGGCCTCCATATAGTACCTTGGGATGCTCTCATTATGCCTAAGGATGGAGGAGGCCTAGGATTAATTGATATTTCTACATAGGGTAGCATTGTGTCCACCAAATGAGTGGTATGGTGTTTGGAGGGATGCTCTTCTTGGAAGCTATTGTTGAGACATAGCCTTCTCATGGAAAAACATGTTGGTATGATGAGGGGATTTTAGCTTCCAATTCTTAGGATCTTTTATTATCAAAAGTATTTGGGAAAGATGGAGAAAGGTAGCTAGATTTATGTGGTGGAAAATGTTAAGTAATCGATCAGGATATGATCTGGATAGAAGATTGATTTGAAGTTGGAATCATGATGAAAAAAAGGAGGGGCATGCGCCATGATAATCTAAATATTCTGTTACACCCAAAATCTCACAAGCATGAGACATATGTCAACTTAGTGCCTCAATCCTTGAAGTTCCATGATCAAGTTAGTCAATTAGAGCAAGTTGATGTCCTTTATCCACATTCCTAATTGGGTCGGCGCATGTTGTCTTTGGGAAAGAAGCGTCGACATAGGTTGTCCTCATGCAGCCTACGCCAAAGTTAGTTTAATGAGATAAAGGTAGATTTCAAGCGAATTCTAGAAGCGAATTCTAGAATTTGGATGAGGTGGATCTCTATCCCTAACTCCTAGGTGAGCTAGCCTTCAGTTCCCTTGCCTTGAGGAAAGATCCCTTAGCTCTCTCCCCATGATCCTCAACCTACTCTATCCACTTGGTTCTATAAATATAAGATCCCTCTCCATTCCAAAGAGAGGAATGCTATAGAATCCATATGCTGGTGAAATAAGCTTAGGAGATCATCAGTCATTCATTGGAGGCACCCATTTCTCTATAGAGGCATTGGCTTAGCTTGTTGGAGGAAGATTGCAACGTTATGGCTTGGTTGCAATCCTCACTCTTCTATGTATTTCCACGTTTATACAGTAATACAAAACTCTTTCCATAAATGTCTTGTTGTTCATTTGATATTTATAGTTTACTTCATTAACTGTTTACTTAGATCAATTATTGTGTAGATGTGTTATTACTGCTTGTTTGTCTCTTGCATGTTTTGACAGATCTTGCAGCTTCGGATCTGATGAACATGGAACTTGGAGCGATGAGGGAGAAAGAGATCTATAGATTTGAAAGGTAAGATGTCTACATCTCTCAATCTCTAATTGGATCTAGGAAGGTATATTTGTATTCTGTCTAATTTGTTCTAGATTTGCATTGAACTAGGGAGATCATGCCTTAAGTCTGCTTTCGATAGATTGTCCTATAAAAAATTTGGCGACCATACTGGGGAAACGTACATAGTCTTAAGTTTTCAATTTGAACATAATCTTCTTTGATTTCTTTGTGAGCCATTTCATTTGCCTCCTAAGACTTTTTCACCATTAGATCTTCTTGTTGAAGAGCCTGTTATCTTTCCCTGAGTCTGTGTGTAATTATCAAACCCTTTTTGTTCCTCATCCTTGGAGATCTCTTTTATTTTTTGCATTGGGATTTCACCTGGCACACCTGGGCAGTATATCTAGAGCGTCATCCACTCCCGAGGGCATTCTGCTCCTCTGCAACCTGCACCTACGACGCGTATCCCAGTTCTACATTCTGCGTAGTCGGCACGAACAATACAAATTTGACCTGCGCCGGGCACTCTGAACCTGACCACAGGCTGCGCTAAGCAGTCAAGCCTAGTGTTTGGGTCATCTCCTCTCCTTTTTTGAGTTGGGTTTGATTTGTAGACCTCTCTGTACTATACTTTCCAGTCAGGGATCTTGTGATTTTTGCATTGATGTGTTTGGTTTTGTTTGTATTGGTTTTAGGTCCCATTTTGGGACAATATTGAGACTTGGTAGTGGTGGACACTTTAGTATCCCCACCTTCATCCACTTGACCTTTCATTCCCTCCTTTCCTCACTGGATCTATTCATTGCATTGGATTTGATTCCAGACCTCTTTTTGCCCACATTTTTTAGTTTTGCTTGCATTCGGTTGTTTTTGAGTGTCTTGTGTGTTTTGAGTTCGTATGAGTGCTTGTCATTTTCTTGAGAATTTCTGAATGATTAGAGTACTGAAAGTAATCTCTTCTTTTCATCCATTTATATTTGAAAGCATTATTATTGTCAAGCATTGTCTTGGTGCATTCATTGGAAAATAAAAAACTGCTTCATTTTTACCCTTTTTCAAGTTAATTTGAGAATTGTTGTAAAAGTTGTTTCATGCATTGGAATTTATCATTCGTAAGTCTTTTGGAAAGTTTGAAAGAAAAGTCAATTGTTTGTGTTTTTTCACGAATTATGAGCCATTCATTTTCTTGAAAAATCCAAGTGAAATCAAGTTTTTGCAAAAGTGACTCCATGCTTGAAAACGTTATTTGAATTTTTGGTTTTTAATTCTTTTAGGATATCATAGTGAAATTTGAAGAGTTAGTGTGCTCTAAGTAGAATTTCTCTCTTTTCATCACTTAGTTTCATTTCCTGATTTGAAAAGACAAAAAGAAAATGTTTTGATTTGGATTTGTTCTGTTGTTGATTTTCATGTTTTGCTTGAAAAAACGGAAACGAGTACTTTCATTATCATTTTTGGTAGAATTGAGATTTGTTGAAGTTTTGTTGTTTTGGTAAAACCACTTGAAAAATATTTCTCCCTCCCATACATAGATTTCATCAAAAGAAAAAGTGCATTTTTTCATTTAGTTAGGGCTTGCATTATGCTTACGTTTATGTACTCACCTCATGCATTCACCTAACCATCCAGATAAAATTAATGGTAGAACTAGGGTAAAATATTTAGTAACTTGTGTGTTAAGTTAGAGACGTGTTCCGACATCGTAAAACGTGGTAGCTGTCATTATTTTCCTGCACTGCATTCCAGGGGTATTGCAGTTCTTCCATGTACCAACCAGTATATCGAAGCTCTTTCATGTACCAACTAGTATATCGAAGGCTCTTTCACGTACCCTAGGGTATATGGAAAGGAACTTCACGTACTCGACGTATATCGAAAGGTGTTTCACGTACTTGGTAGTATATCAGAAGGCTCTTTCCATATGGTTGTGCATTAGATAGCATCACTATGGATTTTAGCTCCCACGTACATTGAGTATATCGGGAGACACCATTACGATTCCTGAAACCAACTAAGAAAACCATTTGGCCGTCTTGGTAGAGAAATACACCGAGAACAACACTCGAGGAGATTACTATGCACCTGCCATCCAGGTAGTCGAGTATTCAGGAAAGGGTATGGTCCCAATCCTCCTATCATGTTTTACTATTGGACCCTACGGTATATAGCAAGTTGTGAAGCCTTAACAATCCTGTGAGGTTCTAGAATTTTCAATCCACACCTATCACATAAGTTTGCTTCTGGCCTTAATTTGTGTAGATTTTTCTGGATTGCTTTTATTTTGTTTAGAATAATCTTAGGAGAAACTCTGGTTGACTTTCCTTGGAGAAGATCACGCAGAATTTTGAACTTACCACCCGAATATCCCCTTAATCAGGAGGTAATTCCGAGGGTAAGAATGGACCCACACGTCACGATCGTGTTACCTGAAGTAGAAAACCCTACTTTGAATGTTGGAGCACACATGTTCCCTCCAGACTCACCCACCTCCAACCCCTCAATGAGTGAAGAGGAAGAAAATTCCACTTCACAAGACGTACCTCTCCCTCCCATTTTACCGGGAGATCTTGGATCTGTGGAATGAGTTAAATCCCTCCCAAGACGACCCTGTATCAGCTGTGTTTGGTCCAGCTGCACCCTTTTGGGAAACATCTCTAGGTCAACAAGTGGCTCATTTTTCCATTTCATCCCCACCCAATTGGGCTACTCCTAAAGAACTTTTGGCACCCTTCTGTAACCGCCTAGACAGATTACATGCCATGGGCGACGAATTTCGAAGACAATGTCTTTTATGAAGGGTTCAAGACCTGGAGTTACCCGCATATCCGCAAATCCTAATTCACTCTTTATCTTATGACTCACCGAAACCATCCATCCACAACATGACCGCTTATAAACCTGGTCTACCCTCACTTCCTGCAAGTACATACCTTAGACAGGAGACCAGTTCTATACCCCAAATGACTCAACTTGTTGAAAGACAAGAGTCCAACACGACTCTTACTACTTCGAGAACATTACCCACTCCTCCCCCACCCAAAATTTCACGGGGAGGATACTCTTTACCCCCTAATTTTCTTACAAGTAATGTTAATCCCGTAGCAAGTAATCAAAAACCCACGTTGGGTCAACCATCGATTAGTGGTCAGCACGTTGTTGCTGGGGGAAAGCCCCCATCTCCTAACCATAATACTGGAGAAGGAATTCCTATCGGACCTTCCGATGGAACTTCGTTACCCGATAGAGCATCCACCATGGGATTATCTCATGTTGGGGGACCATCCAATTCAACTCAACCATCATGGAGTCAAGCGTATCCAGGTTATCTTAACCCTATGTCGGGACAATTTAATCCCGGAAACGCACTCTACGGGATCCCTTATCCTAGAAATCCATACAATCTATGGGGACACCAAAATGTTTTACAACATGTACCGCCACCAACCATCCCTAAAGTACCACCACCCCCGTTTGGTCCCCCTCCACCTCCCTCTGGAGACGGTGGGCCCACATATAATTTCGGAGGCTGTGGAACTCTACCTTCTAGTGGAGGATCACCTCATTCTGGAAACCATGGCCAACCCCCTCCTGATCGTGGAGACAGAGGCCCTCCTCCTACCGGTGGAGGTGGAGAATTTGCCCCTTTCTGCAGAGGCAGAGGACCAACCCCCCGGGTGGTAGTGGGCCCCCACCTCTTGGTGGAGGACCACCCTATTCCAGTGGAAGTGGTGGAGGACCACCCTATTTTGGTGGAGGTGGCAGAGGAGGACCACACCCTTTCGGTGGCAGTGGTGGCGGAGGCCCCCACGCTTCCGGCAGAGGTGGTGCACCACCACCCCCTCCCGACGGAGGACCACCTTATCCCGATAGATGTGGCGGAGGTCCACCTTATCCCGGTGGAGGCGGTGGACCCCCACCATTTGGATGAGGCCCACCCCCTCCTGGTGGTTGCGGAAGACCCCTACGTTATGGTAACGGACCACCCTATTATGGCGATGGACCTACATATGGTATGGGCGACACACCCCCTTACGACCAGTGTCTAATGGGAACACCCTACAACTAGTCGATCAAAGGTCCCACTAGTCCATACATGCCATATCAATACTATCAATACCCGCAGTTGAATCAACAGCTTCCTTTCTTGGCCACCCTGGACCTACCAACCTATCTCATCTAACAAACGACCCCATCTTCCACGGACATAATTAGCCACCAATTTCAGTGAAACTACCATCTGATATTCCCAAATTTGATGGAAAACCTGGTGAGGATCCCAAAAATCATGTGATGACATACCATTTATGGTGTTCATCCAACTCCTTGATGGACGACTCGATCCATCTTAGGTTATTCCAATGGACTCTCACCAGCCCAGCTGCCAAGTGGTATATTGAATTACCACCCAACTCTTTTCCATATTTTTGCTCTCTTGCAATGTCATTTTTGACCCATTTCCAGTTTCCCATTCACTATGAGACTGGTATGGACTTACTGACCTTGCTTCGTCAACACATCGCCACTCATATCTCAGATCATATCCATGAGTGGCGAAGGAGGAGATGTCTCATTAAGTCCCAGATTCCAGACCAAATCACAGCTGACTGGTTCACAAAGTCTCTCTTACATGTCGTATCTTGAGATGTGGCCATGGGAGGGGCTGTCACTAAGGAACATTCTATTTTCCGTGCCCATTACTTAGACCTATTCTATGCTCAATCTGATACGTTGTATGAAATTGTTCCTAACACATGCCACCCTACGTATGACCTTGTAAAAGCAACCAAGGGACCTTAGGCCGATGGCATCATTGGTTCCCTTACCTCCCAGCATTCTACTCAAACTAGTGGATCGTCGAACCCCCAAGGTTCTTCCCCATCCCCACCACAGGCTGGAAACAACACCACCAAGTCACCCACTCCTGCCTCCACCAAAGAGGTGAATTATGTTCAATCAACTTCATCTCATAAATCTGGTGGTAAGAAGAAAAACAAAGGCAAACCTAATAAATCTTCTAACCAACAGGAGCCTAAGCTCACCCCTAAAGACACCAAACAGAAGAGGAAGTTGAAGTATCCTTGTTTACTGTGTGGTGGAGATCATTTCTCTAAGGAATGTCCTCACCGAGATGAAGTACATAATTTTCTCAAGGGAAACCCTACTCCCATAGTTCTCAATGATCCCTTCCCTACTCAGAATCAACAGTTGGTTGCTCAAGCCTCCCCTACACAAGGCAAGGCATCCTCGACTGCACATGTTCTCATGATGTGTAGTGAGATGGTGAATTTGAACACATGCTTTCATTCATATGACTCAGTCCCTCTGAAGGAACCCGTTGGAAGTAATACTGAAAAATATTCCACTTTTGTGACCAATGTTACCATACCGTAGGCCTCTCTCACCATTGAGAATCCTTCTTTATAGTCAGTTTTGGGACTGCCCAAGAGCACGATTCAGAAAGCAGTTTTCAATCCCAATGCTCAGGAAACTCAAAATTACAATATTGTAGAGGACTTGGTGCAAGCTCCTTGTTCAATGTCTACACTAGAGGTCTTGCAGAATTGTCCCAATCAATGCAAGACTCTTCTTGCTGCTATTGGTGCAATAGACCCGAATTCCTCGAATACAATCATGTTTCGACTTGAGTATTTTAAACTGAGGCTTTCCCACCAACTTGCATTTCAAGTTGCTACAAATGTTGCTGGGAAAATAGCCCATCGTACTATCCTATACGAAGGGGCTTCTCCCTCGGTCATGTCGCTGTCATGTTGGAGATCCATTGGTTCTCCTGAACTGAACCGTTCTCCCACCACCTTGAAAGAATTCGACAGTCGTGGCTTTCAACCCCATGGGATATTACAAGCCTTAGCAGTCGAGTTGGGGGCTAAGACCGCAACCATTAGCATGGAATTAGTCGTATCCCACTTGGATTATAATCTCTTACTTGGTCGTAATTGGTTTTACGCCATGACTGTGGTCGCGTCTTCCATCTTCCGCATAGTGCAATTCCCCCACCAAGGCTAAATTGTCACTATCGACCAAATGGAATTCTACACACCGGACACTGCTACTCATCCCGGCAATAATGTCCCATTGCTTGGACAATCTTTGCAGCTATATGAGAGTGTGGGGGTCGGCCTCATAAAAGACTCATCTCTTATGGGCGTATTTCCAACTACGGATCCACCTAACCATGTTTCCGTAGTGAACATAATCTCCTCTGGGATTCCATCTTTTCGAAACTCTAACGATCAATGGCTTGTTCCCGGCGAAGCCACCATGCACTTGATTGGAGATACTATGCCTTTTTCACCCGCTGAACTCACTTACGAGGCTATCCAGTCAGCACTTGAGGACCACTTGCCTATGGCCTATACATCCTATTCTCTATAGCGAATGTCATCCTTACCTGATCCTCTGCTCCAGAGTTTTCTATCTAATGATTCCATCATGGAGATTATGAGTGCGGATGACCCCCCGTGGGAAGACCTCCACCATATATCATCTTTCCTTCCCCCATTGGATTATGTAGAGAACAACAGCACCACCATTTTTACACCAGATGTCTACCCTTACCCTCCGTCCCCGATACTCACGTGTCATACAGGCACTACGTAAAACTTGGCAAACATCAAAGCCACCACCCCAATTGACATCTCGGTTACTCCTGGTGTAGTGGAACATATTCGTTTAGGCCATAAATGTTCCCTTGAAGAGATTACTACTTTTATGGCCTTTTTCAAGCAATTCCGAGACGTGTTTGCTTGGACCTATGAGGAAATTCCTGGGACAGACCGTGCTATTTTTTCACATGAAATCAAAACCTATCTCGATGCTAAAACAGTCCACCAAAAGTTATGACTGATACACCCTCAAAATACTGCGGCAACCAAGGAAGAAATTGAGAATCTCTTGAAGGCTAGCTTTATCTACCTTGTTCCATTAACATAATGGGTCTCAAATGTCGTTCCTGTGGCTAAGAAGCAGGGCACCATTCATGTTTGTTTCGATTATCAGGATTTGAACAAGGCTTGTCCTAAGGACAACCACCCCACTCCCTTTATCAATCAAATCATAGACAATTGTGCTGGAAGTGTCATCTTTTCATTCATGGATGGCTTCTCCGATTACAACCAGGTTGAGATCCACCCGGCCGACCAACATAAGACAACTTTCATCCTCCCTTGGGGCATTTTTGCTTATCGCAAGCTCCCTTTTGGTCTCAAAAATGCTGGTGCCACATTCTAGCGGGCCATGTCGTACGCTTTTCATGATGTGAAGGACTTCGTGGAACCTTACCTTGATGACCTACCTGCCCATTCACGTCAGTGTGAGTTCCACATTGATCATCTGATGACCATATTCGTCAGATGCAGGCAGTATAACATCCACCTAAACCCTCACAAGTGTATCTTCTACGTCGATTCTGGATGCCTCCTAGGTTTTATCATTTCGAAGGATGGGATCCACATTGATCCGTTGAAGGTGGAAACCATTGTTTCTCTCCCACCTCCTACTAACGTTACAGAACTACAAAGTTTGCAAGGGAAGGAAACTTAACTATGGCGTTTTGTCTGTAATTTCACTCATAAGACACAGGGCTACCTGAGATTACTAAAGAAGGACGTCTCGTTCATTTGGGATGATCAAGTGCAACAATCCTTTGATAGTCTAAAACATGCCATTACGCATGCCCCTGTGATGCAACCGCCCAATTACTACAAAGATTACATTCTTTATCTTACCTCTTTTGCCACCATGATCACCATGGTCTTGGTGCAGGAGGACAACAACTCCCAGGAACATGTGATATATTACCTTAGTAAGGGTATTATTGACTCTGAAACTCGTTACTCACATGTCGAGAAACTTGCTCATGCAACAGTCATCGCTGTCCAAAAGTTTCGTCATTACATACTGCTCCGCACCACCACCATCATTGCTGACTCGAACCCCATGTACCACGTTTTAACATGCCAAGTACTTGGGGGAAAGTATTCACACTGGATCGTGATACTTCAGGAGTTCGACCTCCTCTTTGAGAAATCCAATTCTAAGAAGTCTTTGGTGTTCGTTGAGTTCATTTGTGATCTTCCCCGTGTCGATTTAGGATCTGAGCCCAATGATTCTCTTCCGGACGAATCATTGTTCCTTATCAGCATGTCTGACCCCTGGTATGGAGATATTACCTTTTATCTTCAAACCCAATGTCTCAACCCCCAACTTTCTCATGACGATCATTGTCGTATCCACTACCACGCCAAGTATTACTTGATCATTAGCGATACCCTGTATCGTCGTGGTATTGATTCAGTTCTCCGATGATGTCTAACACATGAAGAGGATGAACACGTCTTGAATGATTGTCACTCTGGGGCTTGTGGCGGTCATCTCTCTGGGATGGCTACAGCCCAGAAGATACTACGCGTGGGATACTAATGGCCATCCATATTTAAATATTGTATTGAGGCCATTAAACGATGTCCCCCATGCCAACATTTTCAAGTGAAAAAGTGCACCCAACCTGCCTCGTTACATCCGGTTATTTCCATTGGCCTCTTTGCAAAATGGGGCATACACTTTATGCACTGTAATCCTACCTCGGATAGGGGGAATGGTTACATCATAGTAGTCATGGATTACTTTACTAAATGGGTTGAGGCTATGCCTACATACAACAAAGACAGAAAAACCACCACACTCTTCATGTTTAATCATGTTATTGCATGGTTTGGAGTTCCACAAGCCATAGTCACTAACCATGGATCTCACTTTCAGAACCACATGGTAGATGAATTAAGCTCTTGATTAGGTTTTCATCATGAAAACTCAACCCCTTACCACCCACAGTCCAATGGACAAGAAAAGGCCATCAACAAGGTATTGAAAACCATGATTCAACGCATGGTGGGTACACACAAGTCTAATTGGAACAACATGCTCTTTTCCGCACTATGGGCATACCGGACCTTCGTTAAGACTGCCACTGGATTTACACCGTTTCAGTTAGTTTATGGACTAGAGGAAGCCCTACCAATAGAGTGCGATATTCCATCACTCAAACTCATAGTCGAACTTCTTCCGAACACCACTATCGAGGAAGAGCAATTCCTTTACCTAGAAAAACTTGACGAGACCCACCGCAATGCTGCTCTTGCCAACGAGGCACGCAAGAAGCGCATAAAGGCACAATATGATAGGTCAGTCAAAACTCGTGTCTTTAATGAGAGTGATTTGTTCCTCACATAAGACCAAAATCACGTTAAGTTGGGGGCAGGTAAGTTCGAGTCCATGTGGCATGGACCGTACATAGTGAAATGTGTTCCCAAGTAGGGAGCCTACGAACTAGAGGACTATGATGCGATATCTTTGGGTGAGCCCCACAATAGGCTCTACCTAAAGAGGTACTATGCCTGATCCTTTTAGGCATATATATCTTGTATATACTGTACATGGTGTGTGTGTTTTGTGTGGTGTGATGCTTTTTTTTAGTGTGTCTAGGTCTTGTTTCATTTCTTATACCATGTTCTGTCTGCATGTGCAGATGACAACTTGTTATGGATTCGAGGACGACGCCAGCCGGCATGCCCATAACCTTGCTTTGGTAGCCTGGGTACTTTATTCCCCAACCGGCGAGCTCATTAGCTCAGGAGGGATTTGCTTAGGATTCGCAACCAACAATGCTGTAGAGTATCAGGCGGTGATTTGAACCCTAATTGATGCTCTTTCCTTGGGTATGAACCATGTTGTTATCCATCTGGATTCGCAACTAGTGGTTTCTCATCTCAATCGGGTCTACGCTATCCACGACCCCACTTTACTCTATCTCTTCCAACGAATCTGTCTTCTGAAAAGGTCTTTGGAATCTATTCAATACCTGCACATTCCACGAGACATGAATACAGTTGCTGACTCGATGTCCAACTTCATTTTGGATTGGTACATTGCACACACATAACATATTCAAAAAAATATAAAAATAGACATAACATGTAAATCATCCATTGAATAAGAAAACATGTAAGACAAGATATCATAATTCACTATTATAACAAAAAATGTATAAAACCACTAATAATGTATGTTTATATATATCAATCAATACAAAATGCTAGTGCTGATACAAAAGTCTGAACCATGCTAGCTTTCAATAAGAGTCATCTCTACAAAAAATATGAAGCCTATAAGATTTCAGTGTATACATATATAATCCATGCACCTAAACCCTATGCTGCATAACCCTAGGCGGCTCAGCCCCAGGCTGCACCTGGTAACAGGATACAGCCCTCGCCACCTTCTGGAGAAGCATGCCGAAACAAGCTGATACCCCAACCGTCAACTCCTGATAACGGAGGGGTAGGTCATGCATAGTAGTCTCTGGGATATCTGAGGTCATCCTCTGGAGTTTCTCCTCGGTCACCTCTTTCTCCTCAAGAGCATCACGGACCGCAGGCTCCATCTCTGGTGCTCCTCCTCTCCTTAGAAGGTGAGAGAATCCAAGTGGTCACTCTGGACCCACATCTGCAAGAAACATGTAAACGTCATCAACACTACTACAACAAAAAAAAAAATCATAAAATGCATAAAATATAAAAACACAAGTAGTTGTTCTTACCAATGTCACCTCACTGCATCCCCTCGGGAAGCACCAATTCTAGGTCTCCTCAGAAGTCTATACCATCGTATGGATAATCCTCCACCATGAGGATCTGTCCCTGCAGCCACGAGAAGAACACTGTACCAAAATTGATGATGGGACCCCCACCACCATGGTGATCCATCACCTTTTCCCATCTCATCATGTGAGGATCAGGTACATCCCTGATCCGTGAGGTCCACTTGTGGGCACAAGTGGGGCATCCGCTCCAGCATAAAGGATACCACTACCGAACCATACCCAAATTGCTTCAGCGCCCCGCGCTGGAATTTGTTCAACTGATCTCAGAGGTTGGTGAGAAGCCCCTTGCACCAGTTAAACACAGTAGGAGTCATGCACTCCTCGACATACATCATTTGCAATATTATCCCTAAGTGAGCAAATCGGCGACCAGCAACTCGCACAATGGTAAAGAGTATCGCTCGAAGAGCTTGGTCCCTAACATCCTCGATGGGAATTTTCCCACTAACCATCGTAGTACCCGAAGTACACCAATGATCTATCATGTCCTCTACCGAACAACCACCACCTCGTGATCAGGTCAAGGACATAGCGCTCCCTCGCTAGGATAACCCTGTCAAAAAGTAGATGTCCTCAACATCCATGGTAAGCGTGTGCTCACCTATCTGAAAGTACTGCTGAATAGGGTCCCAACATTGGACCAGGTATGTCAACAGTGGTACTTGGGATATCATCCCCAGCACTTGAAAATACTTGAGTAGCCCACAATTCCTCAACGCTACAACACATTGTGGATTATTTTCCACTTGCATATCTTTGAGCTCATGCTCGCGTTCCCACCACTCAAGAACCATTGTGCTCACCCCAAACTTGTCAAGAAAGACATTTTAACACCTTTAGAATTTTTCCCAACCTATAAATTTTTTTATTTTGGCTAGGTTTTGAATTTAAATTGGTGGTTTGCACCAACACAAAACGTCCATCTGGACAAGGCGGTGCTGACACTGAAATCCCTTTCGGGTTCTGCGCCGGCACAGATCCTAAAAGGGTTACCTACGTCGGCCCGTGAACACAAACCTCCCAACTTAACATGCTCAAAAACTACCTAAATGAAAGACAAAGAAAATTCTAAACCACTAGAAAGGTAAAGGGATAGGTTTAGTGTTACCTGTCGCTGATGGTGCCTGAAATGATGGATCATAGCTCCCGGAATCAGCAGAAGACGAACGTCTCCAAAGGGCACTTTTCACCTCTCCAACTTGGTAAAAAAAATAGTAATTATTTTTACCATTTACCCCTATTTATATTGAAAAAGAGCATATTCCCTTTTTAATTTATTCTAGAATGGGTTATTTTGCTATAGTTGGGCTTGTTTATATCCGGTTAATCAGTTTTGACCTAGTTGCAAGCTTGCAGGTGAAGTTCAATGCCACTTTGGTCAAGTTTTTCGTAGTTATGATCTTTTTGCGTATATGCTCAGGTATGAACACTCATAGAGCGTCTTTTTGTCATTATTTCGCTCATTAAGTACAAATTATTAATGACAACCAAGCTAACTCTTCTTTCTTTCTCTTGCTTGATAAACGATGAGAATAAGTCACTGAGTTATATTTTATCATTTTTTTGGGCTCGTTAAACTCCTATAAAAAAATGAACCCCCCTCGATTTGTTCTTTAAGCTCTTTTCAAGTTGTCTAAATATGAAAAGATCACCAAGCGAACTTGATGCATTCATGCTTGTAAAAGTATTTGAATGATCGTCCCCCTGGTGATAGTTTACCCATTTTTCGGACCATGGGGAACTACTTACGAAAAAAGAATACTCTAGTCAATCATGACTGGAAGAGTCCTCTCTTGCGTTGTTTTACTTTTTTCGGGTGAAGAGGCTAACCTTACAAAAAATGACATTTGGAGTCTTCTTTAGTTCTTTTCAGAATCTCTAAACATGAAATGACACTGATTTTACCTTCTATGGACTCATTAAAACTCAACATCGAAGGGTCCACCATGGGACAAACCCCTCCTTTCCCAGGCTCGAAAAACGTTTGGGATTGGACTCATCTATGAGATGAGCTATACCGAGCATTTGGTTACCCTCATCAAGCTTGCAAAAACACATGAGGTACTCATCAGTCATGATGGGGAAAAAGGAAAGTTTTTGTGTTACGCCTTTACCTATGGTAGTACTTAGTCGTTCTTGAACATGGCACTCATTTGCATTTTCATTCAGTACTTGGATAATCCGTTTGTCCTTGAGTCTTGTCACTCCTTTGGGCCATCCAAAGAATGTTTCCACCATTAGTTGCATTAGGGGTTAAGGTCATTCTCATCATGTCAATACTATCAAGTCATGCCATGCCCATGTTCAAGATACATTCACCGCTCTTCATTTGTAGTCAGTACACCTTCCATCATGCCGGTCTACTCTGAGTCAGTCTTGCATGTTACTATACCATCCGATCTACTCCAAACATATGTTATCGTGTTTCATGTCGATGATTGGGGATTCATCATGGCCCTCCTTTGAAATATTCATCCTTGTTGACTCCAACACATCATTCGAGGACTGAATCTAGAAACCATTCGAGTACCTTGGGCCTGCATGCCTCAATGGAAGGTTACCTCGCTTTCGACATGAGTTTTCATCATTGACTCTTTATTGAAAGATTTCGTCAAAGCGTTCAAATTCAACTCATTCATTCGCGCATGATGATATGTACTATGATACCTTGGGGATCATTGACATAAATGGTGATTTCCCATGTGCTTGTTAACGATATACATCAGTGACCAGTAATCAAGTGGTTTCTACCATGTTTGACATCAAGACATTTGTAATCACATGGATAGATTCGTATCATTGCGGGTTTGGCTTGAATAGCCTGGGGAGTCATGTTTTACCCAGGTTGCGATGGAGATTGTTTGAGTTATATCACATGTATCCACTTTGTATTAGTCGTGTTTGTGTTATCATCTCATCATGGATCTATGCTTGTGTCTAGTAGCCATGATTGTGTTCAGTCGGTCTTTCATACCATGGATTTTCATTGTATTGGTCGGAAACCATGTTATGAGTCATATGAGACTATGTTCTCAGATTCAGTTTTACTGCAACAACATCTTCCATCCGACAAGTCCTTTCCATCCTTCTATCAAATATTTTCACCTGTCTAGTTCTATCAACTTCATGCTTTGGGGGGAATTTTGTTACACCCAAAATCTCACCATCATGAGACATATGTCAATGCAGTGCCTCAATCCCTGAAGTTCCATAATCAAGTTAGTCAGTTAGAGCAAGTTGATGTCCTTCGTCCACATTCCTAATTGGATTGGCACATGTTGTATTTGGGAAAGAAGTGTCGGCATAGGTTGTCCTCATGCAGCCTGCACCAGAGTTAGTTTAATGAGATAAAGGTATCTTTCAAAGCAAATTCTAGAATTTGGATGAGGTGGATCTCTATCCCTAACTCCTAGGTGAGATGGGCTTCAGTTCCCTACCCTTGAGGAAAGATCCCTTATCCCTCTCCCCATGATCCTCAACCTATTCTATCCACTTGGTCCTATAAATGCACGATCCCTCTCCATTCCAAAGAGAGGAAGGCTATAGCATCCATATGCTGGTGAAATAAGCTTAGGATATCATCATTCATCCATTGGAGGCACCCATTTCTCCTTAGAGGCATTGGCTTGGCTTGTTGGAGAAATACTACAATGTTAGGGCTTGGTTGTAATCCTCACTCTTTTATGTATTTCCAAATTTATACAGTAATACAAAACTCTTTCCATAAATGTCTTGTTGTTCATTTGATATTTATGGTTTACTTCCTTAACTATTTGCTTAGATGAATTATTGTGTAGATGTGCTATTACTGTTTGTTTGTCTCTTGCATGTTCTCAAAGGTCTTACATCTTTGGATCTAATGACCGTGGAACATAGAGTGACAAGGGAGAAAGAGATCCACATATATGAAAGGTAAGATGTCTACATCTCTCGATCTCTAATTGGATATAGGAAGGTAGATTTGTATTCTGTCTGATTTGTTCTAGATTCACATTGAACTAGCGAGATCATGCCTTAAGTCCTCTTTCGGTAGATTGTCCAGTAACAGATTCATCAAAGCATCCCAAAGATATTCTGAAACAAAAGATCCCACTGAAAATCCTTCCATATTATGTTTTTGATCAAGGAATATTCCTAAGGATGGATCATGTGGGGAATTCATGGCGATTTCTGAAAATCCTCCCATATTATGTTTTCGATCAAGGAATATTCCTAAGGATGGATCGTGTGGGGAATTCATGGCGATTTAAATAGCAATCACCGCCATCCAATGAAAGATCAAACATGATTATAGACATTAGATCAAAAGGTGACAAATTTTTTTGGTTAAGCTTCAAAGTTAGTGGCATGGTCGGGGGTCTCGATAGAATTAGGCCAATAACCTATCAGGTCAAAACCCGTGGCAGTGGAATGCACTTAGTGGGGTCACATACAAGTGATTTCAGAAGAAATACTTATAGAGATCGTCGATGGAGAATGATCACATGCGAATCATAATAAAAACCATTGACATATTTGATTGGTTGTCAGAAACCTACAATTGAGTTGAAAATAAGCGTGACTCCTAAGGGAAGGTCCACTTGGGAAACCCCATAGTGATGAAAAGTGGCAGTAGCTGATTGGTTGATGGAGGACCCACAACGGGGTTCATAAAATGATTTCTTAGGGAAGGCTTGACAAGGGAACCCCACAACAATGACAAGTGGGAGTAGTCGATTGGTCAGTGGACGTGTCATGTCCCCTCCCATCATACCAATGCGATGGAGAGGATCATGATGCTAAAACCGGGTAGCTATCCCCATGAGCTTTTAAATAAGCATTCACATAATATAAAAGAACATATGAAATGTATAATTATAAGAAAAAACATAGCAGAAATAATTTCGGTAACACATCCATCATACATTCAAGATATTCATCAAATAAATAAATGCAAAGTTAACACAAGAGAGTACTTATCTTATAACAAAGTAGTCCCAAGCAACCAGCTATGCATTTTCAACGTTCCACCCAACCATAGGCCAGTTGTGCTTATCAACCTCTTGATACAACTGCCACCCCCGAGCTGGGCATGATCTCTACAAGGAACCAGGGAATAGCAGATTCACACATAGCCAAGCATACACCAAGGTGAGCCAAGCCAATCTACAATTGGGTTTATCAAGCTGCTAGGAAATGGAAAGAAAGAGTGGCTAAGCTAGAGAGCTCAAGCACAGAGCCAGGGGTAACCTTACAAGATCTATCTAGCTTGGCACCCACAATAACTACACACCCAGCACAAGGAAGTATTATTTTCACTATTGTACAGTCCCTCAAGCCATACCTTCCCCATCTAGTGCTCTCAAGGTGTGCATAGAAGAGTATCCAAAGCCCTCTTGATCTTCCTGAGAGGTTATCTCCCCCACTAGGTTTATCAAGCCAATTTTGTCCACTACCACTCCAAATCTCTTGCTCACAGATTCAAACCATAACAAGGATGCACATAATAGTAGAACCACAGTTATTGGGTATAATAAAAGCATTTTTACAGTGAGATGCCCCAAAGATGGGGATTCTACCAATTCAGAAAAAATGTGGGAAAGCCCAAAAATGAAACTGGAAGATGGGGAACAACCCTAGGAAGCCAAATCCGTTTTCAGAAAAATGTCCACGGACATTCTGGGGCAAAAACGGCCTCCATAACAGTCCCAAATCATGGTCCTCCTCTCCCACCCACTGTGTAACACAAAAACGAGCTCCCAACCATGGAAAAATGCAGGAAAATGATGACAAACATGATGGGGAAAGACCCAGTAGTTCAGACTGCATGAGAAAGGAAAGACTATTGGTTCAGAATGGCTTTGGGCACCATTTCGTGGGTGTTTTCTTTCCCAAGAAGCAAAAATATGAATTCCCAGGTTGATGGCTTGCCCATGCATGAAATTGGCTGCCATACCTCTTCATTCCCAAGGCATTAACTGCCTCAACCAATTTCTGGAAGAATTAAATGATTGAGTCGATAACCCAAAATGGGTAGTTGTTGGTTTATGGGTTTTCTCATTGACACATGGATTAACACCATTGGCTCAAGGGTTTGAATAATTTTCCTCCCTATTCCTTGTAGAATCATGCCCCCATCTCTTTATTGCATTGCATAGCTAGTTGTGGGTTTTTGATTAAAATTCATATTTACATGATGTCTTAATTTACATTGTGCCTATCTAGCACAAGAACCATAGGCATCTATTTTTAATTGCCGATACATAAAATGCTAAATCAATGGTGGGGCCTTGGCCTTGAGCTCCTCACCATGATTAAGTAACAATATTTACATCATTTACGATTTAATGCGAAGGGGGTCAAAATGGGGACGTGACATTCCCCTCCCCTTACATTAGCACTATCCTCAGTGCTCATCAAAATTGAACAAAAATGGATATGCCACCCTCATGGCATCCTCCAGCTCCCATGTAGCCTCATCGGGACCGTAGTGCTTCCATTGCACCCTTACTTGTCCGATGGCTTGGTTCCGGAGCAATGTTACCTTCTTGTCTAGAATGCACAACGGATCGGTTTGGAATTCTCCCTCGAGTTCCACCTGGATCACATCCCAATTAATCACATGGTTAGGATCATGTACATATTTCTTAAGCAAAGAGACATGAAAAACATTATGAGCTTTAGTGCTAGCAGGCAATGCAAGTCTATATGCAACTGGCCCTATTCTTTCAAGCACTTCAAATGGCCCACAATATCTAGGTGATAGTTTGGCACAACTCCCAAGCTTCAAGAAACTCTTCCTTGATCTCACTCTAAGATACACATGATCCCCAACATTGAATTCCCTATGCACTCTATGTTTATTTGCATAGCTTTTTTATCTATCCTGAGCTGTTTTTAAATTCTGTCTGATCTTGGCAATTTCTTGCTCCATTTCCTTAAGCAATTCTGGCCCAAGTACAATTCTGTTCACTGGATTGTCCCAAGTCACTGGTGTCCTACACCTTCTGCCGTATAAAGCCTCATATGGACTTATTCCCAATGATTCTTGCTTCCCATTATCATATGCAAACTCTACCAGGTGTAGATAATCCTCCCACTTGGATGGTTTGTCCATTACATACATGCGAAGCATGTGTTCAAGCACCTGATTTACTCTTTCTATTTTCCCATCTGTTTGAAGATGGTACGTGGTGCTAAAGTTCAATTGTGTACCCAAATATGCAAAGAGACCTTTCCAAAAATTGGAAGTGAACTTGGTATCCCTGTCAGAAATTATTGCCTTAGGAAACCCATGTAATCTGAAAATTTCCTTCATGAAAATATTTGCAATGGCATCGGCTTTATGTGTGGACTTAACCAGTATGAAATGTGCTTCCTTTGTTAACTTGTCCACCACAACCATGATGGAATCATGTTGTCTCATAGTCATTGGCAATCCTGTAATAAAATCCATGGAAATTATTTCCCATTTCCATTATGGAATTGGCACTGGGTGCAATAAACTTGCAGGGTGTTGGTGTTCAACCTTCACCTGCTGACATTTCATGCACTTAGAAATGTATTCAGCGACATCCTTCTTCATCCCTAGCCAGAAATAATATTTTCTTGCTGTAGCAATTGTTTTTTGATATCTTGGGTGACCAGAGTATGGAGCTTTATGGATTTCATCCATAATAATCCTCCTCAAATCTACCGCATTTGGAATATAGACTCTATTCTTATAAGTAAGAATTCTACCTTATTCCAAATGATAGCCTTCATACTTCTTGCCAAGGTCTTGCTACTACAATTTGTCCTTTATCTACACGTACACTTCATCCTCAACAATATGGTTAACAATCTACTGCCTCAAATCTGGTTGGCAAGTACTAAGTGCTGCCACATACATTTCATGTACCTTCCTGCTGAGTGCATCAGCCACCTTGTTTTCTTTCCCTTTTATGTGTTTGATTTCAAAATCGAATTCGCACAAGAATTCCAACCATCTAGCTTGCCTAGCATTTATAGTTGGCTGATCAAACAAGTATTTCAGACCATAATGGTCTGTCCTTAACTCAAATTTTCTTTCCATTAAGTAATGCCTCCACATCTTTAAAGCATGTACTATGGCTACAAGTTCTACATCATGAGTAGCATAGTTCTTCTCATGCTCCTTCAACTTTCTTGACTCATAGCATATCATGTGGGCGTCTTGCATAAGAACTCCTCCAAGTCCTTGATTGCATGCATCGGTACACACCACAAAGTCTTTTTTTGGCTCTGCATTTTTCAAAATTGGTGCACTTGTAAGAAGATTCTTCAACCGTTGAAAACTTTCCTCACATCTTGGTGACCATTCAAACTTTATCCCCTTCTTTCGCAAAGAAGTGATCAGGTTCGCAACCTTGGATAATCCTTCGATAAACCTCCTGTAGTAACCAGCAAGGCCCATAAAAGATCTCACATCAGTCACATTCCTTGGAGTTGGCCAATTCATAATGGTTTCAATATTCTCAGGGTCTACAGATATTCCTTCGTCGTAAATGATGTGACCGAAATAATGAATTCTATCTTTATAAAAGTGACATTTGCTCAACTTTGCATACAGCTTATTCTCCGTTAGTAATTGCATTGTCATTCTCAAATGTTCTTCATACTCTTCTTCGTTCTTAGAATAGATGAGAATGTCGTCTAGGAATACAAGAACAAACTTGTCCAAATACTTGCTAAAAACATTATTCATGAGACACATGAATGTAGCTAGTGCATTTGTGAGACCGAATGCTACCACTGCAAACTCATAGTGTCCATACCTCATTCTAAAGGTTGTCTTATGAATATCTTCTTCTTTGATTCTTACCTGATGGTAACCAGACCTCAAGTCAATCTTTGAAAATACCTTTGCTCCTCTCATTTGGTCAAAAAGGTCATCAATTCGGGGCAATGGGTATTTTTTCTTCACAGTGACTTTGTTCAACTGCCTGTAGTCAATACATAACCTGAGTGTTCCATCATTCTTTTTCACAAATAGGATAGGTGCTCCCCACGAGGACACACTTGGCCTAATATATTTCTTTTCCAGCAACTCTTGTAATTGCATTTTCAATTCTAGCAATTCTGGTGTACTCATCCTATAGGGTGTCTTAGACACTGGTGCCACTCCTGGCACAAGTTCAATTGTAAAGTCAATGTCTCTCTTTAGAGGGAGTCTTGGAATCTCATCAGGAAAAACATCCCTGAATTCTTGCAATACATTATAGTCCTCCAATTTAAGAGTTTCATTCTCTGCTACCTCTAAAATGTGGGCTGCATACAATTGACATCCTTTCCTACAGAACTTCTTCAACTGCATGGATGTAACCTGTCTAATATAAGTCACATTTGGAATGCCTTTTACAACCCTCGGGTTTCCTTCTTCATCCTTGCATTCAAATGTCTTATTGTAGTAGTCAAGTTTAACCCTGTGTGCCTCTAGCCAATCCATTCCAATGAGAATATCATAGGAACCAAGTGGCAAAATATTCAGATTTGCATAAGTGAATAACCCATCCATCTCTAATGGACATTTCTCTACTATTTCACTAACTTTTCTCTTGGTTCCAGTGGCTATTTGAACTAACCATGATTTACTATGATTTAATTTCTTGAAAGCACAAATCTCAACAATTCTAGGAGTGACATAACTGTGAGTAGATCCAGGATCAATTAAAATAGAAACAGATTGCTTAGCAATCTTACCTTCAACTTCAACCACATTTGACTGATGATTTGCTTGGAGGTCATCTAGTGCTACATAGATTCTAGGGATTGTCCTTGTCATTTGACCCATAGTTTTAGCTCCTTGGATGTTGTGAACTTGATTTGGATTCCCATTCCGATGTGGACAGTTCCTAAGCATGTGCTCCCCTCCACAACCCCAACATTGAAGTGGTTCTCTTGGCTCCTTTGGATCTCTTGGCTTGTCTCCCATCATCCTAGTTGGCTTAGTCACAACCTGGGATGGTTTCCTTTGCTGATTCTGGAATTGAGGAGGCTTGAACCCCTTCTTCCTTTGATCAAACTTTTCATTTTTCCTATCCTTCCATGCCTTATGGAATTCTGGTTTGCTTCTGTTTTGATCAAAGCAATACTTGGACTTTCTTATGGCCTCCTCTAGATTTTGAGGTTCATCGAACTCAATTCTGTCTTTATATGACTGGGGCAGTCAACTTAGGAAACGCTGAATTTTCACCTTATCATCTCGAATGTACCTGACATACCTCAGCAGCTCCAAGAACCTGTTTGCATATTCTTCCATGCTTAATTGTCCCAATCTCAGCTCATGGAACTCTTTCATCTTATCATCATAGTACCTGTCAGAGAGGTACTTCTGCTTGAAGTATTTATTGAACTGCTTCCACATTATCTTCCTTTCATTGATCTTCTTCACTTGCCTGATGTGTTCCCACCATATAGATGCTCTTCCATTCAAGTTGAAGATGGCTACCCTTGCCTTCATATTTCTCGAGTAGTATTGGACTTGAAAATATTTTCTCATCCCAAGAAGCCAAGCTTCAGCTTCTTGACCATATTTTACCTCTCCATCAAATGTAGGAGGTTTCGCCTTCTTAAATTCCCCATGCGAACTGTTCTTATAGTGCCTCTTCCTCTTGCTTTTGCGGGATGAAGAGCTTGAACCCTCAATGGATTCTTCAGAGTCAGATGATTCATTAGAAGAGATTTCTGAAGTATATGTTCTGTCTGTAGAAACTCTTCTTGGGCTGCTGGCCCTCTTGTGGGAATTCCTCCTAAAACTACTTCCACCCCTTTCTAGATTTGATGTCTGATGCCTAGAGTTTATTTGCCTTTGGATGTCTGTAAAACTCTGTAGCATGGCTGCATTTAACTAATTTTTTTCTTCCTGAGCTTTAATCATCCTTTCTTTATCTTCCCTACAGCTTTGCAACTCCACACTTAGGATTCTCATGGTGGTTGCAATACCTGGAGGCGTCTCTTGATTTCTTCTCCCATTAGATTCTGTTTCAGCATTCTCAACATGTATGTTCTCCCCCATGGCATATGTCTCAGGCTCATAGGGATCATGTGCATCATCCATGATTTTGATTTTCTTGGCCCAACCAAGACCCAAAACTTTCCAACTGTACTATCTAGAGTGCTGCCCTGATGTATCTATGATTCTACAAAATGTGTTCATTCACACAATTGTTAGCTGCATTATATTCTCAGAAATTCATAAATTACTTCATGCACGTGGGAAAATATTATATTGACAATTTGTCAAATCATAGAATTTTCTCACAATCAACGACAAATGAGGGGGGAACGACGGGGGTCAAGGGGGCTTGCCCCCTTATGGATTCCCTGCACCACTGCAGGGTGGGTCGAGGGTAGCACCCCCGTTTTTTTTTTATATAAATCCTTCCATTTCGCGCAATCTGGTGCATAAGTTCTGTGGCAATTTTTTCGTTTTCGGCACCTGAAAATATTCCCTGAAAAATGGCTAAAATTCCATGTTTTGGAGCAACTTGTGGATTTCTTCCGCAATTCTTGAGTTCTTCCACAATTTCGGAAGAGAATTCCTTCCGCAGTTTCGGAAGACACTAGGAAATTCTTTCCGCAGTTGCGGGGCGGTTTGTTGAATGCTTCCGCAATTGTGGGGTGGTTTTCCGAATGCTTCCACAATTGCGGGGCGGTTTGTCGAATGCTTCCGCAATTGTGGGGCGGTTTGTCGAATGCTTCCGCAATTGCGAGGCGGTTTTCCGAATGCTTCTGCAATTGTGGAACAACTCGCGAATTCCTTCCACAGTTTCGAGACAACTTTCCAAACTCTTCTGCGTTGCGGAACAATTTTCCGAACTCTTCCACAATTTCAGAATGATTGACTAAACTCTTCCACAATTGCGGGATGATTTTTCGAACTCTTCCGCAATTTCGGAACGATTCTCCGAACTCTTCCGCAATTGCAAGACTATTTCCCGAACTCTTCCGCAATTTCGGAACCATTTTCTGAACTCTTCTGCAATTTTGAAATGATTCACCGAACTCTTTTGCAATTGCGGGACGATTTGCCGAACTCTTCCGCAATTTTGGAACGTTTTTCTGAACTGTTCCGCAATTGCGGGATGATTCACCGAACTCTTCCGCAATTGTGGGACGATTTGCCAAACTCTTCCACAATTTCAGAACAATTCGCCAAATCCTTCTGCAGTTTCAGGCCAACTTGTCGAACTCTTCCGCGTTGCGGAATGACTCGCGGAATCCTTCCGCAGTTTCGGAAGACATTCCGAAATTCTTTCCGCAGTTGCGGAAGTCATTCCGAAATAGACTTAAGCAAAATTTTTCCAAAAACTATTAGGAAAACTCTTAGGCAAGTTTGAATATTTCCTTCTTTCAGTGATGACTGCTGCTCAGCAGGAGGTGATCTTACCTCTGTAATTTTATTCAACTTAGCCATTTTAGGCCCGATGTTGAGACCTGTGGTGATTAGGAAGGGACCTTCCCATGTGACTGTACTCTGATTTGGCCCATAGAGGTCCAATGCTGCAACCAACAACTCTGATACCATTCTGTCATGTACCCTCCCATCATACCAGTGTGATGGAGAGGATTGTGATGATAAAATCGGGTAGCTAGCCCCATGAGCTTTTAAATAAGCATTCACATAATATAAAAGAACATATGAAATGTATAATTATAAGAAAAACACAACGAAAATAATTTCGGTAACACATCCATCATACATTCAATATATTCATCAGATAAATAAATGTAAAGTTAACACAAGAGAGTACTTATCTTATAACAAAGTAGTCCCAAGCAACCAGCTATGCATCTGCAACGTTCCACCCAACCATAGGCCAGTTGTGCTTATCAACCTCTTGATACAACTTCCACCCCCCAGCTGGGCATGATCTCTATAAGGAACCAGGGAACAGCAGACTCACACATAGCCAAGCATACACCAAGGTGAGCCAAGCCAATCTACAATTGGGTTTATCAGACTGCTAGGAAATGGAAATGAAGAGTGGCTAAGCTAGAGAGCTCAAGCACAGAGCCAGGGGTAACCTTACAAGATCTATCTAGCTTGGCACCCACAATACCTACACACCCAGCACAAGGAAGTATTATTTTCACTGCTGTACAGTCCCTCAAGCCATACCTTCCCCATCTAGTGCTCTCAGGGTGTGCATAGAAGAGTAGCCAAAGCCCTCTTAATCTTCTTGAGAGGTTATCTCCCCCACTAGGTTTATCAAGCCAATTCTATCGACTATCACTCCAAATCTCTTGCTCACAAATTCAAACCAAAACAAGGATGCATAATAAAAGCATTTTTATAGTGAGATGCCCCAAAGATGGGGATTCTACCAGTTCAGAAAAACGTGGGAAAGCCCAAAAACAAAACTGGAAGATGGGGAACAACCCTAGGAAGCCAAATCCATTTTCAGAAAAACATCCATGGACATTCTGGGGCAAAAACGACCTCCATAACAGTCCCAAATCATGGTCCTCCTCTCCCAGCCACTTTGTAACACAAAAACGAGCTCCTAGCCATGGAAAAATGCAAGAAAATGATGAAAAACATGATGGGAAAAGACCCAGTAGTTCAGACTGCGTGAGAGAGGAAAGACTATCAGTTCAGAATGGCTTTGGGCACCATTTCGTGGGTGTTTTCTTGCCCAAGAAGAAAAAATACGAATTCCCAGGTTGATGGCTTGCCCATGCATGAAATTGGCTGCCATACCTCTTCATTTCCAAGGCATTAACTGCCTCAACCAATTTCTAGAAGAATTAAATGATTGGGTCTATAACCCAAAATGGGTAGTTGGTAGTTTATGGGTTTTCTCATTGACGCATGGATTAACACCATTGGCTCAAGGGTTTGAATAATTTCCCTCCCTATTCCTTGTAGAATCATGCCCCCATCTCTTTGTTGCATTGCATAGCTAGTTGTGGGTTTTTCATTAAAATTCGTATTTACATGATGTCTTAATTTACATTGTGCCTATCTAGCATAAGAACCATAGGCATCTATTTTTAATTTCCGATACATAAAATGCTAAATCAATGGTGGGGCCTTGGCCTTGAGTTCCTCACCATGATTAAGTAACAATATTTACATCATTTACGATTTAATGCGAAGGGGGTCAAAATGGGGACGTGACAGGACGACCTGTAGCAGGGCTGAAAACAAGCACCCCTAAGGGAAGGCTCACCTAGGGAACGCCATAATGATGACAAGTGGCAGTAGCCAATTGGTCGACAAAAGACCCACATTGTGGTTGAAAAGAATAACTCCTAAGGGAAAGGTTGATGGAGAAGTCCCAAAGAGGGCATGTGTCAGCATATCATTTTTTTGTATGGGAGTGCACAACAAGGTGTTGTTGGGTAGAAACCACCATGCTACATGGCATCTGTTGGTTGGTAAAAATCCAATCCTTTCCATTTTCAAGCAAAATTATGCTATTTCATTACCATCATTCCCAATACTGTAGTCCCATCATTCCATGCCGAGAAAAGAAGAATCCTATTGTTGTTATTGTACCAGAGATCCAGTCACCCAATTTTATAGTCAACAACTGGTTCGGGCAATTAGAAAAGAAGAAGTGATTTCCAAAATAACTGAAATAGGATAGTATCAAGAAACATAAAGCAATATCAAGCAAACATTCCGTTCTATAAAAGGTAAATTGAATCTCATTAAGAGACATCAAACAATTTTGGGAGAAAGACAACTTTCAAGAGTGTAAGATTGCATAACAGTCTAAAGAGAAGAATGGACATATCATGAGATAGACCAAAGGATTCAACAGATTCTACGTCTCATTTTGTTTTAATAAGTAAAAAAATTCTACGTATTTCTATTTCCATCCTAGATTGTGGATTTCATCTTATTCTGAATAAAAGCTTCACTACAGGAAGCCAACTATTGCATCATGTTTATGGTACAAGTGTGATGTATATATTTGAAGGGAATTGATTTCATTTTATATAACTAGTTTCCTTCTAATGAATGTTTGATGCATTCAATAAGTACTTGAAGTATTCATACTATTTAATATGTTAGGATTCAATTTGTCTATTGCTACGAGTTTCACAAAATTAGATTCACACATTTATTGAATTGCTAAATTCTTAATTGCTTGGTATGTTTCATCTATTCACCTCGGTTAAACCATTGAATTCTTAATTTATCAGTGTGTTCATCCCCCATAGAGATTACAAGATTTATCCCTATATATACCTTGTATATTTATAATTGTTTCCATGTACACTTTCATCCATTCTTTCTAAATCAATAAACCTGAATACAAAGAGGGAAAATGCCTTTGGAGTTGACGTCCTTACCTCATCTTTCCCTTTTGTCCTAAGTGTTTGCAAAAAATTAAAGGAAATTCTCAAAATTATGTTTCACATTTGAAAAGGTTGAGATCTAAATATAAATCTTAATACATTGAGCTGTATCATGTCCTTTCATAGTTCCAATAATAGCTGAGAACATCTCAGGGGGTAACAAGAAAAATGGTGTCATTTCCGGGGAGCGAATATATGAAGTTATTTTACCTTAGGGTATGACAATGACAATATATGATTCTTGAATGTGAACGATATTCAGACATAGGTTGTCCGATTATTCACTTGCCGACTCCACTAATACAACTCTGGAAAGAAGCATATCAGAGCTAACCTCATACCTGAAAAAATATAGGGGTTCTTACTAATCCTTCAATATTGGTGACACCACGAAATACTTGAGAGGAAACATTCAAAATAACCATTGAATTCTTGAGGTAAAGGCGATTTAGAGAGTTGGTTGTTTAATCTTCACCTAGAGACTCCAAAACAACCTTTCAAGACAGTCTCCACTAGAGAGACAACCCTGTTGATACAAATAAGAAAAATTGGTTAGTATTATAGTCATGAGTACCTTTAAAGAAATGTTGTCCTGTTTCTCACTCCTTTGTTTCTTTTCCCTATATATTTGAAAATTATTTTCCTTCATTTTATACCATGGAAAAATCATAGGTTCAAGAACTTGTTTTCTTTATCACAACAATAGATCTTGACTATGTCTAGTACTGTCAATATAGTGGAATTGTGTTCATTACCCTCTTTTGTAAACAAAAATGATCCCTCCATCTCATTACCCTTTAAAGACCTTTCCAAACTAGAAGATCTTATTTCCATTCCTATAAAGAGTAAACTACCTTCTGAAGCATCTCTTGAATAAGAATCCTGTATACCACTTCCTCGAATAGAATAAAAAATTTGTGAAATAGGTGAAAAAATAATTCATATTCTTGCTCCTTCAGTTACCGGCATACCTTATGATCACCCTAGAAATATTCACCCCTGGGTTTTAAACAGGTATAAGGCTCTTAACATACCATCTACACTCCATGACTTGTCTCCTAAATATCTCAAATTTATACCTAAGTTGAATGGAGGAGAAGAGATTATAGTAGAAGAGCATATGTCAAAGTTTCAAAACTTTAGTGATAAGCTAAACATTCAATATGAAGATGTGTACATGATAATTTGCAGTTAGTCATTGGAGGGAGATTGAGCTCTATCTCTTCTTGGATGGATTTCCATGACATATTTATGAATAAGTGGGCTATGAGGAAATTGACCACCAATATTTATCTAAGTTTTATACTATCAAGAGGAACACATTATACAACTTGACAAGAACTTTATACTTAAAATGATAACCCTAACCATAAACTCATATTTTTGTGTCAAAAACACCAAAAACAACCATCAAGTCGAAAAGTGGTGCTATTGGTAGCACCCATTTTTCTGGGACTTTAAAATTACAATTTGTTTAAAACCCTGGCCAACCATCGCCGGTTCCATTGCAATCAAAACCATAAATCGAACCATGAATAAAAAATAGTTCTCCCATAGTCACCTTCTTTTTTATTCGGAGTTAAAATTACATCTTGTCTAAAACCTTGGGCTTGACATCCAATGTACCTACAGTGAAACCCCTAAAATTACGCTCCCAGAATCACTCAGAATCACCATGGCACCCCCATTTTTTTTTTCAGGGCTAAATTTACAATTTGTTTGAAACTACAACCCTAACAGTTAATGCCATTACATTGAAAATACCAAACTTAACCCCAAATTGAAAAAAAATGCTACCGAATGACATTGTTTTTTCCAATCGAATTAAAATTACAAACATTTAAAACCATAACGTAAAAGAAAATTAATTTTATATTTTTAAATCACCATAAAAATGATTGCGAAATTCACAAAAATAATTAAAAATTATAAAATTTTGAAAACAAATAAAAAAACATTAATCCTTCAACAACAACAATAATAATATTAAAAATAAAAACATTAAAAATAAATTAAAATTAAAATAAAACCTTAAAGAAACATCATTAAAAAATAAAATAAAAGTAAGTCATTACAAATTACAAACATTATAAAAACAAAAAATAAAAATAAGAACCATTGTAAACAATTAAAAATAAAACATTAGGTTTACAATTAAAAACAAATTAAAACATTAAACGTAAGTAAAATAAATAAATTATAAAATCTTAAAAAGTTAAAATACTTTATAAAAATTTAAAATCATTATAAAATTTTAAAAAGCTAAAATACTTTTTTAAAATTAAAAAGTAATAATAAAAAGACATAAACAAAAAGTCAAAATTAAAAAAATGGTAAGGTTCACGTTACGAAATCAAAATTAAAAATAATAACGCTCACGTGGGTGCAGAAAAGGGAAAGTGTGTGGGGATGAAGGACGGGCTTGATTATGGAATTGATCTCGATTCTATAATCGAGCTCATTCTCCGATCACATTACCCCCACAAGGTTTTGATTCTCAAAATTAGGACGAAGACTGTTTATAGGGCTTAGATTCCCATCAAGAGCACATTACCCGTCCCATTTTTTAATTTATTTTTATTTTTCTTAATATACATTTAATGTTTTTTTATTTATTTCTTAATTATCTATAATGTTTTTAAATTATTATTATTTTTATTTTATTAATGTTATTTCTTATTTATTTTTAATTTAGGTATAATGTGTTTTTTGGTTTTATTATGTTTTAAATTTTTTATGTTTTATGCTTTATTTTTACTCTTTTATAATGTTTTATTTTATGTATGTGTATATTAGGACTAGTGTTTTTAATTTTATTTTTCAAAAATTGTTTTATTTTTAGAATTTTAAAACTTTTTTAAATTATTTTTGTTTTTTTATTGGTTTTATAGTGATTTAAATATATATAGTTTTTTGTTACAATTTGTAAATGTTTGTAATTTTTATTTGATCGAGGAAAGCGTTGCTATTGATATCATCTCTTTTTGATTCAAGAATTGATTTTGGTATTTTCATTTTAATGATATCGATTGTTTGGGTCAAGTTTCAAATAAGCTGTAATTTTAGTCCCATAAAAAAAATAGGGATGGCACGATGATTTTGATTGATTTTTGGAGCATAATTTTATCATTACAATGACACCGGTTGATAAGGATAGGGATTCAAACAAGATGTAATCTTAAACCCGAATAAAAAGGAGGGTGATTATGGGAGAACCATTTTTCAATTCAATGGTCAATTTATAGCTTTGATTCCTATGGCATTGACCGTGGTCGATTGGGGTTTAAAAAAAGTTGTAATTTTAGCCTTGAAAAAAAAAGGTGCTATTGGTAGCACCTCTTTTTGATTCAGGGGTAAAAACAACCACTAAATGTAGCTTATAAAAAGCAAGAACTCTAGAGAGTGCTCGTCAAGTTGTATAATATGTTAAGGAAGAAAGATGAAGATATTTCTATGTTTACTAGAATATTTTGGAGGATTTATCATGACTTACTAGCCGAAATTCAACCTTCTAAACTTGTTGCCATGGTTTATTATACCTTATCTCATCATGCTTTTTCTTTCTTTCTTTGAGAACAAAGACTTAAAACTTTATACCAAATGTTTACTAATGCTAAGGAGATAGAGAATAATGTATGGGCTTCTGGAATGTTGTCTATTCATCATGATGAAGATGTGAATGAATGCAATAATGAAGGCCTTGAAGCTTATGATAAACAACCCAAGGAAGAAAATAAGTTTGCATATGAACCCATCGTTTATGAATATCAAGAGGAAGATGATACACAACAGTTTGATTCCTAAATGCCAAAGAAAAGGAAACAAGTGAGAACAGAGCTCTATATCCCTTCAACTCAAATCCATACCCGACTTGAAGATGCTTCTATCATTAGAGGGGTGAGCATAAGAGGCACACACAATTCAATTCAATAGGATGTTAATCAGGCGATATATAAATTCAACATAAACTTCTATAATGGTGAAGAAAATGAAATTATTGAATATATGTATCTAGATAATTGTGATTTTTATGAATATGTAATGAGTGTCCAACTGCAAATGTTCAAGGTCATAATTATGCCTAGTCTATCTTTCTTATTTCCTTGAGAGTGCTCAATACTTTCATGAGAATGGGATTGCATTATTCAAAAGCATAGAATTTTCCGATGTGTTCAAGGACATGTATATTTATGTTTCCTTGGTCCAGTATTTTGTTGCTCATAAAAATTTTGCTTAAGAGGATAAATACAATTTTTAAGAAAAACTCGTAAATGATCTTCAACAAGGTTTTGATTCTCAAATTTAGGAGGAAGACTGTTTATAGGGCTTAGATTCCCATCAAGAGCAAAGGAAAATACCTACAAGAAATCTGCATGAAGAGATAGTTGTGAAAAAAGAGTTTGTTGTCATACAAAATCTCTTCGACCATTATGTTTGAAAGGAAATCTTTTAGGACTCAGGATCTTTATACGATCATGAAAGAAATGCAAGGCATGGTATTGAATTTGATCTTGAAGAATGTTATAGTAGTTATATTTTAGGGTATGACTTAATAATGAGTACCAATTTGAAGTAGAGTTCTGTTCAAAACAATTTGCAATTGGCTTCAATGGAGATGATTTACTAAAATATACCAAGATGAAAATAACCCCACATCTCCTCCTAATCAACTAGAAGCATAAAGGGAAGTAGATTTTAGGGTATGACTTAATAATGAGTACCAATTTGAAGTAGAGTTTTGTTCAAAACAATTTGCAATAGGCTTCAATGGACATGATTTAATAAAATATTACCAAGATGAAAATCACCCCACATCTCCTCCTAATCAACTAGAAGCATAAAGGGAAGAGCTATGTCTTGAAATAGAAAAAGTGGAGATTATGCATCAACAACTAGCTCATGATGCTGAGAAAGGAGAGGAATCCTTTTTCTATGCAGAAGTTTCCTTCCATATATTTGAAGATCATGTAGCAGCTTATATGGAGTCTACATTCCTAAAATCCTCAATTGTTAAAATTTCCAAAACACTAACAATTTGTGTCTTTAGGTACAAGTGGAAAATGCATAATGTTTTGTAGCTACTATATTGCTTTCATTCCATATCAGTTAATTGAAATCTAGAATTTCTTGCCATGACGAAAGTGTTGACCTAGTTACATTGGGAATTTGTTTACATTTAATCAGATGTTGCCATTCGAGTAGGGAAGGATGTAGTATAGTACAATAATCTCAAAACCGAGCATTTACTTTCAATTAGCATAATTTTAGTTTTCTTTCATATTTTCACTACCAATAAGTTTCCATAGGGCATACTCAGATTCCCATAGTTGAAGGGGTTCATAGTTACAAGCATATGTTTATAGTGTTGGAATATTCACCAATACTGAGAGGGGGGGTGAATGAGTACTAGGCACTTTTTACCATTTTAAACTTTAATATCATATGTAACCATTAACCATTAACAATAAACTTCATCATTACATAAACCATATACAATTCAAAAGAGATGTTGCGTGGAAACCCAAATGGGAAAAAACCATAGAATGCTTATATAATATAAAGATTACATTTAATTGATTTACGAGATCCAACTAGAAGGAGGATACAACTCCCTATTTTATCAAATCCAATTGAAACGAGGCTACAACCCCCTATTTTTTCGACATGCTCCAACTTGTTGTGAGGACTCCAATCCTCAGTGAGCTTTAACTCACTAGATTTACCTACACTAGCTAAAAGGAGGCTACAACCCCTTGTCCTTTACCCATCCTGCCACCCTGATATGAATAAGAGAATCAAGCTGTCACTATCACTATTTATGTCAACCTATACATCATGTATAACTATCTCTGTCAACTTGTACCTGTATCACTATCTCTGTCAACTTGTACTTGTATCAATGTTTTTATCCTTGTCACTATCACAATCACTATATCCTTGTCTCTATATGTGTCACTGTCTTTGTGTCAACCTGTACATGCCTCAAATCTATCTTTCAAGAATGGCCATAAATAATCACCCATAGATTTCATTTTTATCTTCAAACCCTTATACCTTAGTCATTTCCCAACCCTAGGATATTCCAAGATAATTACCATGATCTATGCCAAGATCATCACCATAACACATCTATGCAAAGATAATCACCATGATCTATCCAATATCATAGCCATAATCACCATAACATATCTATGAAAAGATAATTACCGTGATCTATCCAAGATCATAACCATAATAACCATAACATATCTATACAAAGATAATCACCCTGATCTATCCAAGACCATAACCATAATAACCATAACATATCTATGCAATATCACCAAATAAAAGTCTCTGACACATACTCAATATACATACCATTCTCAATACAACAAGATGGACCATAGTCCATGAGAGGCATGATCATCACAAGAGAGACCCATGTATAAGAACCATACCTTTTCCAAGATGACTATATAAGAAATAAAACCTTCACCCAAAAAAACTATAGATCATTTCATCACATAGCTCTTACAATAATATTTCCAATGACCCAAGAAGTTCGTGATTTCGATACCATATGAGAAAGTTATTCCAAATTTATCAGTCTTCACCAAAGAACAAAAGATGGTCCCACACTAGCTTTTCAAAACATTTCGCACTTTCTCCTTAGAGTTGCGCAATAAAGAGAGAGAGAGAGAGAGAGAGATGAATTGATGAGAAAATCAAAAGTCTCTCCTCCTATTTATAGCCTCCAAGATTCCTTTAACTTGCTTTAGGGCCTACATTCTACTTATGCCTAAATTTAGGATCTTTATATTTTAAGGGGTATTTCAATGGGTCAATATCCCACTTCAAGGATTCATCATGGAACTTTAACTTTCCTTTATGATCACTTATCTTCATCAAAGGGGATCTGGGGCTTCTACTCATCATAATTAGTGGACACATCATTATTCCTTTTGAGGTTTCTTTCCTTTTTATGTGGACCCATCCTTACTTTTGGGGTTATGTGGACCCATCATCAATACTTGGGGGATTATTCATACTTCACACCAATATTTCTTTGGACCAACTTTAAGGGATTTTTGGGGCCTTATTCATCATGGGTCATGTGACCCCAACATTTGGTCGTGTGGGCCCAACAATATTATTGTAGAGGTTTCTTCACTTTTCTCACCAACATTACTTAGGGGAAACCTTAGGCACTTATTTAGGGGTTTGACCCATATTCGTATAACCCAAAGTGTCTTCCCATGAGGACCATGCTTAAATTTACACCATAAGGGGACCGCTTTGGAGTTATATACACTAGTAATTTGACATCAATGATAACCTTATTCAACAATCTCACCCATTGTCATCGATGGAAACCATCATACTCCCCCTAGGACCATGATCCCCTTATCTTCATGCTTCCGATCTTTCTCTCCCCCTTTGACATCAATGGAAAAGGGTAACTCCCCTTAACAATATCTCTTCTATTTCGGGCTACACCCCCTGAAAATATTCTGATTTCCTTCTCCAAACTTCTGTAACCGTTTGGCTAGGAGATCTTGCCATGTTGCTTTTGCAAACTCTTGCCATGTGTCCATAGTCATGACATATGTAGCATTCGGCATTATGATTCATCATGCCTCTACAATTTGTTTCCACATGTCCATAATTGTGGCACTTGTGACATTCAACATTGTAGTTCAAGTGGACACCTCCATTTTCTTAAGTATTTCCTTCATAATCTTTGCAATCTCTAGCCTTATGCCCAAAGCTATTCCAAGAGAAACAATTACCAAGAAATATGCTTAAATACCTAGGTGTAGAAGATATTCTTGATGGTGCAACATCTCTGTATTCATATTTCTCTGAAACTTGCTAATGAATCCTTCCTTTGTAGTCTCTTCCTTGATGGGAGCTTCTGAGAATGTGTTCATAACTCTTAGCCTTCCCTTAATTTCTCTTGGAATGTATTCAACTTTCTTTGCCAGTGGTTTGGAGCTTTCACCTTCTTCAACATTTTTATGTTTATCATAACCCCAATCCTATTTTTCAAGTAGAGATCTTTGTTGGTTGAGCATTCCATCTAAGATCAATGTGATCTTCTCAAAATTCAAGTTTGCGGAAGCTGTCTTCTCCAATTTCCGTAGAGTAACAATCTCAAACTCTCTTGTTTGGAAAATTTCTTCGTTCTCCTTTAGTTGACTTGTTAGGACTTCAATTTTCTTTGCTCCTTCCACTTCTATTTTTAGGGAAACAATATCATTTCCTGTCTCTTCATGGTCTTTATGATTTCTACCTTTTGATTATTCTAGTATCTCTTCTAGCAACACATTCTTATTCTTGATCTTCTTCATTTCATCTAGGGCACATATTAGTTGTCTTTCAAGATCGACTTATTCTTCTTTGACTTCTAATCCTTCAGGAGATTTTTGTAGTTCATATTCTTCATCATTAGGCTTTGTATTCATGAACACGAGGAAAGTTTCTTCTTCTTCTGAATCACCATCTTTTCCTTCTTCATATGAACACTCAATAGTAGCATGTCCTATTCTTCCACTTTTAAAACATTTAGAGAGTAACTTAATTGTTACCTTTGTCTCTTTATTTTCATCATCTTCATCTTTTGTGTCAATGTTGGGTGACCTTCCTTCTCCTTTTTCATCTCGTTCTTCATTTACTTCTTCCTCCACTTTGTAAATATTATGTAGCTTGTCCCAAAGATCTTTAGTTGATGTATACTTTCCTAACTTTATTTTCACCAAATATGATAATCCATATAGAATGACAGCCATTTCGATTGCATTGTCCTTCTTTAAATCCTTTTTGGCTACAGATTTTAGTGGTCTTTTTTGAGCATTGGAACCATTAACAACAACAAGCTAGACATCCACACCTAAAGTCATCAAGTAGCATCTCATTCTAATACGCCACAATGAATAATTATTTCCATCAAATATGTGAATACCATTTGAAGAGAATCCTTCTTTTTGATCCATATATGTTCATGATATTCCTTCTAGTGGTTAAAATTTTATGAAGGTAACTGGCTCTTATACTAATTGTTGGAATATTCACCAATTCTAAGAGGGGGGGGGGGGGTTGAATCAGTATTAGGCACTTTTTTACCATTTTAAACTTTAATATCAGATGTAAACATTATCCATTAACAATAAAATTCATCATCACATAAACCATACATAGAACAAAAGATATTTTGCGTGGAAACCCAAATGGGAGAAAACCACATAATGATTTTCTTATATAATATAAATATTACATTCAATTGATTTAACATCTCAAATTGGAAGGAGGATACACCCCCTAGTTTATCAGTTCCAACTGAAAAGAAGCTAGAACCACCTAGTTTTACCATAGGCTCCAACCTGTAGTGAGGACTCTAATCCTTAGTGAGCTCCAACTCACTAGATTTATGGACACTACCTGGAAGGAGGCTACAACCCCCTTCCCTTGTACCATCCTGCCACCTTGATCTAAATAAGAGAATTATCCTGTCACTGTCACTGTATTTGTCAAATTGTACATGTATCACTGTCTCAATTAACCTATACCCGTATCACTATCTCTATCAACCTATACCTGTATTACTATCTCAGTCAACTTGTACATGTCTCACTATATTTATCAACCTATACATGTATCACCATCACTATCAACATGTACCTATATCAATGTTTCTATCTCTATCACTATCATAATCACTATATCTCTATCTCTATCTCTGTCACTATCTCTGTGTCATACTGTGAATGCCTCAAGTCTATCTTTCAATAATTCCCACAAAAAACACCCATAGATTTCATTGGTATTTTCAAACCCTTATATCATAGTCATTTCCAAACCCCAAGATATTCCAAGATAATCACCATGATGTATGCCAAGATAATCACCATAACATAGCTATGCAAAGATAATCATCACGATTTATCCAAGATCATAACCATAATCACCATAACATATCTATGCAAATATAATCACCATGATTTATCCAAGATCATAACCATAATAACCATAACATATCTATGCAAAGATCACTAGTACAAAATGAGAGATAAGTGACTAGGCGACTAAAAAAGTTAGTCACCGTTGTTCTTTCAAGGGATAAACGACTAAAATTGAGCAATTTTAAAGAAGCCAACTAAAAATGACTAAGATAAATGACTAATTTAGTCACGGGATAAAATATATGACTAGATAACAAGTGAGTAAAATAAAAATGACTAACATAAATGACTAATTTAGTCACAAGAATATAAATACGAATAGCTAACAACTATTAATGTGAATTAGTCACTTATGTTAGTCATTTTTAGTTGTGTCACACTAACAATGGAAAATTACAATTTCGATATTGAATTTGTACAATATTTTACTAAATTGTAACAATGCAGATGGATTTAGAGATCTTACTATGGGGTCATGATCCATGTCTGTGGTCCCAAACCACCATATTGGCCCTCCATAGGGGATATTTGGCCTGGAAGTGGGATGTGGTGCTCATTTTGAAGTTTAGAACACTAGATATGGTTTCTAACACCACAAGAAAATGATCTAAACTTCTAGTATGCTCAACCCAGGTCTTGTAATTGACATTGTCCAAGAATTCTAGCAATTGACTAATTGGAACTTTCATATTTATGAGGGTGATTTACCCAAACCGACATGGTTTTAATGAATTCACTATGCGCATGGCCTTGAAGAATTCACAATAAGCACCTTCTCAATAAACTATGTTAGCCACATGAAGAATATTAATGCAACCAATCCTCTTTTAAATACATAAGTTTGTAGTGCAAAACATTGATGCAAGCCAACAAAATACCTTCTTAGCCTATTTTTTTTATTCATTGCTGATAAAAAAACATACAGTCCTCAGTGCTAAAAAGCAGAGGAAAAATCATATAGCTCCTTCTTAGGCTATTTATCAACACAAGAGATCAATAATTAGGATAACTCAGAAAATTTGGTTAATAATCAACTCCTCATATATGCTTCAATGTCCCTTACAACATTTCCTTTTATTGAGCATTGATAATTATACACAATTTTGAAATTTCCATTTGATGGGTGGATGGGATGTGAATTTCTAGGCCTAGTCATCGCATTTCATAATTCCTCATATGAATCCAACACCCATAATTAATAATTTTTTGAATTAATTTTAGACTTTGGATCCCAAGAAAAAATGGTTCTTATATTTTGTGATACAAGGACCTCCTTGAAGGCATTATGCCCTAATGTGAAAAGTCCACGTTTTAAAACTTGGAGTAGTCATGTTTTACAACTTGGAGCTAACATTATCATGGTGGTGTGGCAACATGTGATATTACCACATGATCCTTAAATAATTCTCCCTTGTTCCTTGATCCATGTGAATTACCCTTTCCTTTCATCGTTGACCAAACGTGATGTATGATTTGCTTTGATTTGATATTTATATCCATGGGGGTTCTTAGAACCATGCAAAGCATAAATTTATATACCGTCAAATCTAGTTCAATGCGATTATCATGTCCATATCTTATTTCACCATTTTTACTTTCATAATATTATCCCTTCAACAGATACTCCAAGTTGCATCATGTGCGTCATCATAGTGTGGTTGAGTTGAGTCTTGGATATTTTTCGTCTTTCCCTCTGAGCATCATCATGTCGTTAAGTAAGTTTCATTTTTTTCAGCTCATCGTACTGATTGCATTCATATTTTGTTTGAATGAAACCATCGTCCTTTGACCCTCTCGACAGTCTATTAAAGTTTCAGGAAGTTCATGTATTTTGCATCATGTTAGCTAAAAAATTTCAATTTTCACAACCTCTATTAATTCTCCATATGCATCCATTCATCATGGTTCTCCTCACACTTGATTTTAGAAAGTTCTAAAGTATCCCAGGTCCCTCCTTTGCGAAAAATCACCAATATCCTCCATTTTGAAAAGAAAAAATATACCATATTTACAAAACATATATTATAATAATATTACATAATACCATATTAAAAATATACAATATATTAATAACACAACATTATACATCCATATAATCTTATAAAGCATAGCATATAATATTATACTAACCCAATATATAATATATAGCAATATATTTGCACAGATATTGATTATAAAGCAATATCAAACAATTACAAAACCAAAACCCATGCTCAAATATAAAGACAAATATCAAACAAAACAAAACAATATCAAACAATTTAAAAACTAAAGCCCATGCTCCATCATGTAACAACATGCCTTCATTAATGGTACTCCTCCATCATGGTGATATGCAACCTAGAACCCTCTATTCATAGTGATATGCAACCAACCTCCAAAATGGGGAATATTAACGACTGCCCGACATCCGTGAGCCAATTTTATGGATTTTTCCTTCTTATCGGTGTTGTGAAACCCTGAATTGATGCCAAATTTTTGGCTTTGGCAGGAAGGGGAGTTCTTTGGGTATGAGAGGCTTGGATTTGGCTGGAAGGGGTTTCTTTGGGTCTGAGATGCCATTAATTCTGAATGGTTTTTGGATTTGGAGAGAAGGGGAATTCTTTAGGTATGAGATGCTTGGATTTGGAAGGAAGGGGGTTTATTTGGGTTTGAGAGGCCATTACTTCTTAATGGGGCCTAAAGTGTTGGTTTGGTCCATTTATTAACCCACTAAATTGGTCCCGGTTGGAAATTATAGTTGGAAGTTGCAGTGATGTTGTTTCAAGGTTTGCAAATCTGGTATATAATTGTACATGTTTCCATGGATAAAGGCACACTAGATAGAAATTTGAGGGTCTTGAAGAGGTGGGTGAAGGCTACTGCAGTGTTGGAGTTTGAATTTGATACTTCCCATCCATCTATTACAAATTCTTAGGTTAGTAAATGCCATTCTTTTTGAATTTTTTATAATTTTATATATGATGATAAAATTAAGAGTGGTTACATCTATGTTTGGATTCTACACATCAAATGCATTTTACTTGTAAGTAAATAGTATGAAGATATAATGCTCTTCAGAGAGCTCTAGAATGAAGACATAATGCTCCCAGAGATCTCTAGAATGAAGAAAGAATGCTCTCAGAGAGCTCTAGAATGAAGATTGTTTTGCTTCCTATTTTTGGGCGTGCATTTCATAAGCTTTCCTTGTTGGAATATTGGTCAATACTGAGAGGGGGGTGGGTGAATCAATATTGTTAACTTTATACCATTTTAAACCACTTATTAAACTTAATTAAAACATGGAATCAATAAGATACATAGAACACAGATTTTTATCGTGGAAACCCAATTGGGAAAACCACTAACTCTCTCTATACTGCAAAATTATATTTACAATAAGTTTCTTCCTGCTACTACAAAAAAGGATGCTACTACACCCTTGTTTCTTCCTGCTACTACAGACAGGGATGCTACAACATCCTACTTACCAGCTACTACTAGAAGGAGGCTACGACCCCCTGGTTTTATCAGCTGCTACTGAAAGGATGCTTCGAAACCCTTAACCCTTACTTACCAACTACCACTGAAAGGAGGCTACAACCCCCTTGCAGGCATGTAGCCTGCCCTATCACCGCCCTACCTCCCTAGTATGTTTATATCAATATTATAGATCTTCCTTTAATTCTGTTAGTGGATTTTCTTCACTTTGTTGGTCTCTGTCTTCTCGTGCTGCTACATAGATCTGGATTGCATATATCTTCATTTCTTCTCCTTTGTACTCTGTCTTTTATTCTGCACTTCTTCATCTTGAATGTGCACTTAGCCTGGTCTCTTCCTCTGGTCTCGAAGCTGCTTCATATATTCATCTTTGATACACAAAGGCACTCATGTTTTTCTTATTGAACATTCAATCCGAACTATAGAGACATCACACTTCCACTTCAATCTTCTGCTTTATATATATTTTTTTATTCTTTATGCATTGCATCTTTTCAAAACAAGCTCACACCCTTTCATCTTACAGGCCTTTTCAAAACTCTGTTTAATTAACATTTAATTCATAATTTTGTTTAATCATTTAATTGTTAATCAATTTAATTAATTAACCCTCTTTAGTGATATGTTGGTTTCTTATATCTCAGTTCTTCGGGATTCTTCAATCTCAGGCCTGTGGGCTTCTTCATAACCAAGCTTCCTTCATCCGGGGCATGCTTTCATCTCCCATCCTTCACCTGCGTGCATTTCCAGACACTTATGGATCTTAACCCTCTATATGTGGACATAACCTTGCTTCTGTGGGATTATATTCCTTAATCTCCTTTGAGGGCGTAGCATAGGCCCTTGCGGGCATTTTAAGCTCCTGCGGGATTTTACTTTATCCCCTATGGGTGTCCTCTTAAGCTCCTATGATATTCCTTAACCTTCTTTGTGGGAATATTCATTTTCTTGCGGGCCTATGGGCCTATGGGAACACCCTTTATCCCTTGCCGGAATCACATATCCCCTGCGGACATTTTACAAGCCCCTGTGGGGATTTCTAAATCCCTCATCAACCATGTAATTTTGACACTTACTCAAAATTTTGTCTTTATATGTAAAAACATTTTTTCTTCTATTTTGGCAGATCTCTTTTTCACACTTGTGAACACCAGATGGAGACCTGAAGTCATGAATAGATGGACAAGTTACCAAAGAATGGATCCATGACATTTGATAAATTTATTTGCACAAGGACAAACCTTGGCAGGCATTTCCATATGACCTCTCAAACTCCTATTCTTAACATTTAGCCAATTTTCTTGTGTTTCTCAATATGCAAAATAGTATTTTTCTTACTTTTGGCAGATTGATATTTTGAAAATGTGACCATTATAAGTTAACCTGAAAGTATGGCTAGATAGCCACTTCAACAATGTGACCATTATAAGTTAACCTGAAAGTATGGCTAGATAGCCACTTCAACAATGAACAAGACCATGTCACCTTTAAATTTTACTAACACATACATCTTCTGGCAGGCATTTCTAAGTAGCCTTCCAAACTGTTATTTTGAAGACAAATTTCTTCAAATGCTAGGTCACCAAGGTAATTCTATTTTTTCATCAAACTTGGAAAGTGAGGAATCCAGAATGTGAGGAATATCATACTTACTCCAATAATGCCAATATTCTCTCCTACAACCTCATCATCTAACCTTGGCGGGCATTTTACTAGGAAAGTGCAAACTATGCCATATAACACTTTTGGCAGACTTATATCTTTGTCATCAAAGCCCTTTTGGATAAAAAAATAATATGATCAAATTCACAACTAAACAATCTAAGTCCTTGTTCCTTTAGAATAATTTTATCCATTATATACAGGAAGTGGTAGGCATTTTACAGAGGCCACTTGGGTAGATTTGCAAGGAGATTTTATACTTAGACAATTTGTCCAAACTCTAAGGTGGATTTTTCATTTCACCAAAACCATGAAACAATGATACCAGAGGATGTAGGACACTGCACTGAGCACAACACAACTTGATTCACCTTCAGACTAATCTTGATTTTCTCTAGGCAGGCATTTTACCTAACTTGGTGCAAAACTACCTACAACCCTGTTTTGGCAGATCCATAACTTCTTCCTCAAGATTTATTAAGGAAAACTGAGACCATGGTCAGGTAGAAAAATCAACATGCTACATCCTAACCATATTCTGCGGGCATTTACTTTAACCTATGATTTATGGCGGGCATTTTCCTAGACTAGTTTTGACTAATTTTTCCATACTTAGTCAATTTCCTGATTTTCACCAAATTGCCATATTTCTCCAGAATGCAACAATGACTTCCTGATAGTACCAGAACAACATTAGATCTATTTTCAACTGCATGCCACATCATCATACATGCCATGCCATGTCATCATATCTTCCACATCATCATACAGGCCATGTCATCACTCTCTTTGTAATTCCTTTGTCTTTCACTGAGTTCACTCTGCCATCATGTACTTGGTTACTCCTTTGTCATTACTGAGCTCCTTTGACATCAATGAAAAACTCATTCAACCTTCTGCCCCGTTGGCATTGATGGAAACATCTAAACATTCTCCCTGTTTGACAACAATGACAATGGATAACCTATTATGCTCTTTGTTGCAACCAACTTGATAGAGAATTTTCTATCCTTCTTTCTTTTGAAAACTGCTTCTACCAATATACTTGGTGCTGACCATTATGAATGATAATTTAGTTAGCATCCTTCTTTACCTGCTTGTAGCTAGTCTTTGAATAAGAACTTGGATTATGAGTTCATAGATTCCCCCTATCACAGTGCTCTTCCTCTTGCCAACATTTTCTTCTTTTTGTGATAGAGTTTATACTCATTGGTTTGTATGTGAGTTTTTCCATTCAACCCTTACTTTTCTTCCATATATTTCTCTTTAAAGATGCATCATATGACTTGTTCTTCTTTAGGGAGTCTTCAATTCCATACAAGAAACTTCTCAACTTTATGTTTTTGCTCCCCTTTTTGACCAAAGATCAAAATTATATGCACTAGCTTCATTCACACTATACTCTTCTTCCAATGTTACAGAGATCAATTTATTTTATAGCCTTCACCATGATTCCGCAATCTTTGCTACAGCTTCAAAAACAAATTCAGAAATAACTTCATCAAAATGATATGTGTCTGAATACCAATTTCTCTTTCGCAATCTTCAACTGTTGAATCTCTAGCTGAAGTTCCACATAATTTGCAAATTTTGAATCTGCAACCTTTCTTCTCTTGATTCCTAGGATGCGATCTTACTACTAATTTTACTCATCCTGGCACTTTCCAATAAAAAATGATTGTTTATAATTGCCCCATTAGTCAGTCCTTAAGATTGTCTAAATATGCTCTTGTATTAATCTTTACATGTGCTCTCAACCATGAAGACAGGATTATCGAATTCTCCAAGTGTAAAATGTGGAAGGTCATCCCAAACTAATGTAATCAAATGAATACTTTCAGGATGGAAAAAGTTTTCAATTAATTTGTCATGACTTCATATTTTGTAGAATCATATAGCACCAGGAAATTGCAACCATTCATCATTCTAGAAAACTGTAGATGAACTTTAATGAACCAGATGACTTGAATAATAAGAATCATCCTCAGTTTGGATTACAGACTTCATGGTCTTCTTGTATCTCATGGATCACGCATTTTAATATTTTCATGTTTCTTACACTTTGTTCTTTTCCAACCATACACTAGTCTTATGATCATTGCTTGTCTTTTCTAATTCTGCTTCTAACTTTATTACACTTCAGCTATTTGGTATACTTCACTTTGCCACATAGATTGTCTCTAGCAAAGTCTTCTTTTTCAATTTGTCACTTCTACACTTCTTCTTGTCTTTCAGGAAGATAGCTTTTACCAAATACACTTATGACTCTTCTTCTTCTTGTTTTGATGACAACCTCAAAACATTCTTTTCTTATTACCAAAAGATATTGTTCAAGTACCAATTGCAATTCTCTGATATTAACTCCCCTGAGTACATGATCCTTTCTAAAGCGAATTTCAGGGTTCTTTTCTTGGTCATGAGAGATTTTTAGAAAAGACAATCTTGAGTTCCACCATCATCTCCATTGGTGAATTTTTTTATATCTTCATCTTGCTTTCCATCACAATGAATTTTATTCTTATCTACAACACTATTATGCTCCTCATCATCTTTGAAAACTTCTTTGGTGTTTGAAATCTTTGTTTCTTCTAAATATTTGGAGTCTTCCTTTCTTCTCCACATCTTTCCATGAGGTACTCTGCTTACTAGTCTTTTATTTCTTTTTTCTCTTGGTTTTGTATCTTCCATACCTTTTCTTGGGTTTCCTTAGACTGTCTGCGTGTACTGTTCTTGCAATGTTTTGCAAAGTGTCCAACATTGTGACATATGAAACATGTAAAAAGTCTTTCTCCATTTGAGATGTTAATGTCTTCTTTCTTTTTCAGACCTTGATCTTCTTCTTTGATTTTGCAATTAGCAGCCTTGTGACCGAACTTGTGACAACAATGACAATATCGATAGAATGCCCCTTTATATTTGGAGAATATTTGATATTTCTTCTTGTAATGGTTCTTCTTATTGGCATATCTTCTGAAATTTTTCATCTTAGCATAATGAGCAGAATTCTAATGACTGGAATTTATCTTCTTGTGATTCTTCTGCTTCCTGGGTATATCTTTTGAAGCATCATCCCAACATTTGAATTTTTCAACATCTTTTTGAGTGATGGAGCTTGACCCTTTAATGATATTTTCTTGATCATATCCGAGACCAATTTTATCTCTGAGGAATCTTTGTAAGCTCAGGACTTTGTTAAGTGCTTCAGTACTTTCCTTGAAATTCTCACTAACAGTCAGCTGATCTTTTAGCTTCTTTACTTCTTCCTTGAATTCAAAACCTTCCTGTTTTAAGATCTCGGCCTCTTCCATGCTAACCATAACTAGTTGTTTTGAATTGTGTAGCTCTTCTTGGAGGGTCTTGAATTCCTCTTCTTTTGACTTCTGCTTTTCTTGACGCTTTGAAATTTTTTCTTTCAAAGAATTGTTTTCATCCTACTCTTTCTCAATTCTTCAAGGGCACTTATGATTCTTCCTTTAGGTCCACCTCTTGTTTCACATCAGAATTATCTTCTGAAGCTTTATATTTACTTGTTTCTTTATCTTATTCTTTTGGAATAGTAAGTCCTTCTTCTGCCATGTCTTCAATTGAATAAAGCTTCTCCAATTTGACCCAGATTTCCTTGGTTGAGATACATGGTCCAATCTTATTTTTGACAGATAGAGGTAATCCATCCAATATGGCCTCCATTTCCTTTGAATTATTTTTCTTGGACTCTTTCTGAGATGTAGTCCTTATTCTATTTGGTGGGATGTAATCAGATATCACTGCATTCCATACACCACATCCTAATGACTGTAAGTAAACTCTCATTCTTATGATCCATTGTTCATACTTTTCTTCATTAAGTATTGGAGCTTTGTTGGAAACCATCCTTTCTTGTTGATCCATAGTGGTTTTAATTAGGATCTTACTTCCAGTGGTTTAGACTGTAGTGAAGGATCCTGCTCTGATAATAATTGTTGGAATATTGGTCAATACTGAGAGGGGGGAGGGTGAATTTGTATTTTTAAATTTCTACCATTTGAACCCACTTATTACACTTAATTAAAACATGGAGTCAACAAGATACATAGAACACACATTTTTATCGTGGAATCCCAATTGGGAAAACCAACAACTCTCTCTATACTACAAAATTATATTTACGATAAGTTTCTTCCTGATACTATAGACAAGGATGCTACTACACCCTAGTTTCTTCCTGCTATTATAGACAAAGATACTACTACACAGTGGTTTCTGCCTGCTACTACAAACAAGGATGCTACAACACCCTACTTACCAGCTAATATTGGAAGGAGGCTACGACCCCCTGGTTTTATCAGCTGCTACTGAAAGGATGCTTCAACACCCTTATTTACTAGCTACCACTCGAAGGAGGATACACCCCCCTTGCATGCATGTAGCTTACCCTAGCACCACCCTACCTCCCTAGTATGTTTATATCAATCTTCTAGATCTTCCTTTTATTATGTCACTTGATTTTCTTCACTTTGTTGGTCTTTGTCTTCTCATGCTGCTACATAGATATGGACTGCATACAACTTCATTTCTTCTCCTTTATACTCTGTCTTTAATTATGCAATCCTTCATCTTGAATGTGAACTTAGCCTGGTCTCTTCCTCTGCTATCGAAGTTGCTTCATATATTCATCTTTGATACATAGAGGCACACAATTTTTCCTTACTGAACCTTCAATATGAACTACAGAGACATCAAAATTCCACTTCAATCTTATGCTTTATATATTTTCTTTATTCTTTATGCATTACATCTTTTCAGAATAGGGTCACACCCTTTAATCTTACTTGCCTTTTCAAAACTCTGTTTAATTAACATTTAATTTAGAATTCTGTTTAATCATTTAATTGTTAATTGATTTAATTAATTAACCCTCTTTAGTCCTCTGCTGGCTTCTTTTATCTTAGTCCTTTGGGATTCTTCAATCTCAGGCCTACGAGCTTCTTCATAAGTAGGCTTCCTTCATCTGAGGCATGCTTCCATATCCCATCCTTCACTTGCGTGCATTTCCAGACACTTATGGATCTTAACCCTCTATATGTGGACATAGCCTTGCTTCTGCAGGTTTATCTTCCTTAAGCTCCTTTGAGGGCGTAGCTTAGGCCCTTGCGGGCATTTTAATCTCCCACAGTATTTTACTTTAGCCCTTGCAAGCATCCTCTTAAGGTCTTGTGAGCTTCCTTAGCCTTCTTTGCGAGCATCTTCATTTTCCTACAGGCATATGGGCCTATGGGCATACCCTTTATCCCTTGAGGGCATCACATATCCCCTACCGGCATTTCCAAATCCCTCATCAGCCATGTGTTTTTGACACTTAGTCAAAATTTTGTCTTTACATGTAAAAACAATTTTTCTTCTATTTTGGAAGATCTCTTTTTCACAATTGTCAAAATTTTGTCTTTACATGTAAAAACATTTTTTCTTCTATTTTGGAAGATCTCTTTTTCACACTTGTGAACGCCAGATGGAGACCTGAAGTCGTGAACATATGGAAAAATTACCAAAGAATGGATCCATGACATCTGATAAATTTATTTGCACAAGGACAGCCCTCGGCAGGCATTTCCAAATGACCTTTCAAACTCATGTTCTTAACACCTAGCCAATTTTCTTGTGTTTCTCAATATGCAAAATAGTATTTTTCTTACTTTTGGCAAATTGATATTTTGCATATGTGACCATTGTAATTCAACCTAAAAGTATGGCTGGATAGCCACTTTAACAAAGAACAAGACCATGTCACCTTTAGATTTTACTAACACACATACATCTTCTCGCGGGCATTTCTAAGTAGCCTTCCAAACTATTATTTTGACATAGAGACAAATTTCTTCAAACCATAGGTCACCAAGGTGATTTTATTTTTTCATCAAACTTGGAAAGTGAGGCATCCAAAATGTGTGGAATATCATACCGACTCCAATAATGCCAAGAAATTCTCTCTTGCAATCTCATCATCTAACCTTGGTGGACATTTTACTGGGACAATGCAAACTATGTGAGATAACACTTTTGGAAGACTTATATCTTTTCATCAAACCCCTTTTGGATTAAAAAATCATGTGGTAAGATGAAAAACTAAACAATCTAAGTCCATGTTCCTTTAAAATAATTTTATCCATTATATACAGGAAGTGGTGCGCATTTATAGAGGCCACTTGGGCATATTTGCAAGGAGAATTTATACTTAGACAATTTGTCCAAACTCTAAGGTGGATTTTTAATTTCACCAAAAACATGAAACAATGATACCAGAGGATGTAGGACACCTCAATCAGAGCAACACAACTTGACTCACCTTCAAACTCATCTTCATTTTCCCTAGGTGGGCATTTTACTGAACTTGGTGCAAAACTTCCTAAAACCCTATTTGGTAGATCCATAACTCCTTCCTCAATAATTCTTAAGGAAAAATGAGACCATGGTTAGGTAGAAAAATCAATAGAATACATCTTGACCATATTCTGTAGGCATTTAATTTAACCTATGATTTATGGCGGGCAATTTCCTAGACCAGTTTTGACTAATTTTTCCATACTTAGTCAATTTCCTGATTTTCACCAAATTGCCATATTTCTCCAGAATGATGTCAGAATGCAACAATGACTTCCTAATAGCACCAGAACACCATTAGATTTATTTTCAACTTCATTCGACATCGTCATATATGCCATGCCATGTCATCATACCTGCCACATCATCATATAGCCCATGTCATCACTCTCTTTGTTATTCCTTTGTCTTTCATTGAGTTCACTCTGCCATCATGTACTTGGTTATTCCTTTGTTATTACTGAGCCCCTTTGACATCAAGGAAAACTTCATTCAACATTCCTCCCCTTTGGCATTTATGGCAACATTTAAACATTCTCCCCCTTTGACAACATTGATAAAGGATAACTTGTTATGCTCTTTGTTGCAACCAACTTGATAGAGAATTTTCTATCCTTCTTTCTTTTGACAACTGCTTCTAGCAATATACTTCTTCTTCGCTACAACAAAATAGCCCTTTAGGGGTGTTTTTGGCTTACGGGGGTCTTGGTAAAACCCCCCCTAAAAGGTTTTTTAGGCCTTTGGAGGCGGTCTTTTAAAACCGACCCTAAAAGTCATGGAAATTGGACTTTTGGGGGAGGTTTTTTTAAATCCAACCCCAAAAGTCCTAAAATTTGACTTTGGGGGTGGGTTTTGGAAACCCACTCTAAAATCCCAATTCTCATAACTTTTGGGGTGGTTTGTCAAAACCCCCCCTAAAAGTCACAAGAATTGAACTTTTGGAGGTGGTTTTTTTGGAACCCCCCTTAAAAATCATGAGAATTGAACTTTTGGGGGTGGTTTTGGAAAACCCCCCTAAAAGCCCAATTCTCATAGCTTTTGGGGGTGGTTTGTCAAAACGCCCCCTAAAAATCATGAGAATTGAACTTTTGGAGGCTTTTTTTTGGAACCCCCCTTAAAAGTCATGAGAATTGAACTTTTGGAGGCAGTTGTTTGAAACCCCCCCCTAAAATCCCAATTCTCATAACCTTTGGGGACGGTTTGTCAAAACCCCCCCTAAAAGTCATGAGAATTGAACTTTGGGAGATCGTTTGTTTGGAACCCCCATTAAAAGTCATGAGAATTGAACTTTTGGAGACCGTTGTTTGAAACCCCCCCTAAAATCCCAATTCTCATAACTTGTGGGGGCGGTTTGTCAAAACCCCCACTAAAAGTCACGAGAATTGAACTTTTGGAGGCGGTTTTTTTGGAACCCCCCTTAAAACTCATGAGAATTGAACTTTTGGAGGAGGTTTTTTGGCACCCCCCTTAAAAGTCATGAGAATTGAGCTTTTGGAGGCAGTTTGTTGGAGCCCCCCCCCTAAAATTCATAAGAATTGAAATTTTAAGCTACTTGCAAGGTTGTTCGGTTAAAATCTTGAGCCTACCATTATTAGGTGTGACAATCAGAGTTACATCAAGCTTTCTAAAAACCTAGTCTTTCATGACAAGTCAAAGCACATTGAAATGAAGTATCACTTCATCCGAGACATGGTCCAGAAAGGTATAGTTAAATTCCAGTACATTGTTACTGATGAGAAGATTGCACATGTGTTAACAAATCCTCTATCAATGATGAAGTTCAGGTACTTATGAGACAAGATCGGTATGGCAGAGAATGCCTCCGTCACTAAGAGGGAGTGTTAAATATACAGTAGCATGAGACATTCTCCAAACCAATATTGTGTATCAAAGATTGATCCTCGCATATAGAGGTGAGCTCTTTGATTTCCTTCCATATAAAGGTTATTCCTCCCGTATAGAGGTAATTGATCAAAGTAATGATTTTGTAAAGTCTTGTTGGACAAGACTCCGAACTTGTGTGTATCAAGTCATGATATTCATGTGAACCTTATGTATAAAGGTATCCATGAGATGGACCTACTGTATAGAGGTGAACCTTCCGTATAAAGGTATCCCTGAGATGGACCTCTCGTATAGAGGTGGACCTTCGGTATAAAGGTCATTATTTACTTATTAAAAACATTTAATGTTGTGTGATATATTATTAACCATGATCACTAGATTGCTATTAAGTCTCCTTTAGAGATTGATCACCTCTAAAGTGAATTACTTTAGCATATGATCATTTGGTTAAGAATAATAAAATATGATCACAAAATCCGATAATTCTTCTTAGTATAATGTAATGTGATGGATAATTGAAGTTAGCAAATATTGACCATGCAGTAAGAGATAAAGAAATAAAAGATAAAGCACAGAGATCAAGAGAATTTGAATCTGCCCATGCAGACACTTCAACTAATTAAAGAGAACTCGAATTATTAAAGCTTCAGTTATAAAGCTTTAGTAAGTTTCAATACTTCAATTAAAGCATCAGTTAAAGATATGTCTCAGTTAACTAAAGAACTCATAGTGGTCACTTCAAGTAAATCAATCAACATGATTTCAGTCAACTAGGTGTTAAATAAAAATGACTAGTTAACTAAAGTATTTTGACTTTAGTTAAACTAAAAGACGACACTTCAGTTAAAGATATTTAACTAAGTGACAACAAAGAAGATCTAGTTAAATAAGTGTTATTGCATAATGACACTTATGTTAAACTAAAAGATGACACGTGATTTGTGACACTTGCATGTCGACACTTAAGTTAGACACCTAACTAAGTGGGAAAGATTTCAGTTAAGAGATGAGTTCATCCTAAGTGATAGTTCAGTGAGATGTGGCACTGCATGAGAAGTGGGGTGCACCACTCCCTGCAAGATTAATACATCCGGTTTGAGGGTGAGTTTATCCTGAAGTTAGAAGTTAAAAATAGAAGAGAATAATGTATAAGTATGATATATATGATTGTTGAATCCAATGTGTAGCGATTTCTCTTCTCCATTGAAGGCAAGGTGCTTCTCTTTGTGCAGGGTATTGTCCGTGCGTGTTATTGTTGTGTTGGGCACACATCCGATTGAAATCTCTTCTATATTGCTTCTGTATATTCACCAAGAAGTTTTGTAATCTCTTATCTTTCCAAAGCAATCTTCTATGTTGTAAAAGAAAGCATTCTCTACTATCCATTATATTACATTGAGAAGAATTGTTGGGGTTTTTGTTCACATAATTTTGAAAAATTTCCTGGGGGTATATCTTGTGTTATGGTTGTATGAATTTCATGGAGTAAATTGTATCATTACTTCAAGTATCTGCATCTAAAATAAATAAATATCAAAGCTCAACCAAATGTCAACACAAAATTATGATATGGGTGAAAGCCCTTGGCCTACCTATTGAACTATAGCATGATAATTTTTTTTATGAATTTGGGGAATTTTTTAGGGCATGCAGTATTAATGGATCCCTTATATAAATATTTCTCCCTTCAAACTATTGCTAAGGTAGTAGTACAGTTGTATCTATTGAAGGGTTTGGAAGATTGTATTGAAATCGAGGTGGGGAACACGATATATTTTCAGTAATTGGATTAATCCATCCTCCCCTATCAATGTTCCCATTTCCATGCTTGTGGTAAAGTTGTGGAACATTGCAATAGGACCTTTATCAAGTAGGTTTGGAGGAGAAAATATGATGGATTTTCGTATTTAGATGGCTCGAGTACGAAGAAGATGATTAATCCAATGGAAGGAGAACCTTTGAGCATAAATTCTAAGGAACCTTTGTTGGAGGAGGGTGGCCTTGTGTAATATTCAAAGACCCCAGGGACCACTAATGATGTGCATTCAGTCTTAGGATTCATAGGTAAAACACAATCATTCCATCCTTCTCTAGTAAAGAACATTATTTCAGAAGGGAAGCTTTCACATGAAGAAGATACGAGCTAAATAATTGAAGGAGGTTAGGATCTCTAGATCTAGACAATCCAATGGGACTGGAAGGTAAAGGAAACAAGGAAATTGTAGCGGTTTCAATGGATATGAAGGGAACCCATATCTCCCGAAGTGAACACTTACTGTAGCTCAATCGAGTTTGACCTCATGCAACTTCTATGGTAGAGGTATGGGACATTATTTTCATTCATGGTGGTGTGGAAGTGCTCGAGGATTGTTACTCTTTTAGGTTACCCTCCCTTCATCCAGATGAGGAGTCTTCAAATTATGGCAAGACTATCTTTGATGAGCTCTCTTTGATTTCTTCTTCTTTTTTTGAATTCTGGGATCTTACAAAGTGGGATGCTCCTGTTTGGGTTGGGGTTGTTTCAAGTGTAGGTGGGTCTGAAATTGGATCCATACCTCAAAAAAGGTTCCCATGGTGGAGGAGGTATCCTTAACTCTTCCCCATTGTTTGCCTCACTTGTCTTCTCCTTATGGTTCAATGGAAGGACTTAGTAGGCCTTTGGAAAGAAATTGGAAGTCCCATAATGAGCTTTAGTAGGTCCCTTATACTCTCATGTCGAGGAGCATGGTACTTGAAGGGTCTGCTTGATTTGGCTTCATGGAAAGTTGTCCAATTTTTATTGTCTTCACTTTACCATTCCATGAGTTTTGCAGCCCCTGTGCTATTCTATGTTATCCCAGACATGTTTGATGTCATATTTGATATCTTCTTTCCCTTTTTAGGCTAGGAATCTGATTTGCATTTCCACACCTCCTCTTGTACCCTTTTGAAGCCCTATTGTTGTTGCAGGGCTCTCAATGCCTGATTCCACCTACCAAATTTTTTGTTAAGGACTTCTATTTCCTCCTTCACAATAGTTTTCTTTGAATAATTACCCATTTCCATCGCCATGATTCCTGTCAGGGGAAACAAACTCAAATGATGATAAAAAACAAGAAATAAAATTGATCAAGAGTCATTCAGGTGTTTCTAATTGTAATGAAAGACTAATATGTCTAGTGTTCGACTTGGTTTCCATTTTTGTGTGCTTGTCTGCCCTTTCATTAAGGTGTGTTGAATCATGTGAGCAAAGGAAATGAAACCGAATTCATCTTTGTAGGTGTCGAAGTTGGCTTGCTGGTCTATATTGTATGATTGGTGTGAGCTTAGGAATTCTTTTCATAATCCCAATAATAATAGCTCAGTTGTCGATGTGTTGGAGGGATTTGATGCCATGGTTGATTTCCAATTGTAATTATTTTAGAACTATGCATGGTTTTGGATAAGTGTTTGAATTAGATCATAGATCTCATTCAAAACCTAGGTTCTATGTCCATGGAATCTATCTCTAAGCCTTACATGTCATGTGTTGGGCCTTAAGCCACAACATAGTCCATGCATATGAAATATTTGGTATGTGAGTGAGATGTTGTCTCACATTTGAAGGTTTAGTACACCAAGGATGGTTTTGACAACCCAAGTGATGTTCAAGGGTGAAGATATAGAGTTTTAGTCGATAACATAAGCCATTCATGAGTCCCTAGCATGAATTTCAATTTCTACATAAGCCATCCATGAGTCCCTAGCCCATATTTTCCCTATGACATGGATATGTTGGCCATTTTGAGGCTTGTCACATCATGGATGCTTCTTGGTAACTAATCCATGGTTTGACACTAAAACCCATGTTGTTGGGATAGAACATTTGTCTATGGGGATCATGTTCTTTGCATAGCAACTCACATCATTGCATAATGCCTATGTAGGGAATCCTTGGCTTACATTTGAGATATGGACACCACGTTGAGGAGGGGTAGAGTAGGGATGGATCTTGAGGACCATTCCATGGTATAATGAAAAATCTAGGACCTTACACTATAGCATTTTAGTATGGAACTCATGGTCCATGTGTGTGGTCCTAAACCAACATATTGGCCCTCCATAAGGAACCTTTGGCTTGGAAGTGGGATATAGTGCTCATTTTGAAGTTTAGAACACTAGATATGGTTCTTGTTGCCTGTGATGTGGTTCAATGCCAAATGTAGGGTATTATACCATAATATTTGTCTATGGGGCTCGTGAGACATCCTTGTGTCCCTTGGACACCAAAAAGGTCCTACAAAGAGATAATTTCCATCTGATCAAGATATAATGTCCATTTTGAGGTTGGCACATTTAGGATGGTTATCATGACTTTAGATACAATCCAAGGTCAAAATATAGAGTTTGAAGCCATAACATTTTCCTCTAGGGCTCATGGGCTACTTGTGGGCCTCAATCCATCACATACGTTTTTGCATAGGGAATTGTTGGCCTACAAGAAGAATATGGTGTCCATTTCAATATTTGTGAGACCTCTTCCTCCTAAGTTAGGTTCAACTATTCCATCCTTACTTGACCCTTCAAGCATACCTATAGCTAGGCATAGACCAAGCACAATAGTATTGTGGAGACCAAAGTGACCAATGGGGTGGAGGAAATGAACCTAACTAAATGCCCAAGATGATGGGAAACTATTGGTTTATCTAAGCCCTTGAGCTTAAATGGCCCCTACTTACCCACAATTGACCCACAATTACCATAAATTATCCCTAGTTAACCCATAATTGACCCCTAATTACCACTAATTAACCACTAGTTACCCCATATTTCACCCCTTATTAACCCCTGATTACCACAACTCATGACACAATAATTACCCCTAAATGAACCTTAATTACCCATTATTGACCATATATTACCCCTAAATTGTCAGTAATAAGTCCCTAATTACCCTTCATTTACCCATAATTACCCATAAATGACCCCTAACTCTGTGTTGGGCTCGAGTCCATCACATAGACCTCATAATACTGCATAGGCATATGCTTGATTATCAGTGGTGATTCCAAACCCAAAGTGTAATTGATTTTTCTCAATCTTCTTTTATGTATTATAATATTTCTACTATGCCTAAGGTGGGAGCTCTCTCTTTTTCCTCCTTAGTCTTAGGTTTGTGGGTTTCTTGCTTTGTTCTTAGGTCGAGTTTTGAATATTGTACTTCGGTGAGGTTTATAGGGGTACGAACTCAAGCATCTGTTCTCTCCCACTAAAATAACACTAGGTAGAGGTGCTAGAATCCTTGTCCTCATCTGTTTGCACCCTCACGTGTTCATGGTTTAACTCTTGGTTTTCTATCCAAATTTTTTCCATAGTTGTTGCTATTAGGTTTACCTATGATCTAAAGCTTGCTATGCATGATGGATAAGAAACCATGGCTACAATGAATTGGATGGCACATGGATGATGTATAGGGTATATACATTAGTGATTTTGATTTTGCATCATTATCATATAAATCATTCACTCTTGGTGGGGAATACCCTAGAGTCAAACCATAGAGTTCTCTCCTCAAAATCATCAACAAATCGTCCCAAGGTCCACATCTATGGGTTGAATCTCTAAAAAAATGGCTCCAATTGTCCAATAATGCTCTAATCGATCCAAGCATTGAATAAGTGGTCCATAAGTGAGTGATTGTATAAGGTCCAAATAGGCCTAACTCATCTCACAAATGCCAAGGAGGGGGATGTCCATCATGAATACGGGGGATGACCTCATCCAGATGCTAGGAAATGTCCAAATGTATGTGTACTAAGTGTAGCGCTCCACATAATCAACCTAGTTGCCATCAAAATATACCACCTCAAGTGTTATAGCATGTGTATATGAAGAAATGTTCTAGTTCTTAAGGTTAAAGGCAACATATAACTTAGGAAATGTTATCATTTATGAAAATAATACATGAAATTTATTTTACAATTAGACCCTTCTAACAAATCAATGTCTTAATTAATCATTACTCATCTAGTCTAACATTGTTGTGACCCTTTTAAAGTCCTTATTACACCTGAAAGCCCTAATTTAAGTTGCATAGACTAGATTCTTAAAGTAAGTGAGGGTGAATAAAGTGAATGTGAACTTAGCGAAAGAAAGGGGTCTTTGCAAATTAACCATTATAGCAACTGAGTGTTATAGGTTTACCCTTAAATTTCAAAATTTATGGTTTATGATGTTGCTTCTACATGTGTGCCTTCAAAGTAAGTGTTTTCATGGGCTATCCATCCTTGTGCCTCTTTTTTGCGGTCCCTTTTATTTTTCCTTCTTTGACATTTCATTAATTTGCATTTCATAGCCCTTTAATTGGCTTACTCCCTCTTACTTTAGATTTGGCTTTGATAACCTGGGATAAGGGAACTTGAATTTTTGCAAGGGGATTATTTCCTATATTTTCCATTTAGATGGAGTATTTTATGAAGGATGGGGGTAAAAAAAACCCTACAACCCTCAAACCCTTAAACTCCCTAGCCCACTATAACCCACTTACAACCTAAGACACTAACTTATGAACCTTAGCTCAAGATAGTAACTTACTAATCCTAAGACTCTAAATCAACCCTTGAACATGTTATCTAAATTTCAGATTGAAGGATCAAATAAGGTCTTTTTCTTTTATTGAGGATGAAGAAAAATGAAAAGGAAAAATAATATAGGGAAAAGAGTATAATTGGTTTTCAAGAAAAAGTTTGACAATAGTAACAACATAATGTTTACAATGGAAAAATGGCTCTATTATTAGCAAATTTGAAATGCTTCATTTAAGTTTCTACCTTATCAAATTTTGATGGTAAGATATAGTACTACAATGGAAATGACGGGTGATGGAGAATTAGGGTTCCATTCTAGCTAGGGAACATTAGAAATGGCTACCACGTCTATAGAAAGAAACATGCATACATATTACTAAATCTTGACATGGGGAGGTAATTTCTCTTGAAACGTTGCATCTTCAAAAGAAAAGGATGAATAATATCCACACATGATAATAAATCATTGCTACACACAACGAGGGTGCATCATATATGACATGTATCACATGTGCACATGTCACAACATTGGTTCCTAGCATATTGATATGTTAAAAGTTAGATATAGTATAATGCTAACGAAATTTAGGAGCAAGACCAAAAGCCTATGGTTTAAAAGATCATGCACCAACCAATAATTAGATTCAATGAGGTGCTACAAAGGAAAATGACCAAGAGGATTATAATTTCAGTTGATATATCTCATATGTTTCTAAGAATACATGGAAAAAAACAAAATGTTAACTACTTGAACAATGACTCGAGGGAAAAGTTTGTATGTATGCTATATAAACCTTAGAATATTCCACCATGCACCTTAGAATCTTCAACCTTAGATAATATGGAATAGATCCTTCCATCTCACATGTTATTGAGAAATCATGGTAAGAAGTCGAAAGAGGGAACACTGATAAGATTGCATCATTAAGATCACAATCCAAATGAGAATGAGGGGATTCATATGAACTTTATAGCCACCAAATTAGATCCATTTTAACTCCGAATCTATTTGACACATCAAGGGATAACAAAAATAATTGTGATGCAATTATCTCAAGGTCTAACTATTTTGTTGTCAACCAATTACTAATTTCTTAGTGGCCAACAAATTTGTTGACCTTTTCCCAATTCTACATGCAGAACATTTTAAGGCGTGATGACACCTTCAGGCATGCAACACGAGGATAGTAAATTAGTTGATTGTTCGCCTACATTAGATGTGTTAATGATGGCTTACAAAAACATATTTATAATACTTATAGATGGAAAGAGACAATCACTTTGCAAAATAGTGATGTAACTATGATGGTATCTTCACCTATGCAACATCAGGACAATAAATTACCTAGCTCTGCATCAGTACATGTTAAAGAAAATGCCAATAACAAAAAATCCAAGGACATAGTTTCCACAACCTTCAACAAATTTTTCACAAAAATTTAGGACCACCCATGATCCACCATCGATATGTCTTGAAACAATATCTCATAGTGTCCCTCTTTTACAAATTTAGTATATGTCATAAGGATATATTCTACATCTCGAGGAAAAATCACCTATCTTCCTCCCAATTGGAAAAACAACATAATGGATTAGTAGGACACATCTAGAGAAGAAAAACATTAGAAACATATGATGGATCCATATATTAATAAATATAGTATAGAGGCATATTTGAAACAATATTTGTCCATATAGAAGTTGCAAGTGACTATAGGAGAGCATGATCAATATCCCAAGAAATACCCTTCTTGCATGGTGAACTAGTCCATTAATGAAAGTAAAACATAGAAGAAAGATGAACAAGAGAAAGAAGAATAACACCAAGATGGAATATATTCCATCGAAGTGAGGACACCAATGGAATCAACCGATAATATCAACCTCTAGATAAAACAATCAACTAGATGTAGGCACTAGTAGATTTCTCATTTTCCAGTTGGCTCAAAATCAGTTTTATCAATTGTTGATCATCGAAGAATGAGAATGGGGCTTCAACATTATCCAATACCTTTCTCTAAAGGTGTAGGAGTGGTTATGCATGGTATTCAATGCACTAATGGAAACCAATCTTATTGAGATCACCAACAATTAAGAAACCACCTTAGGTATGTCACATACTCTGAAAAGGATGGACACCATTGAAATACTACATTAGCATGCTTCTCAACCATATGATATAAACCAAGTCCCCAATCAACACTTTTTTAATGAACTAAACATGGAACTAGCTTATAATACATGAGAGAAATGAACTAAACATGGAACTAGATAATGATACATGAGAGAAATGAACTAAACATGGAACTAGCTAATGATGCATGAGAGAAATGTGCATCAAAAATATAAATACAAAAGCTATCCATTAAAGTTTAGTTATATTAAAATTTTGAAAAAAACCCATTTCACTAAATTCAAAACACAAAAATGCTAAAATGAAATCCTAAAATGTGGGTGGGCGCCAAATTTGGTCAAAATTGCCTCCCAAAACACAAAAATTCCAAACTCTCTATGTCCACCAAATTTGGTCAAAATTATCTTCCCCCGTCATCTTCATGGAAGAAGAAAGCAACGTAACTCAATCTGGAACCCAGATACGAGCTGCAAGAATGTCTCAATCGAAGATTTGGAGGATAGCCGCCTCTGGATATAGATAATATAGCATGAGAAGGATGGGGTTTCATCCGTTTATCTCACCGTTGGCTATGAGGCCATGCTGCAGCATTATCCGCTATAAATCTATGCAAGAAGAGGTAAGAATCAATGCCTCATCTCGTTTAATAGCAAAGAGCCTTTTCATTTTGAGTGGTTTAGAAATAAGAATGATGAAGAGAATTGGGATGAGTAGTTTTGTAGTTATACTGATTCCAAACCCTATCGTCCCCAATCTATTAGCCTTGACATTTCTTTTCATGGGGCCAAGCATGTGTATGGGATACCCAAACATGCAACTAGCCTTGCCATCAAGCCAACTAGAGATCCTGAGGTTTATTTTGAGCCCTACTGCTTATTCAATCTCGATGTCTATGAATACATCAGTGAATCCCCTTTGGACTCTATCGTTCCATTCCTTTCATGTCGTCTCATAGCAAGGAATATGCACAACTGGTTTGTTCTGTCTAAATTCTCCCGAAATGCAAATAGATGTATTCGCTACTGGTGGGATTGGGATTCTACTTCCGAATCCAACACGAATATGATGTGATCCATACCCTCTCTTTTTCTCTCAGCTGCACTGTTGGCTTTAAACCACCTCTATTTGCACACAAGACTCTTTGAGCGGATATATTACATGTCCCCAAAATCCTTCCCCAGGCTCTCTAGAAGTTTGCACGCCTAACTCTAGTGGTATAAATTGGTGGAAGCTTTTACCCCTTGGAAGTTGAAGAAGGAGGAGTTGTGCCATCATTTGGCCCTGTGAGAAAAGGAGAATTGAAGTGAACTTTCTTGTTTATACTTTGTCGCAATCTGTTAAGTGTGTTAGCATTCCTTAGCCCCCTTAAGCTAACAGGAGTGGCAGTTGGAAACAAGACAGGGTCCTTATTAGCAGTAAAAGGATCTTTTCTATTAGCAGTTAAAGACTCTTTTCTATTAGCTTGTTCATCCTCACTTGTTTGAGAAGATGATGTGTTCACATCTAGTACCCCCTCATTCCTTCTGACTGGAAAAGGGACCATGGTTAATCTTCTTGTAACAAGAGGAACTATTGATGTACTTTGAGCTGTTGTACACATTGAATCTCTGCCTATTCTCCTTGGAATGGGATTCATATTTTGATCATCATATAGCTCGGATTTATTCTCTTTTTGCCCCTTTGAATAAGGATCTATCAGGCCATTTTCCAAAGGGAACTCACCCTCCTGTGGTTTTCCATTGCACATTCCATAGCATTAAGAATTTGTTTGTTTTTAGTCAAAGCATCTGAGAGGTTGACCAAGTCCTTAGAAAATACATTTGTTTCATTGATAGTCCTCACACCTCCAAATTGACGTATGCGAGGTGGCTTTTTAGCCACTTTCTCTGCATGCTGTTGTTGTTTTGAGTTTGCTTTCCAAATTCAATCGAGCCTTTCTCTCATTTGTTGTTGAACTGAAAACTGTCATTTCTCTTGTATTTATGTGTTTAAGGTGTTGTCTCTTGTAATGAATATTTTCCTTATGATAAAAGTTCCAAGTAATGAACATAAATACTGACATGAGGACATGATGATCTTGACAATAAGGGTTGAGTGTTTCTGATGAATGAACACTGAAGGAATGGCATGGACAATATAAGGTCTATGAGCTATGGTGTATGAGATTGTCATGAAAGAGCGGAATGCAAAGAACAAATACTATTTTTATGCTAGGGTTGTTATGTCTGATGTTTTATTGTTTTAATCCCATAATTCCATTGTGTGCCTGCTTTGTTTTAAGCCACTTTATGTCTGCAAATGCTATATGTTTGGGACACTTCAGTAGGGCATTCCCATACAATATATTGTATTTATATTGATAATATGTTCTTCAATGCATTTCATAGGTTTGCATATTTTCCTATGGACAAACGGGCTCTGGTAAAACTTACACGATGCTTGGTAAACTAGATTTTCTTGAGCACAAAGGACTTATACCAAGATCTTTGGAGTAGATTTTCAAAACCAGCCAAGCACTTTCTTCCCAAGGATGGAGCTTTAGAATGGTGGTAGACTGCTCAACTTCCATTCCTAATGTGTTGTTGAACACACTTCAAGAAAATACTTTTGTTTGTTTGGATTTATTTAGAAGCAAGATGTGGCAGATGCAAGTTTCATTTGACACAAAATTTCTTTACATCTTCCTTATTTTCAGGAATCCATGCTGAAGATATACAAGGAAACAATCTAATATCTTTTGGGTACCACTAAATTTGGTGGTGCAGACGGACCTCGTTTTGACAATGGTACTCCAGTAAAGAAATATACTATTAAGCATGACCAAAATGGAAATAGTTTTGTGTCAAACCTTACCATAGTAGATCTCATCAATTGGAACGAGGTTTCCTCCCTTCTACACAAAGCTTCTAAGAGCAGGTATGCTTCTATATGAAAACCTGCTATTCAAACTACTTTGATCATTTTTTTCTTAGAATGCAACTTTCTTTTGGTCTACTTGCAAGTGGTCATGTTCTTTTCTTGAGTGTATTTCTGTAAGTATGTTAGAAAGTACAGTTTCTTATATACCAGGTTAAGTCTTGTAAAATTTATAAATTATGTGGATTATGTAAAGCTTTGATCGGTAAAAATTATGGTATGATGAGCTCAGCATGGTTTTGGTTTTATTTGATACATTTAGTCAATGCTTAAATATTTATCAGGCTTGTTTGTAAGGCAACTAGCAATTGGTAAGATGGTTGGTCTTTAGCTCTGGCACCTATCAATAAAAACTGGTTTTGCTTTACTGTAATTCATTTAGTCAATGATGAAATATGGTCTTTGTTCTTTGCTAAAAATTGTTCACAAGGCTTGTTTATTGATGCTAAATTGATTGAATGAAATCTTTGTCCTATGAAATAAGCATAGATATGAATTTAGGATAAATTACAAGGCTTTTGTTCTTAATACAATTCTAAGTGCAAACTTCTCCTTCAAAATTCTCTGCCTACTATTACTCAAGAAGAATCTAAGGATGGTTTTGTTTGTTGTCTTTGTAATGCCAAGGGAATTACCAATTAGCTCTCTGTACATAAATGGTGGTCACTCTTGAGTTCTACACTAGTCCCAAACCCCACTGAATATAAATATATTCTCTGAGGTTTCAAGTGAGCATACACATTCAAAACAAAAATACATCCACCATTAAGCGAACACACCTTGGACAATATGCCAACATTGTATTAATCCACTAATTTCTAGTGAAAAATTACCAATTTTCATTAATTTGAAAGATAAAAACCTTCAGGACTCCTATGAAGCTATCATTGCTAAGTTTCATAGATGTTGTTGTGGGTAGTTACACACTGGGTTTCCTGTAAATATGTATTTTGAATTTTCTGGTGTCGGTGCAATAGGTATAGTGAAATTTAAGTATATTTGGATAAAATACGAGAATAAAAAGCTAGAAATTAAGAATCTCGTTTCGGAATTCAACAATATGCATAATTTTCCCTTTTTTCACCCTATCCGCTTCTTCCTTTGCTATGGTTGCTTAAATGTCTGGTTAAACTGGGAAGGCAATTCCCTAGGGAAGCGCTCCACCCATGTAGCAAGTAGAAGACAATCAATGGAGAATCCCATGCTTGGAGAGATCCAAATGTCCAAGAAATTCCCTTAAAGAACCAATCAATATATATAAAAGCTGTTATAAGCCCCTCCTTATACGAAGGAGTCCTCAATAAAAGGCACAATCATAATGACGCTCAACAAACTGTATGGAAGAGGTAAACAATGAAGATGCCATAGCATAGGTTCCCTCAATGTGACCTATTGGAGTACACTGTTGAAAGTCATAGGATTGTCAAACCCATGAACTACTTTGAATTCCTTCTTTGTCATGCTGATAAAACCCATGTACAACAACACATGTCTTATCATCATACACAGAAGTAGAGCACACGCCTTTATAGATTAAAGGAGATTTAAAACAAAATTATGTTCATAAGATTGCCATATAATTCTTTCCCTTCAAACAGTTTTGATTCATAGATATTTTAGGTCTCTGTTGGTTTAGATGTATCCTCGGCCTGCTCAGAAGCACCTTAAAATTGATGGGGAAAGGTACCTTCAATTGTATGGCCTATCATGAACTTTTGCATACTGATCTGAAATAGTATTAGCCATATGTATATATAGGCCCTGGAGCTCAGTCCTCTCCCAGTGACGTAACCTAACACACGTTGTAGGACAGGTCATGAAATGGTGTCAATATTAAAAGTCTGGAGCTTCGTTTGTCAATCCTGTGTTAGCCGCCACTTTATTCCTTCTAAAGGATACTCACTGAGTTTCAGATCCAGATCTTAAAAATGCTCAAACCACTACTTCTATGTCTTGAAAAGGTCAAGAATCGGCCCAAATGAAATATCGTCTTATATGCTTGGGACAGGTGGACAGATATGAAAAATTATCCATCCTCCCAAGCAAGAAAATATAACACTGAAGTTACATACCTAAACAGAAAAAAAAAATCCTTTCTTTCTTCAATTAATTCAATTCTTCATACTTCTTATTTGGTTGGATGCTTCCTGTCTCCACTTAAGTAGAAAAATTCATCCTAGTTGGAGATGAGATTTCAAATGATCCTCAATTTGCTAAAGAAAATGTTCCCTACAAACCTTCAAGCTAGCATCTTCATTACTTATTGCATCCTAGCCATTTTACTTCCCTCCATAACCATATTCTGTATCCTCTTGCATGCTATCTGAATGGTTTGGATGCAACATCTAAAAAATGGCATCATAGTAGAAAGACATTACTTTGGCACAGTGTACAAGACTACTCTCCAACCAATGCCCTATTGGTGTACTTTCCCAGACCCTATCTAGAAACAAGTGATGCCAAGTAAGGAAAGGTCTTCTTTCTAATGATAGCTTGATCTGAACTCAATTATGAAAGCATTAAAACCAACAAACAAAGCATGTTACTTTATATGAACATGCCGATCATGTTTCTGTGTAGAAACAATCCTTATAATATGCTACAACAAATCTAGTCTTAGAAAATGGAATACAGATTGGCGCATCTTCAGACCTAGGAGCCTCTTTACAACTGTTGTCACTTTTTATTGATAGTCCCCCCCAAAAAAGCATCCAATCAGCACCCCTTTAAAGCACTACATGCCATAGAGTAACAAACATGAATTTCTCAACAAGGCAAACATCATTGCATTGATTTTCTCTGATGAAGTTGAGGCATCTTCTTGGAATGTTTCTCCATGACTTTCCCTTGTTGTTTATTTTATTTTTTATCCTTGTAGCTTGTCTTATGATTTGGCTTATCTTAGGAGGGGTTACAAATCAAACTTGCATAAGCTAGGGTATAAGCTAGTGTTACGGATTGAAGGTGTGTGCTAAGGCCACCCTTCCTTCAACAACAAGCTGGAGGTGGATTCCAGGTCCAGGTAGAGTCACAGACTTTGGCTCCATTTGATACTCAGATGCATAATCGGTCCCATTCCCAAGGATAGGCTCAAATGTTTACCCAATTTCAAACTCAGGCACATGGTCAAGCTCATAGTTAAGCTCAAAATCAGGCTGAAGCTGAATCCCTCATGCGGGATGAAAAAAAGACTCATTCTCAATCTACTGCTCAAGCAAAAAATTAGGCACAGGGCTAGGGTCAAGCTCATGTTCCATCCCAAGGCTAGGCTCAGCTTTGGGAGTAGGCTGTACCAAACTCTACTGAAACAAAGGATCTTGTGGCATATTTTCTTCCTAAAACAATAGTGTCAAGCAATGTTGTTGAAGATGCACAATGTGTTCCTCCTTTACAAGTTGTCCCTCCTTTACACGTTCCTCAATATTTTCCTCCATAAGAGACTGATCCTTCAGAATATCAAGAGAAAATGCAAGGTCTAGATACTCAATTACAACTTCCAAAAGGTGAACAAAAGGGTTCGACTCCTCATAACAAAGCTCTCTGACACATTCTACCAGCTCAACCATCATCCCATCAAAGTCAAACACAAACAATGTTTCTTGTGACAATCAGAGTTCATCTTCCATAGATGTGGGTTTCTCTAAATATGAACAAGTTTCAAAAGGTTGACTACAAAGATAAGGAATCCAAGATAGAGTACCAGTAGCCAGTGAGGCAACTTTAGCTAATATGCATAGGCCATATGTGGATAATTTGAATATGGATTGCAGTACTCCTAGAGATTCAATTAAAAAAGATAATTCATGTAGTAGTGGGAGCAGTCAAGTAAGAGCTAATCTATCTAGCCCATCGGGATTAAGAATGCCATCATTGAAAATTGGATTTTTTGATACGGTTGGTTTACTTTGACATTCTTTATTCTACTCTAATCAAATGAATATACATTGTGAACTTCAAGCTTGTTATGATTTTTCAAACTGATGAATCTTGGGTCTCTTGTCAAGAAAAATATTTCCTACCAATACAGGCCCCAAAATCTGAACGTGAGAGCAAACCATTAACATCAAGGTCATCAAATCTCTTCAAAATGCAAGTTGGTCAGCATTATGAGCAGTTTTGCTAATAAATTTTAATCTTTTTAATGCATGTTTTGATACTGTTACTGTCTTATTCTCCCTTGGGGATGGGTTTTTTCTTGAAGATAGGGATGCAATTCACTAGAGCTCATGTGAAACCTGTTTTATTTTTAAATTAATAACTGAGGAACCAAACAAATCTTTTGTCTCCAATTTCCTAGCTAAAAATGTCATTTCTGGATCCTCTACCACCTTAGTTGCATTTTTTATACTGTTGATGACAACATAATCATCACTAATATCCAATGTGATTTCTATCAAGTCCTGATCTTGTCTAAAAAATTATGCGAGAAATTTTGCAAACCTGGTACTCTTTAGCAAATTAGCCCTAGTTTTCTAGCCGAAGAACCGGTCCAGGCACCACCCAAATGGCCACTAAACGCAATAACCAGATCCATGACAGAATCATGTGATTCTCCTATTTGGCCTCTTTCAAAATCATCCCTCTGCCTATACATTTTGCAAATAAAACTTCATTATCCCATCCCCAACTTTTATAATCGACATCTAACCCATCTAAAAACCATTTTTGTAAGCGACATTTTCTAAACAACTCATTGTTGATGTATATGTAACTTTGGAATGTATTTCATATATGTATGTTGTATGTACTCCTATAGAGATGGTATTATTCCTCTATACGGAAGTGTCATCATTTATATTGTAAATGTCGTAACTTATACTTGATGGGTTATTAGACGACCTTGTTGGGGTCGGCCTTGTATAAGTAATGTGGGTCAAAGGGTTATTAGACCACCCTATTGGGGGTCGGCCCAGTCAGCATTATGTTATGTGGTTAAGTTCGAGCCTACATGATTTATGTAAAAGGAAAGTCAAGTCAAGTATAAATAGAGTGTGGGAGGCACTCTATTTGTTCACTCACTTCTCACTCATGCACTCAAGGAGGAGTGGCGCACTTATGGAGGAGGAGGATCTGCTGCTAGGTTATGTCTATCTCTCATGTTTGGGTTGTATCATTGCTCTATCTATCTCTGAGGAAGTTATTGGGGTTTTTCACCTTTATGGTTTTCCCCAAGTAAATCTTTGTGTCTCTTGTGTGCTTGCATTATTGTCTCCATGATTGATATGCTTTAGATATACTGTAGGTGTTGTTCTCTCAGTTAAGATCCTAGATAATATTGAAGTAAATTCTGAAAATTTAACATGGTATCAGAGCTAGCCTGAAAGAAGGCATGATATGGCATCTATGACACTTGTTGCACTTACGATGCTAGGGCTTGATATAGAAAAAAACCAATCATCATATCACTTTCGCTATAAATCCATTTTCACGAAGTTTTCAGATCTTAAATCTTTATAGGTCAAATATTAAATCCCCCTGTACCTTGTGTCCAATGGACAATCTCTAATTCATTGTACTTTGTGAGTTATGATCTATACAATATAGGGTTTCTGCCTCTTCCAGATCTGAGTCAAAATCAGGTGACCTTGGGAAAAAGGTCATAACTTGGGCTAGGAAGCTCCAAATGAAATTTCATAAAAAGTGACAGGTAGTACAAAGACTGTACTATCGCATCAAAATTTTTTAGAGGCCGGAGTTGAACTAGTGACACGTGGCACGCCGTACAATTTTTCTCTCCTGTATTATCCCATAAATAGGTCACGTTTCGACACTTGGCATAACTCTCTCTCAGAGAGTCCAATTGAGGTCAGACCTGTCAGGATGGAAATACAACAGGATGAGCTATCTCAAGAAAACTTTTCAGAGGCTGAAGTTTAAACAGTGACACATGGCACGCCGTACAAGTTTTCTCTCATGTATTATCCCAAAACAGGTCACGTTGCGACATTTGGCATAACTCTCTCTCAGAGAATCCAATTGAGGTCAGACCTATCAGGATGGAAAGATAACAGGTCAGGCTATCTCAGGAAACGTTTTTAGACCCTGTGGATCGAAAAGTTCAGAGTTACAACAGAAACAATCAGGTACATATTTCTGTCAAAACAGAATTATTTTTGAGTACCTTCATTCATGGATTCCGGAATTTAGGGCTTTGGAGAAAGTTGGAATTTTTGTAATCGGAGACCACGGCTGAATGCTACTCATCAAAATTGAAATTTAGAGACCAAGATCAGAATTTTTGGTTTGGCAGAAGGCCGAGCTTGATCAGACCCTAGTTCGGGACTTTGATCAAAAAAGTGGAAAATTAGGGCTTCTGCAAAAATGGGAATTTTTGAAATCTGTGACCACGGCTGGAAGCTCCTCATAAAAAGAGAAGCTTAGAGATTTGGATAAAACCTTTTGATGGGACAAAAGAGTGGGATTCATCAAACCCCAGTTCGGGGTCACGTCCAGTGAATCTGGAAGTTTCAAAGGAAAAATTGAGGAGTGAAACTTTGCAGTTTTCAAATTCTAAGCATACCTGTGTGATCAGCTCATCAAGGCGCATATTTCTATCCTTTCAGAAGTTTGAAATTCAAAGTTTGAATTTTTGGGGTTTCTCTAACAAACCCTAATCCAGCTCTAGATCCAATTCTTGCAAATCAAGTGGATTGGGTTAATCTTAGAAGAAGATGGATTGATCACCTGCATAAGTGAAGAAGTTCTTGTTTCAGAGGGAGATGAGGCTAAGGCCTTACATAAGAAGATTACAAGCGATCTCAACAGGTATGACTCATCGAGGTATGTTTTGAGATTTGTTCATGATTAAGTTTATGATATGTTTGTCTTCATGTTATTACGGTTAGTACAATCTTGATTTTAGACTTGTCATATCACCTTAATAAAATGATGAATGCACGATAGAAAATATTCATTGATTAGGGTGTAGACACTTATGATTGTACTAATGCATTATGGTGTTGTATGAGGTTTATGTTGTCTACTAACATGAAAGGTACACCAAGAAAGAAAAATAATGTTCTGGTTCAAGAACATATGATCATGATGACATGAGGACAAAGATTCATCCATTGCCATGGATCTCATAGAAGATCCATTTACGAGGTATGTATAACTTGGTTTTATAATGGTTAACCTATGAGATATACAGGTTACTAGCACAAGTCATTGAAGAAGAACAAGAAGACATCATGTGAGTATGTTAGACATAACTAGCTAGCATGCTAATCCAAGTATGTTTTTCCTATATCAAGATAGAATCCTACCTTGTGTTAGGATCTTATACTGTTGTGTTGTTGATAATGATTATTCATGAAGTCATAAGTTTGAATAATCATGGGTATATGCATATTATGTGTCTTACCTTAATTAATGATATGACTAACCCGAAGAGTCATAGGTTTGAGTAATTATAGGTTTAGACATGTTATGTTTCTTATGATTTGACTAACCATAAGAATCCTACATAAACCGCGAATGCTAATGCTTATTATTTCTGTTTGAAATGATCATGACTATACATGCTTGAGATTATTGTGTTTTAATAGTATACTAATGAATGTATGATTTTATATGAGATCACAAAGATAACACAATCATGATACTAATAAGCATGCATAGGGACCAAGGGTGAATATGAGTTCAAGAACAGGTAATCCAGGAAGCAAAGATCAAGAGGGAGCACACTCCAGTTGTTCCTGCAAGAAAGCAAAGGAACACACTTCAGTAGTTTCTGCAAGGATGCATATATTCAGAGGGAGTTGACCATCTCTCTACATTTCACATCAAAAAGGTGTAGAAGAAGCTACTTCAGATTAGGACTCCAGTAGCTCCTGCAAGGAAGTGAAGACTCAGAGGGAGTCCACCTAACGAACAAACAAAGATAAGTATTTGAATCGCCATTTCTTAAATAATACTATTCAATAATGTATATACTGATGTTCCTAGAATTAGGTTGTGTATTATGCATATTAGAATAATTGCATTGATGAACAATATACTACTAATATGCATGGGTAAGTGGTCTATGGCACTGTACAACATTCCATTGCTACTTATCTAGAATGAAACCTCTTTCCTGACATGTTGGGAGTTGTGCACACTCTTAACAATGTTCTAGTAGAGATTGGAAGGCATCTAGAAGTTACGGGATATGGATAAATGTTGTATTGAAGCATTGGCTAAGTTAATTGCATGACTGTATGACATATTTCTTTATGTGTAAGAATTTGTTCTGAAAACTATGAGATGTTTTCTAATCATGCAATTTAACTTGTTCTGTAGGAAAGATCGTATGCCATCACCTACAAAAGAAGAACTACAACATTTGTTCAGCGACAAAATTATCTACTGAAGATATTGAAGTTCCCAGGATACGGGAAGAATGCCATGATCTGTCGATCATGAAGAACGATGTTTGGGATGCGATCCCAAGAGCTAAAGGGAAGTCTGTTGTGACTTCCATATGGATCTAAAGATGAAGCATGCTGCAGACGATAGCATAGAGAAATATAAAAGTGATGAAATAGAAGATACACCAGATGGATTTCAAGACAACCTTCTTGAATGGTGTAGTTGAAGAAGAAGTGTATGTGGAGACACCACTTGGTTCTGAGACACATGATAGGAAATCATATATGTGCAGAACTTGGTATGGTAGGATAGGAAGCTTTCTATCCAGTTTGGTCTTTACCAAGAGTAAAACGGGTTCCAACCTTTTCTACAAGGTTGAGGAAGGAAATCCAGTGATACTACTTTTGTATGCGGATAACCTGTTTGTTACAGGTGAAGATAGATTGATTTTCGACATGCAGCGGAAGCTTGCTGCCGAGTTCGAGATGAAGAACTTGGGGGTGATGCACTATTTGTTTTTGGCATAGAGGTGTGGCAGAGTGCAGGTGGGATCTTCCTTGATCAAGGGAAGTACACAGTAGATATCCTGAAGAGATTTGGGATGATGGATTGCAAGGCCATGGCCACACCTATGGCATTGAATCTGAAGTTTCTATGCGATGCTTCATCTGAGACGATTGATGTCCCTATGTATCGTCAGATGATTGGGTCCTTGATGTACCTGACAAACATGAGACCATACATTTGCTTTGCTATGAACACATTGAGCTAGTTCCTGACGGATCCGAGGAGTGTTCACCTGATTGCTGTAAAGCATGTTCTGAGGTACCTGAAGGGTACAGTGGATTATGGGCTCAAGTATGAAGCGAATCAAAAGTTTAACCTACAAGGTTATGTTGATTCAGATTGGGCTGGCAGTGCTACAAACAGGAAGAGCACATATGGGTTCTGCTTCAGTATGGGATCAGGTGTGATCTCATGGTTTAGCAGGAAGCAGTTCTGCGTAGGACTGAGCATAGCTGAGATAGAGTATGTTGCAGCCTGTTCAACTAGTTGTGAGGCAGTATGGCTACGGAAGCTACTGTCTGAGTTATTTGATCTCCTGTTGGATGCTACTGGTATCTTCTGTGATAACCAGAGTTGTGTGAAGCTGTCTGAGAACCTAGTGTTTCATGACAGGTCGAAACACATAGATATCAAATATCACTATATCAGGGATATGGTGCAAAGAGGAGCCGTGAAGCTCCTGTATATTGAGATAGACGAGTAGATTGCAGATGTGCCGACGAAGCCACTAGCCAGGGTGAAGTTCGAGTACTTCAAAGAGAGGCTTGGCATTCTTCAGATCGAGGACATTTCAAGGAAGAAGTGATGGACACATTTTCTGAAGCCATTCCAAGCATGTTGGAAGGAGGATCCTTTACATGGTTGTGGATGTAAGTGCTAGATGATGAGCATCAAGATGATGTTCTAGTTTCTGCTGTATATGATCAGTTGGATCATTTTTGTATATGTATGTATGCATCATGTTGGATGCTCGATGTGATCAGTTGGATCATTTTTATGTATGTATGTATGCATCATGTTGGATGCTGGATATGATCAGTTGGATCATTTATATGTATGTACGCATCATGTTGGATGCCGGATATGATCGGTTGGATCATTTGTATGTATTGTGTATATGAATCATGTTGGATGCTTGGACCATGTATCTGTTTATGTATCAGGTGGATACATTGTAGGATTAGGTAGATCATGAATATTGATATGTATCAGGTATGATTAGGTAGATCATGTATGTTGATGGATACATTGTGTGGATCATGTATCTATGTATCAGGTAGATACACTATGTATGATGATATGTATCGGGTAGATACTTGGTGTGCATCAGATGGATGCATTGTATGATCAGGATGATCGTGGATGGCGAGCTTCTCCAGATGACATGCAGCAGGATGTTGCAGTGATGATGATTAGGGTGATCATGTGTACATCAGGATGATGTATGATGAGTATCAGATGATACTTTGTGGCCGTGGATCAGGTTGTGCAGATGAGCATATAATTTGGCCCTAGGGGATTTGCAGATTGTCTTTTGAGGTTTTGCCTATGGCATGTAATTCGTTTCCCTAGGATATCTGGAAAATGCTCTTTTGAGGTTTTGCTCTAGGACGACATATAATTTGGCCCTGGGAGATCTGCAGATAGTCTTTCGAGGTTTTGCCTATGGCATGTAATTCGTTGCCCTGGGATATCTGGCAGATGCTCTTTCGAGGTTTTGTCCTATGGCATTTAATTTGCTCCTGGGAGATCTGGACAGGATGAAAAAGGCCTTAGATGCTTCATCCAAGTTTTGCCATGACCACATGTAATTTGCTCCTGGGAGATCTAGACAAGATGAAAAAGGCCTCAGATGCTTCAGCCAGGTTTTGTGGTGGACCACATGTAATGTGCTCCTGGGAGATCCGACAGGTAGAGCAGTGTGCTCGTAACAGCTTAAGATGCTTCAACCAGGTTTTGTGGTGAGATCACATGTAATGTGCTCCTGGGAGATCCGACAGGTAGAGCCATGTGCTCGTAACAACCTAGGATGCTTCAGCCAGGTTTTGTGATGGATCACATGTAATGTGTTCCTGGGAGATCCTACAGGTAGAGCTGTGTGCTTGTAATAGCCTGGGATGCTGCAGCCAGGTTTTGTGACGCACATAATAAGTCATGAGGATTCCACAATATGGCCAGTGATGACGAAGACCTGCAGGTGGTGGGCCTACATCTAATATGAAAAAGGAATGGCTCTGTAGAACTTCCTATGACGAGTAGATTCAGAGATTGATTGAGATATCAGCAACAGTGATGATGATGATGTCTCGATGGTGATTATCCAGTGATGATGATCCAGAGAAGAAGACTTGTGCTAGAAGACCTGTGCTGAGAAATACCTTCCTAGTTAAGAGGGAGTGTTGATGTATGTGTAACTTCGGAATGTATTTCATACACGTGTGTTGTATGTACTCCTATAGAGATGGTATTATTCCTCTATACGCAAGTGTCTTCATTTATATTGTAAATGTCGTAACTTATACTTGTGGGTTATTAGACCACCTTGTTGGGGTCGGCCCTGTATAAGTCATGTGGGTCAAAGGGTTATTAGACCACCATATTGGGGGTCGGCCCAGTCAGCATTATGTTATGTGGTTAAGTTAGAGCCTACATGATTTATGTAAAAGGAAAGTCAAGTCAAGTATAAATAGAGTGCGGGAGGCACTCTATTTGTTCACTCACTTCTCACTCATGCACTCAAGGAGGAGTGGCACACTTATGGAGGAGGAGGATCTGCTACTAGGTTATGTCTATCTCTCATGTTTGGGTTGTATCATTGCTCTATCTATCTCTGAGGAAGTTATTGGGGCTTTTCACCTTTATGGTTTTCCCCAAGTAAATATTTGTGTCTCTTGTGTGCTTGCATTATTGTCTCCATGATTGATATGCTGTACATGTTGTTCTCTCAGTTAAGATCCTAGATCATATTGAAGTAAATTCTGAAAATTTAACACTCATTGCTCTTGTGTTCCTCGTTCCTGGGAAATTCCACACCATCCTCATTGGTCTCTTTCAGATCATTTGCATTTCTTTCTTTTCAATTCATTCTCTGATCATATGTAGGAAATGGCTCATTATGTATCCACATAAGAATCTAGATGGAGTGGAAAACATGTGTTTAAGTGCTTGTACTTCGTGTATCAATTCTCCCTCCATTACCCAAATCCCATCTTCTAGACCTTGTCCTTATGCAACCTTTGAAAAGTTCAAATGTTGTCTTATTACATCACCCCATACTCTTTATATTCATTGTCCTAATATGCCCATCATGAATTTCTTCACTTGTAATTACAAGCCCGCACTATTGTTATCTAGGAAATTACACATTGTGTGCACTTAATCAAATGCAGAGAACAGTCCATTGGATAAGCCCTCTGAAATCATTGTCAGAGTTGAAATTGCAAGGTGAAAACCCATATACGAATTGGGATATTGTGCTGAAAAATATTTGATGCTTCTCTCCATTAGTACAGTTTTCTCAAACACTTGACATGCCTCTCCATTATTATAATCATTTGGAGATAGCTTGGATTTTGTATGTGGACTACAATTTTTACCTAAATAAATTACTTGGTTACTATATTTTATAGTTTATATGTGGATGCCATAAATGTCTTTATACATAGTTTTGATGAAATGTTTTATTAAAATGAGGATGACAATACGAGCATCTGTGCAATGCCCATGGAAGCGTTGTTGCAAGCCAAAGAGAAACAATAGGAATAATGGCAACACGAACCCATTTCGGGACCCCCAAAATCCTTCAACATTTTCCACTGGCAACCCCTAAAGAAATTGTCTAATAATGTCAATAATGATGATGTTGAAATTGATTTGCCTCATCCTAAAACACCTGAACAAATAAGGCCATGGTTTCAATCGATGCCAGAACTCTTTCCTGCCACGTAGGATAAAATATAACCAAAACGCCCCGCTTTTGGGGCGATTTTGGGATAAAAACTGGTTAAAATTATGTTTGGAAATTGCTATTTTTGCGTTTTTGTAATTTTAGCAATTGGGATTGTCTGTTCTAGATTAATTAGAAAAACTGCCCAACTTTAAAACAACCCAGATCGCCGAAATCGCAATCTGACCACTCCAAATTGTGATTTGGACAAAAAATGCTCTACCGGATTCCGGTGGATCGAGAGCATTCGTAGATCTCACTATATTGTATGTGTTCAAGCACTATGAAGCCGTCACTCTTATCGTCCAACCGATGAGGGGCTTCGACCTTCCCTTTGAAAAAGGATATTTTATTGACTGAATGAGTCTGTTTTGGGCTTTTTTTTTTTACTATTTAAGGTTCGATGTATAAGCAGTAACCAGAGGGTATATGTATGTCAAGGGAAGGGTACTAGTCACATCTGTAAATATTTCTATCCGGCCTAACTATGGTTGTGCTTCGCCTTGTACCATTCCTTCACCTTCCCATAGGAAAGCTGATACAATCTTTAAAAGTCGTATTCCATCTATTCCATTTGAAGCATCTCAACTGATACTAAATTCAAACCCTAGATTTTCTTCAAATCTATCGTTGCTAGTACAATAGAAGGATGGTCCTCTTTTAGAAGTCATCAGGATCAGTGTAGCCAAAAAAGTGACTTGGATCAAAAATCTTTGGAACTTTGTCAAAATGTTATTGATGAAGATAATAAATAAGACTTTATGACTGAAGATATTCAAAGTAAACTGGACTTATGGTTATCTAATGGTGATGCATGTAATCCAAAAGACACCTCTGGTGAAGTTGCTAAAAAGAGTCCATATCAGTTGGACTTTTCAGGTGGATTTGTTGCTTTACAGGTTGGATCAGAAAGTTTGGGTTTTGAAGCAATCTCTGCAAAATATTTAGAGACCACAAAATCAATAATATCCAATAAAGCTACTAATGGGAGTAAAGTTGTTGCTATTCAACTTCTTGACTGCAAAGGATTTCCCTTTTAATCTAATGCAAAAGTTAGGTGCGAGTCTGACTGTATAAAAGGACAATTGTTACCCTTAGTAAATCAAATGGAAACTGAGAATGCAACAGAAAAGGACATGTCTAATATATCCCTATATTCAACTTCCAAAATTGAATTTGAAGATGAACATTCATATTCATGTGAAAATGAACAAAAATTTGATGCTTCTGAAGGATGTCTACTAGTTAATCAAAGCATACATCTTGGAAAAAGTGTAGAAAATAGAATATCCAATTCTGTATGTATCTTGAATTCAAGCAATGAAGACAAGCCAAATCAAAGAGAGTCCATTGACACATCTGTCAATTCTTTGGTTGGCTTAAACACAGATCTATCTAGTACCTTAGAATGGCCTGTCTATGAAGACGTTGAGCCAGGCTCTTTAGGTGAGTTGAACTTCAAGGGTGATTATCCTTCAGCTTCTATGAAACTTCATAAACAACCTTTTCCTCCCATACCTATGGAGTCTATGTCTATAAGTTCTATTCATGAAATTACAATTAGTGGAAGAATCCCTCTATCTAATAACTGGAACCTACCTAATACCAATGATCACCAAGAACCACAGAAGCAACTGAAAAAGGAGAAGGGTTCAATCTTTGGCTTTGCAATGAAAGCTGCAAGGAGACTTACAACCTCATCTGTGTCTTCTCCTGTACTTGCTGAGATATCATGGCAAGAGAATTATATGCCTGAGGAGCATTATATGGATGCACCATTAAGTAAGAACGGGAGGAGAAGTAAAGTATATGGATCCTTTCTCTATTTGTGTATTTTTGACTTCTTTGATTAATGCACTTCGTTAAACACTTTTGATGTCAACCATTGGGTTTGTTGGTTTGAAGTTCATGGTTTCTAAGAATATTGCATTGACAAAAGAGAGCATAAATTGTCCCAAAGTGACAACCACTATACCAACAGATAACAAATGGATCCAAAGGGATTTAATCACACTTTTTTTAACAAGGGAAATGCATATTAAACACCATAGTTTGGCTGTACTAAAACATGGCATCTATTAGATATTGTTTGGCAGGTCCTCACCTAGTTATATCAATTGCAATGCCAAGCTATAACATTGTGCATGTACATATTTATTTTTCTAAAATGA